>JAODKB010000049.1:10006054-10016829 GCA_026774385.1 Marcusenius ussheri
GGGGAGGGTGGGGGAGTGAGCAAGCTGGCAGGGAGGGGACACTGCAGAGGAAAGGGATGCTCAAGGAGAGACAACAGGCTTTTCTCAGAGAGCCGATGATGGAGGATGGGGAAGAAGTGACAGCCGTTGGCAGTGAGAGAGTGATGAAGAGGAAAAAAGGAATGGTGACACTGAAGGTGCGAGGTGTGTAGTGTCTCTGCAGGGCTGCAGGGACAGGCTGCTGCTGGTGTCTCTGTTTGACCTTTAAACAGCTGACATTACAGCACAGCGAATGGCAGTTTTCACTGATATTTGCTTTGTTAGCATGTGGGTTTTAATTTTATTATTGTTGTAATTGTGGCTTAGTATTGTAACTCTGTTTAAAAGGAATGACCTTCGGTACTTGGAGCACTATTAGAATCGCAGCTTCCTAAAGATGCAGCATATAACTGCAGTCATTGGTGGATGCAGATAAGAGGAAATGGCGTATTTGTCTATCTTTTGGGATCCTGCATCTTTGGTCTAGCTCTGTTTTGTAGGTTCACTATGCTATGTACTGTCCTTCAAACAGCTTTCCGTGTGGGATGGCTTTCCCATGCCAGTCCTTCCTGGTGTGTGGGCGATTTTTCTTGCATTATGCACTGAAGTGGACTGATGTGCATGTTTAGGGATATTTAAAATCAGTTTGTTTTAATCCAAGCAAGGGTTCTTCCTTACTCTTGTAGTCATTGTTTTAGCCAGGTTGGATACTTTAACAAGCTATCCACTAGCATGGTTTGTTCAGCTGTGGATGGGAGAAGAGAGTGCTGTCATATCACCAAAAATGCAGAATATTTCATGGATAAAAAGGTGTTGATTGGCAGCACTCTCAGAAATCGCTGTTTTGCAAGGTTTAGGAGAACCACTGTAGCCAGTTGGTGAGTCATTTTTTCCTGTAATCAGTGTCATTGTTCTCCGAGTATTGGGAAACACTGCTGAGAATGAGCATGAAAAATCGAATGTTATGCTTGCCTGCTGTTATGCTGAAGTTTAATGCTGGTGCATTATCATCTGCTGCTCTGGATGTGCATGTTTGTAAAGAGCCATAATATGAAAAATAGCAGATTACATGAATATATGAAGGAAATGGAATAGTGGGCGGGACCATGCTCATGAAGGCGTACCTTTATGTTCTGGGTTGTGGGATTGTTCTGAATCTATTGCCCTGAGGTATGAGGCAAACCCAAAACCTTTTTAAGTCTCGTTGTCTCAACATGTCTAGTGCTGATAGAGGGAGTTGTATTTTGTGGAAAAAGTATCTGAATTTGTGCATGTAGAAGAGAATTAAATGATTATCGGGTATGTCATGGTCCTCTTGGGCTCATAGCCTGAGCTCCCATTTCCTTAGGTTCACCCTCTCCTGCTCTGCTGATGGCAGGGTTCTGCTCGTTGCATTTGCTATAGCTTACATAGAACAAACCTGTAGGCCATTTTAAATGACATGAGCAGCTGGATTTTTAGTCTGTTTCATTGGCTATCAAAGTGGCTCCCATTTCGTAGATACGTTACGTAGCCTTTTGGTCATGATTCTAGGTTACCCCATCTTGCTCTTTGAACAAGTTCATCAGAGAGCTTGAATTTACTGTACTGTCTCCAATGATTTTAAAGGTATAAAGATTTAGGATTTTCTGCGGTTACCCTTTGATTATAATGTGCAGCTTCAGTATAGTGTGATTTCAGATACAACGTAGCCTTCATCTTGGCTTTAAGTTATTCTGTACTGGAGCTTTTAAATTACGGGATTATACATTAAATAGTTTATATAGCCACTTGTCATATTTGTTTCATGTTCACATAGGCTAATGTTTTTGTTCTCAGCGGTCAGGCACAAGACGGCGTTACCAAGATGACGGCATCTCAGATGATGAGATCGAGGGGAAGAGGACTTTTGACTTGGAAGAGAAATTGCAGAGTGATCGATTCAGCTCTAATTTGGTCAAAAGAATGGAGGGGAAAGGTTTACTGAAATTCCTAATTCCTAATTATTCTGTGGACTTAAATAGAAATGTAGAAATGATTGTTGGAGTGTGTAGCCTTTGATACACATAGCTCTAATGTGAATAGATCACATAAACCAACATTTTCTTCAAAGATTGATTTAAATCAGGACTACTGGTATTATAACACCCATTCTGTTACCCCTCTGTAGAAGTAAAACATTCACTGTAAACGATTATTAATGAATGGTGAGCCAGGACATTCTTTAAACATTGACAGTGTCATTAATACAGTTTTGGGCTTAGCCATTTTTGCCTTCTTTACCTATGGAAAGTCATATTACATGCGTATTCCCACAGACTTCACGTATGAATACATCCAGAGAGAGGGACTGAGGGACCCCATCATTTTTGAAAGGCCTGATGGACTAGGAATCAAGTATGACCTTTAAACTTATTCTGCAGGCTTTTTAAAGAAATTATTATGCTGTTGTATATATTTATATATTTTAACAAAGCATTTGTCACAGTAATTGTTTAGTTGTTTATTGATGTTATTGTGTAACTATTTTATGATAATGGATTTAAACAAAGTAACATTAATCCCTGTTCTGGCCCTTACAGGATGCCAGATCCGGATTTCAGTGTCAATGACGTCAAGGTGTTTGTAGGTAGGTTCACTCGTCTTGGATTCTCTTACTTGAGGATTTCTTTTGCACCTTTCTGACTGGCTTCTGCTCTTGTCTTGTCATCGTGACTTTTATTGGAACATTTCCTTTGCTCCCTTGTGATTGGTGGCTGCTCTGCTCCTTCTGCAGGCAGTCGTCGGTTGATCGACGTGATGGACGTGACCACACAGAAGGGAATCGAGATGTCCATGGCCCAGTGGCGTCGCTACTATGAGACTCCGCCGGCCCACAGGGAGAAGCTCTACAACGTCATCAGCCTGGAGTTCAGCCACACCAAGCTGGAGAACCTCGTCAAGAGGCCCACGTCTGTGAGTGTCGGCCACACTGCCTCCCCCCGGAGGGAAAGGCCGCTGCTGGTTGAATGACTGCAGCATATTCACCCTCTGCAGGTGGACATGATCGACTGGGTGGACAACATGTGGCCCCGTCACCTGAAGGAGCGTCAGAGAGACTCCACCAATGCTATCATTGACATGCAGTACCCCAAAGTGCAGAAGTGAGTGCCCCTTTCCAGCTCTGCTCTTCCTCTGCCCTACCCTGCCCTTATCTCTGTGTGTCTGGTGACCTTGCAGGTCCCCTAGCACTTAACCTGTGACCAGTGCTGTGTCCTCCCCTCAGGTACTGCCTCATGAGCGTGCAGGGCTGCTACACAGACTTCCACATCGACTTCGGAGGCACCTCCGTGTGGTACCACATACTGCGTGGGGGCAAGGTGAGAGCAGGCCTTGGTGTCGCAGACTGCCCCCTGGAGTTGGAGGGTGGAAGCGCAGGAAGCTTACTCTGCTTGTTTTGGATGCCTTTTTTCCCCCTCCTCAGGTGTTTTGGCTGATCCCACCTACTCCCCAGAATCTGGACTTGTATGAGAACTGGGTGTTGTCAGGGAAACAAGGTGACATCTTCCTGGGTGACAAGGCAACCGACTGCCAGAGGATTGAGCTCAAGCAGGGCTATACCTTCCTCATCCCCTCTGGTATGGTTGTCTCCACAGGCATGTCTTAGGAAGTGGCCATTCTTGATTTGGCATAAATGACCCAGCAAAGCCACAGTTTAAAAAGTAACATCTTTTCAGCATGTACTACAAGCGACAGAAGGAGTTTTCTTTACTTTGTTTTCTGCACAACTTGGTTTGAATGTGTGTGGCCCTGCAGTAATGCTAAGCTCGGGTGTATGGCTGTTCCTCTGTGTCAGGCTGGATCCATGCTGTGTATACACCAGTCGACACCTTGGTGTTCGGGGGCAACTTCTTGCATAGTTTCAACGTCCCCATGCAGCTGCATATCAACGGCATCGAGGACCGTACACGGGTGGGTGTGTGACTGGTAGCTCTGAGAAATGCCTGGGGCTGTCTGGCTGGGTTCTGTGTGGGGTTATGTGCCGGGCCTGACATCACTCTCACGCCCTGCAGGTTCCTGCCAAGTTCCGCTACCCCTTTTACTATGAAATGTGCTGGTACGTGCTGGAGCGCTACCTGTACAGTCTGACCAACACGTCACACCTCACGCCTGAATTCCAGAAGCACTCGCTGGGCATAGGTATGTCCCCCGCCCCTTCCTTTCAAAGCCTCTCTCGTTTATCAATGGCCCATTCTCCCCATTCTCTGCACAGCTACAGTACTTTTTGTACCCACTTCATGAAGAATGCATCCACTTGAATGTACAATTTTATTCTCAGGCCTGAAGCAAGATCCATCATCCCAAGACGAAACTCTTAACGGTCACATCAAAGATGAGGAGGAGGAGGAGGAAGACGAGACTTTTCACACGCCCATCAAGCCTGGCACCAAAGTTCACCTCGCTCCCTTTGAGCTTGAGGGGCTCTGGAGCCTTCTGGGGAAGCTGGAGTCTCTCCCTTCCCATAAGAAGTGTGTCCCGGCTGGAATCCACAATGCCCCTGCACTGCTGCACGACATCAAGGTATGAGCAGAGACCACTTGGGCTCATGGCACTGTGCTGCAGCCCGAGCTGCTCCCTTTTTACTCCTCTTCCTTATCCCTGCTGTCTTTCTCAGACTTTGCTCCAGGAGCATGCCAATGACAACCCCAAACTGTCCTACACTGGAAAGCCCATCGTCAGGTGGCCCAAGAGGGTGAGCTGTCACTCACATTAAAACGACATTCAATCCATAAGCGGTACACAGGTGCTCATTGGCTTTTTGTGGTGTTCTCCTCCCCCAGCCATCCTGGTACCAGCCCCCGCCACCCCCTCCGGTGGTGGGCCGACCTCGCCTTTCATCGACGCTCGCCCCCCCGCGGCCCGTCAAGCCTCCGTCCTCCATGTCGGTTTTGCGCCGGCGCCGAGTGCGCTGCAAACGTTGCGAGGCATGCCTGCGCTCCGAGTGCGGGGACTGCAACTTCTGCAGGGACATGAAGAAGTTTGGGGGACCAGGCAAACTGAAACAGACCTGCGTGCTGCGCCAATGCCTAGCTGTGAGTGTGTCTGTATTTCTGTGTGCGTCTAACTGCGTCTGCCGGCGCGCGTGCGCCAGTGAGTGCTCATGTGTGCGGCGACCATGTACGTGAGTGTCACTTGGTTTTTCTCTCTCTCAGCCCGGCCTGCCCTTGTCTGCAGTGTGTGAGGTATGTGGGGAGGGCAGTCAGGAGGCTGGTGAAGACACGCCATTTTCCCTCACACTCATGGAGTGCTCCAATTGTGCCCAGATCGCTCACCCTGGGTGCCTGAAGGTGACACACCACAGCCCACTTTCACTCTTTTTGTGCCATCATGCTTTTTGGAGAGGAATTATGGTGTAAAAAGTGCTCTGCGTACAGGTTCCGGGCGAGGGTGTCGTCAACAAGGATCTGCCCAGTTGCTGGGAGTGTCCTAAGTGTGCTGTGGGCAAAGACTCAGAGTCTGAGGTAGGACCTGTCACTTTTTAGTCTCTGTGGTTTCAGCGGTATATGTTTGTCTTTGAGAATGTGCCTATGATCCTACTCTCCTAACATGCTTCCCTCCCACACCCCCACCCCCAGTCCTCCGGCAGTGACGATGACAGCGTTGCGTCTGTAGGCTCTCTTTCCCCAGCTGCACCTGCATCAGAGAAGCGCTCCAACAAGAAGGGGATAGGGGGCGCTGCTATCGACGAGGGTGGGGGTGGCCGGGGAAGGGGCAGGCGCCCTGGACGGCCCCTCTCTGCGCTCTCTATTGCACCCTCTTCCTCCCACAGGCTGCTTCTGCACCACCAAAACAGGAAGCGTGCCGGAGCCCTGGAACTCCGTCTCAGAAAGCGGGTGAGGCCTCTCCCTCTCGCATAACCTAACTGTAACATGCAGCCCTCCATGGTCGCCTGAACCAGCTGAAAGGATTACCTTGACTGGTTTTAGACTTCTGGCTGATTTGGGGTGTTAATTTCTTTTCCTCCTTTTGTGTTCATAGATAAAGTTGGAGAGAAATAAAGTTCTGCAGCTGGTAAGACTGCCGTTATGCCTCCTGCTGTTGTGATCACCGGCTGGCGTGTTCAGTTTCTAACTTGGGCTTTGCTGTGATCCCAGAAGCGCAAGTCCTCTGCCCTCGACTCCCGCTCGTCTAAACTCCTTTGTCGCCGTGGGAGTCACAAAGATGAGGACTCGGCCAGCGATGATGACGATGACGACGACGATGATGACGATAGTGGGGGAGGGCTTGGCAGCAGCAGGAAGCTGGCCTTGCACGCCCGGGGTGGCTCTACGTCGCGTTTGCACCACTCCTCCCTACGGGGTGTTGGGCCGGGTAGGCGGGGCCTGTGGAGAGGCTCCGCCTCCCGTGTGGGTCGCAATAGTGGTGGTGCTTCTCTTAGGATGCGGCGCGGCATGGGGGTGCGTGACGGTCGCAGGCAGCGAGGGGGACGCCCTTGGCCACGGGGAGCGGGACGGGGCCAGCGTCGTCGTGGCGATACGGAGGATGAGGACAGTGAGAGCGACAGCGATGACCGTGATGTAGAGGAAGAGGAGGAGGAAGACGAGGAGGAGGAGAGCGAAGATGGGCCCTTAGATAAGAGGAAGCGGTCACACAGACGCTGCAGTCAAGCAGAGGAGGATGATGATGACGACGACAGGGACAGCGAGGACTGCGGCATGGATGGCATGGGAGGGCAAGATGCAGTGGATGAGGACGTGGATGAAGACGAAGCAAACCAGTCAGACTCAGAGCCCGAACCCCCTGTGCTGCTCGTGTCGGACCTGAATGACGACCTGCTGAATGGCTCCTACTTGACAGTGACGCTACAGCGGCCACCCAAAGCCAAGCGTGACCCTGGCGCTATTGTCCCCAAGCTGGAGGCGGCGGTGTCGCCCAGGGCCCCACCCAGCAGCCAGGGTTACGTGCAGCGCAAATCGCTGCAGCGGTTGCGGCAGAAGAACGGCACCGCAGGCAACGGGCTCATGCTGGGCCGTGGGGGCGGGGCCGCTGGTGGAGGGCGACACCCACGCCCTCAAGGGCGCAACCATGCAGAGGCCCATGCCCTGGATAGGGACGAGGCTTCCACCTCCTCCTCTTCCCGATCCTCAGCCTCACCTACTCCTCCGCCCCTCACCACCTCCTGTTCCCCACCCTCCCTGCTGTCCTTGCCCTCCTTTAAGGACGTGGGCAACGAGCCTGGCTGTGAGAAGGAGGTGTGGGTGTCCGTCTTCCGCTACCTGACCCGTGCAGAGCTGTGTGTCTGCATGACTGTCTGCAAAAGCTGGTACAAGTGGTAAGTGGCACAAGAGCATCACAGGGCGGTGCTCAAAGGGTGGAACGCAAGCAGTGTGCATGCACTTTAAGGAAGCATGGGTGCGTGGTGAGGCAGGGTGTGTAGGGCTGTCGCAATCACTTCGCAATTATGTGGTGCGTGCACAATAACCACCAGGGCTTTAGATGATTTTAAATGGGTGAAACATTTATCCGGACGCCAGCTTTTCGGTACTTTACTAACATTTACTTGCACCCACAATTTGGTAGGCAGATTAGTAGTGTGCCTAAGATAACGGGATGTGTATTGTGACACCCAAAATTCTGTAGTCTGTATAAATTCGGCATATTTTTATGCTTATTAAATTCAGTTAACAATGCACCATGCGCATGCTATTGTTTTAGTAAATCGTGGAAGCAATAAGCACTGAAGTGGCAGTGAAGAAAAAAACAGTGGAAGGGTGTATGCCACGTGGATGCGTGTTGAGGAAGGGTGCATGCCACGTGGATGCGTGTTGAGGAAGGGTGCATGCCACGTGGATGCGTGTTGAGGAAGGGTGCATGGTCCCATTTGTTTAACATGTACTTACTGTGCTGTCAGAGGGCATGAAGCTGTAGGTATGGGAGGTGCACCTGATGTTGAATATTTGGTCTTGCTATGTCTCCAGGAGCTGTGACAAGCGCCTGTGGACCCGCATTGACTTGAGCCGCAGCCGCTCCATCAGCCCCCAGGCCCTGTCAGGCATCACCAAGCGGCAGCCTGTCTCGCTGGACCTGTCCTGGACCTCCATCTCGAAGAAGCAGCTCACTTGGCTCATCAACCGCCTGCCAGGTGAGGACATTGGCTACAGTTTGTTTCATTCTCATATTCACATAAGAGATATTGCTGCGGTTATAATATTAAGGTGCCCTGCGTGGTGGGGGCTAGGGGCGAGCCGTGCACCAAACCCAGGGGAGGGAGGAAGCTCTGCATGTCCCGTGTGCCTCTTCCTCAGGCCTGAAGGACCTGCTGCTGTCGGGCTGCTCCTGGTCCTCGATCTCTGCCCTGAGCTCCCCCAGCTGCCCCCTTCTCCGTACCCTGGACTTGCGCTGGGCGCAGGGGGTTAAGGACTCACAGATCCGTGACCTTGTCACCCCACCAGGTTTGTCTGGGCTTTGAGTGCATCCAAGTCACTGGATTCAAATGCTGTATGTTAAATTCAAATTTCAAGTATTCCAGAGTAGAGAAGAGAAGTCTGACATTGTCAGTGATTTTAGTAAAATAAAATGACCTTTTTTTGCTGTCCTGTGGCTCCCCCTGCAGGCTGCGATAACCGCAGCAAGCTGAGGAACATGCTGACGTTTCGCCTGGCGGGGTTGGAGATCAGTGACTCTACCCTGCGCCTCCTCATTCGCCACATGCCCTTGCTGGCGCGCCTTGACCTGTCGCATTGCCACTGCATCACCGACCAGTCCGTCAACCTGCTGACGGCCGTGGGCTCGTCCACCCGTAACACGCTCGTCGAGATGAACCTGGCTGGTGTGTTGCCCTGCCTCTGCCTGTCGCGGGCTCCCACGCTGACCCTGTGAAGCCTAACCCCGTCTCTCCACCCCCAGGCTGCAATAAGCTGACGGACGCCTGTCTTCTGTACCTGAAGCGTGTGTCCGGGCTGACGCTGCTCGACCTGCGTGGCTGTAAGGGCGTGACGCGGCGTGCCTGCGAAGCCTTCATCTCGGAGCTCTCCATCAATACGCTCTTCTGCCTGACTGAGGACAAGCTCATCCAGCGGATATCCTAGGGCACTCAGTGGGCCCTCCGGACAGGCCGCACTCATCCAGAGGAGATTCTGAGGGACCTGAGCAGGGATGCTGTCTGTCGCTGCTGCGTATAGGCCGGGGTAGTGGGTGGGGGGTGAGTGGAGTTAGAGAGATGGCCGTTTTGGGAAGACGGGTGGGCAGTGGCTCGCCTGCCTGTCAGTGTCGGAGTGAATCAGCACACTAGGCACGTGGGTGCTTGCAGCAGAATGGGACGGGTTTAGCGATGGGGCGTGGGTGGGCACCGCAGCTGAAACGCGGGCCAGGCCGTGAGAAGGGGGGGCGGACTGCCGCCCAAGCCCCGGCCAGGAGCCTGAGCAGAGTCTGCAGTGCTCCGCTGGCCCAGCTGAGCTGTACGCCTCAGCTTCTTGGTTTTTGTACACAAACTGACACTGCTTCTTTTTAGAGCTCCTTTGATTCCCTTTATAATAAACTCTTCTCCCTCTGTCATGGCCCAGTCTCTCATACAGGCCCTAGAAGTTACCGACTTGTTACATTTTTTTTCTTTGTGTCTTCTTGCTCTGTCCTTAATCTTAACGGGGAATATATATACTTTTGTGTACATTTGTTTCTGTTGGCCCATATGATGACAAAAATACTTGTAGCAGTACAATAATTATTTTCTGAAAAATTTTTCAATTTTGTTTGTTTTTTTCCAAGAAAAGAACAAAATAAATAATAAAAAAAAAAAGTTGACTTTTTGGGGGGCTTTTATGGAAATGAATTTAGGTGGTCCCTGTGGTTTACAGGTACATGCTCACTGCATCTACTTATTTGAAAGTCTCATTTTGAATACAGATGCTCCTTGCTTTAGATGGTGCGATAGCGAAGCACCTTGAGTAGTCACCGTTGAATTATGATCTGTTTCTGGGCTAGCGATATGCTGTCTGACACTTTCTACAATAGCTGCATCCACACTGCCACGCTTCCAGTCTCTGTGGCGATTGCCAGCGTAAACATACACGTAAACATACAATGTATTGAACAGTGTCTGTGTTAAATCATTTTTCTCAAGCTCATTAAGTCTACTAAATGCTCAAATGATTCATATCTTGTTCATATTTAAAATATTTCCAAATTTCAGTGGGTTTCTTGGGATAAAGCCCCATCTTAAGAAATATCTACTTTTATGGCGTACATTTTTACTGGATTGCTTGTCATTTCATGGTTGGAGATTGTTTTGGATCCACAGCTTTGACAGTGGATCCATGGGTCTGAATCCAAGTAGGAGCTTTTGTGCTAGAAAATGTTTCAGCTCACATTTTTCTTGCTGGCACTGGGATTTACAGTGGTATCTCAGTTCTTGAACTCAATAGAACTCAAATTTCTTAAAAGTTGAAACGAGTTCAAAAAAAGTTACCTAGAACTCGATCTGAATCTCGGAAGTCAAACCGTGAACACCGTCCTAAGATAACTTGTACATGCGAGGAAATGAATCACGTGGCACGTCTCAGCGGAAACAAAGGGTAACGCTTCAGTCTTGCATTCGCTGTGATAGCATCATGTATGTTTACACTAACTGAATACATATATTTAGATAGTAAAAATCAATTTAGACAAAGTAACTATTATATAATAAAATGCATTTAAAAATAAAGATTTCTTATTAATTAAGAGCATAAGAAATTTACAAACGAGAGGGGGCCATTCGGCCCATCAAGCTCGTTTGGGGAGAACTTAACTAATAGCTCAGA
>JAODKB010000049.1:10027193-10040081 GCA_026774385.1 Marcusenius ussheri
AAGTAGGCTTTCAGGGGAGCCCAGGTCCTTTTCAGGGGAGCCGAGCTCCCCTTAGCTCCCCCGTAATTCGAACCCTGGGTGTAATGAAAAAACTACCGCTGAATATTGTGCGTTATTTTCTTCTTCGCCTTCGCGCCCTTGACGCGGCGTTTTCACCATTTCTCCAGGTGGGGGCGGTGTTGCTGGGGCTGTTCCATGTACTTCTGGCTGTGCCACTCTATTACTTAGACCTCAGCCTGCCCATGCTCTACCTCCTTCCCCTGTGTGTTGGCTGTATGGTACTGTAACCAAAAAAATATTTTATTTTAAAACTATGTTATCATTATTTATTAAATAATGTCTGATGAGTAATCCATACTATCAGTGACTGACAGTATTGCTTCATATCTGTAGTCAGGGTATACGTTTCAAAGTTTCACAGATGCTTAACCAGATGCTTAACTTGATTTGTAGATGCATGTATATAGTTTCCTAAGAGAAAGACCGTGTATTTCTTTTCAGTTTGTGACAGCTGGATCTTGTACGGTTGCCTGTGAAAAATCTCCCAATAAATTACTAGTAAGTACATTCTGGGTTGAATTATTCAGCTGTCAGTTTTATACAGTAAAAATAATCATAATGACAATAATTATAATAATTTCCAAACTCTTGAATTTGAGCGCATTGTAAAATGCAATTTACTCCCAATGTAATTCTCCCTCTCAGTTGAAGAGCTGTGCATATACTAACGTGGCTGGTGTAATCGGGGCTTTGAGTGCCATCTGTGTCTACGGCCCATCCCTGGCATATCTGCCCCCCAAGAAGAACTGCCATTTCACAGGAAATGATGAATATTATGAATTCAGACAGTGTCCGCACGAGATGCTGCATGTGAGTGCCCGCCGTTCTGCTGCATGCTGCCCAGTCGCTCTTTACGGCATTGCAGACCCGCAGTACTTCGTGCTCCTGCAGTGCCATGTGGCTGTAGGACTCCAAACCAGGGGTTTCCACAGCAAACCCAGGCAGAGTCCTGCAGCCTAATGGGCAGCTGACTAACACCTGAAAGTCTGAGCAGTTTTGGTCTGTAATGTGTCTGTCAGCATCTGCACTACACCATTCCAGTCTGTAATGTGTCTGTCAGCATCTGCACTACACCATTCCAGTCTGTAATGTGACTGTCAGCATCTGCACTACACCATTCCAGTCTGTAATGTGTCTGTCAGCATCTGCACTACACCATTCCAGTCTGTAATGTGTCTGTCAGCATTTGCACTACACCATTCCAGTCTGTAATGTGTCTGTCAGCATCTGCACTACACCATTCCACACTGTAACTGCTGTCTCCCTTTCATTCCAGGATTTCTTTACAGGTATCGCAACCCTGCTCTTTTTTTATGATCTGGTGGCTCTCGTGCTTCACACTCTCCTTTCATTTTCTGCACTGAAAGGCCTGAAAAATAATCAGTCCCATTAAAGAATGGATTCATGGATTAGCACAACACTGTCTGCCAAACGTGTATATACAGCTCTGGAAAAAATTAAGAGACCGCAGTAAAATTTTCCGTGTCAGGCACAGTGTAACCCTCTGCCAGCAGAACCGGGATTAAACCAAGGTTTAAAAATGCAGGTTTTTTTACATTTAGAATGGTCTCAATTTTTTCCAAAGCTGTATAATCAGAACGTGTACATAAAAATGTAGATCAGCAACATTATTATCAAATATCAAAGATCAACATTGTCAGTTTGTTTAAAAAGTTGACAGATGCTCCTGTGTAAGTCTACTTAGTATTTGATCTAGATCCAAATAATCTTCTGTTCCAAAATGAGTGAGAACCTGCAGACATTTTCTCTTGTATGATTTTGCTATGGTTTTATTTAGTACCCTATAATATGATTTATGTTTCCCATAATCCTGTTTATAGGATCTCAACTGTGAACTGTATCCCGTTTAGTGTTTTATTTTTCTTGTATCAAACTTTTTAACAATGTTTTATACAATTTATCATGTCTTCTGATCTATATTTTCATTTATTAGGCTGTATGTTTGTTATATCATGTGTAAGATTAAAAAATAAATATATTGTTCTGAAAACTGGTAGTCATTAGTGAAAATGTTTGTAAACTGTTACTAAAAACTGTCGAGAAGTTTTCTTGTAATTCAAAATTAATGTACAACGTCATGATATTCCTTTTGCGTGGAATTATACATGCAAGTGACCGTATCTTGGCAATTCCTTCAACTTTCGTTGAATCTTTTTGTATATATTTCATGTTTTTGTCGGGTTATTGTTTACCTTTATGTGGCAAATCCCCATCACACCAGTGTTTGCGTAACGCAGCAGTCACGTGCATGGGGTTTCCCCTTAAACCGGTGGCGCTGCAGACTGTACCATTGCTTTAACTCGAAACCGAATATACTACAGTGTAATCAACATTTTAGCGCCTATTATATTATATGTACACCAAAGAATTCCATGGCATTTATGTAGTTTAAATGTGTTTTAATATCAATATCGGCGGGGTTTCATAGAGAGCAAGCACACCCCCGTACCTCTAGGTAATTGGTTCACCCAAAATGGCTGCTGGTTTCTGTCAGTCTCAAGTGAAACTTTTCGGAAAACGAGGAACAGCTTGACGGAACCGAAGCGCAACTGAGGTAGCAAGCTGTGTTTGCCTGGGTTGGTTATGACTTAGTCGTCGACGGGTAGCAGCGTGGAGAGCTGGTGCTGATCCGCACGGTGAGCCCTGTAAAGTTAGCCGGCGCCTGCTTTGTGTATCCCGTCTGAGCGCTAGCCGTTCGGCTAACGCCGCATTTCGGACACACACTTTCTCTTTGTTTGGAGCGTTTTCGGCTCGGTTCTATCTCTTAGCAGGACCGCTCGGTCATTCCCGTTAATGTCAGTCAATGTGGACCCACATTCAGCGCGTCTGATTTGATAGCCCAACGTGAGTATTGTTTCGCCCCGGTACCAACCTTTCCGATCGGCTGTATAGTGTATAAAACTACCGCTGTCATCGTAATTAAAAATCTATCATCGTAACCCTGAATCTATAAGCATGATCCTAAGTCAATTATCATAACCTTAAATCTTCATCACAACCCTAACTCTAAATATATCATCATAATCCTAAATGTATCTTTATAATCCCAGATCTTTCACCATAACCTTAACCCTAAATATATCATGATAACATCAAATCTATCATCAGAGCCCTAACCATATCCCCACGATGGCCATTTCTGTCCCTGCACAGGCAGTTCAGAAAGTCCGCCCTGTGAAAGCGGGGCCACCGCAGCCTGCTGTGTCTTTCCCAGCGCCGGTAAGTAGCTTCCTCGGTTCCTAATAATGGATCCTGGTTGTAAATGTCTAATTTGTGTTGAATGCACTCTGCCTCCTGTATTTTATTTTTCTGTTACATCACTATAACGGCCATAATTATAAATAATACAGTAGTTTAATCAGCGATTTGTTGATAGTGTGAGAGTTATATTCTGAGCTTGACTTCTTACTTTTTGGGACAGTGATCAGTTGTCCGTGTAAATGTACTCATCGCAGCTCATGTGTGTCTCTGATTCAGGTTGATGGAAAAGCTTCAGCACCTTAGCCAGGCAGAGCTGCAGGATTTACTGGATGATGCAGACCGGGTCCAGTCACTGGCTTTGGAGTCCGATGAGGTACCCACTGTAAAAACCCTTTACAGGGGGCTTTGTTGTGTGTAATGGGCACTGTTATTGGGCACTCTTATCTTCAGACAGTCTGGAATCTTTTAATGTGATTCAGTTCCTACCCCTAGAGGGTTAAATGGCTTGAGTTGCGTATATAACCAGTGACACTAAAATGGACAGAATTTCTATTGTTAAGAAAAAAAAACTTTATTCCCAAAACACGTTTAAGAAAGTTACTCACAAATGAGTGCTGATTATTGAAAGAAAAAAATGGCATTTAACACAAAGGCCCTGTTAAATTAAGAACTTTGCTCCAAATATTTTAAAGAACCATGGTCACCTGTCAGTTGTTTGGAGCTTCAGGTTTTGTAAATCCCGGGAAAGACTGAGGTCCTGATTTGCTTGGGTCACCTTACATTAATTTACATGATACCTGTCCTCATAATTTAACGCAGATTTAGATTTACAGTTAAATTAATAAAAAATACTGGACCAAATTCACTTTATTTTTGTTTTTCATAGTCAGCATTATGTCAGCCAGATGCTGAACTGAGATCTCCTGCTATTTGCCGGGTGTGCTCGCTTCCAGTGCGGAAAAACAGCCCCACAGCATCACCGGTCTGCAGCACAGTGACGTCAGCTGCCTTTCTGCACTATTGTGACACATTTCACTCCAAAGCACTTCTGCCATTTGCTGCCAGAAAGCTGTTTCATTCTTTTCTGACAATAGAACCCAGAGTTGGTCCAGATTTGTTGTGAGTTTTATTAATCTGCAGGTACTGATGCGTGTGGTGGATGTCGGCAGATGCATTATGTTGGTAATGGTAGTTTTAGAGATTCGTGAACCGTAGTCAGTTTCTGCCAATCCATAGCTGTCTAGAATTGTCCAGTTCACTGTGCATGAGGGGCATCTGCTTCTGGGTAGGAATATCCCAGCTGCAGCCATTTTAAAATCCATAATTATTGCCCTAACAGCAGCAATCTTCAGGGAGGGAGCTGCTTTCACAGTCATTTTTAGTCTGTTCTTCTCTTGAAAAAATTATACCTGAATTTACGGTTGGATTTATCTCATTTTGAGTGTAAGATGAGGCTGATTTTTTATGGTCATCTTTGTTTATCTTAATTCAGGAAGTTCAGTACAAATTTCAGTACACGGTTGCAAGAAAAAGTATGTGAATCGTTTGGAATCGCCTGCATTTGTGCATTGATTGCTAATATAATCTTCATCTAAGTCACAAATATAGACAAACACAATCTAACTAAACTAATAACACACAAACAGTGTACTTTTTATGCTTTTTTATACTTTATTGAGCATATTGAGGAAATACACACAGTGCAGTGCAGGCTAGAAAACATAAGTGAACCTCTAAGTCAGGGGTGGGCAATCTTATCTGCAAAGGGCCGGTGTGTTTGCAGGTTTCTGGGATAACCTTTAGGTCAGCTGTTCAAACCCAGGTGTGAGGACTCTTCAGCCAATACGTCCTGTAATTAGTAATCTAATTAGGGAGTGTCAGAGAAAACCTGCATACACTGCAAATGAAGAAAAATCAGGACTGTTGCTAGTCTCCCTAGGAGTGGGCTATGCCTGTTAAGATCACTTCAAGACTACAATGGGCAATACTGCAAGAGGTGAGAAAGGACCCAAGTGTAACTGCAGAAGACATACAGAACACTCTATAAACTGCAAAAACCTTTGTTCCAGTGTCAACTATTAGAACAACACTTCATAAGAATGGTATTCATGGAAGGATACCATAAAAGAAACCCCTGCTGTGGAAAAATGGCATTGCGGCCTGTCTCAAGTGACCAAAAATGCTTGGATGTTCCACAACACTTCCTGGAAAATGTTTTATGGACTGATGAGGCAAAAGTGGAACTTCGTAGCCCAAAAGTACAACACTATGTTTGGAGGATAAAAGCATGTTTGGCACTGCACACCAACATCGAAAGCTCATTGAGAGTGTGACACATGGTGGAGGGGGGGCAGCATGGTTTGGGGCTGCTTTGCTGCCTCAGGGCCTGGACATCATGCGATCGTTGAGGGAACAAGGACTTCAAAGGTGTATCAAAATATTTTACAGCAGAATGTAGGGGCAGCAGTCCATGACCTCAAGCCTAAGAGACGTTGGGTGATCCACCGAGACAATGACCCAAAGCACACAGCTAAATCAACTGAAGAATGGTTGAAAAAAGAAGGCTGAGTCCTGTGTCCGTATTTATAAAGCGTCTCAGAGTAGGAAGTGGCCCAAAAGTCTCAGAGCGACACAATTTTGGTCTTGCCTTTAGGGTCGAGCATTTTATTAATGCTCTTATCGTCGAAAAGTACTTCTAACTCTGCCAGGATTTTGGAGAGCTTGAGTTAATCCTCATTTTTGTGTAGATGTATAACTACAGGAAAGTACGGAAGTCTGTAGAGGACATGCGTAAACATTTTTTCTTTTCGATATTTCGAGATCATGGCTTATTTTTTTCCTTGTGAACAAAAGGTTTAGTATTGCCCTCATGAACAAATGCATCAGATTTTACTTTGCTCGCGGACTGTCCCAATCAGAATCAGAATCATAATCATAATCAGAAGACTTTATTAATCCCGGAGGAAATTGCTCACATTGCGACTGCACAATCACATATAAACACGAAGACAAGAACAATACAAGTATAAAAATAGGAATGAAGTGTAAAACAAATTACGGCACTGTTAAACATTCTAATAAATAAAATAAAAATAAAATGAGAGAAAATCTCTGTACAGGAATCTAAAGTACCTTTGTCCAAAAGTTACAGGAAAAGTAAAACTGTATATTGCACAGTAAAGTAAAATTATACTGCACCAATATCATAAGTGGTTATATTGCACTTGTTTGTAAAACCAAGTTAGACTTCAAACTGTGGGGAAAAATTCAAGATATATTGCACCGAATCATGGATATGAGGAAATAATGCTGTCTGTCCTTGCTAGAAAATTGTCATATTAGTGTTCATCACTTGAGAAGGAGGATCAAAAATTTGCATTCCAGTAAAGTGTGCTTTAAGCATTAGACTTTGGAGGACAATATACACCATTTAACTTTCAGATTATATATTTTTCTAAATATTTATTAATAATCACACTTTGTACATTCACCACCAGTGACTGTGAGAAAGCTATTGAATGTGAAGTGCACTTGCAAGCATTGAAATATTAATTAAAATTTGCCCATACGGAAATCTGGGAAACCGTCTGTCGCTCACTTACCGTCACTGGTAGTGAATGGGCACAATGAAATTATTAATAATCAGTTATAATTAATAATCTCAATAAATACACCTTAAAGTGAGAACACCAGGGAGCTATTCCCAAAAGCAGGCTTGGGTTTAAACCTTAGCAGGGAAACAGGAACTGATATTCTTTGAGTCATGATAATGTACAGACTTGTGTTTCAGTTTATTGGAGTCCTGATTCTCTTTTCAATGGATGGTATGTTTGTCATATTGTCTTCAATGATGAGCAGACAAAATTAACAAATAAAGACGATGGAATGTCCTGGATGGCAGGCTAATTTACATTCTAGCCACAGTTTTAAATTTAGTTTTCCAGCTGTAATATCGTTCAGCAAAAGCAAGCAGTGACCCTTGGTTTTCCATATTTCTTTATACTCTACATCAGTGTTTCCCAACCCAGTCCTCAGGGACCCCAGAAAGTCAATTTTTTTTCTCCTTTTCAGCTTCCAACCAATCAAGAACTCAGAATACCTGATATGGGTGTGTTGGGAGCCGGGAGAAAACAAAAATATGAACTGTCTGGGGTACCTGAGGACTGGGTTAGGAAACACTGCTCTACATTGACATTATAATTATTATTTTATTTAAATTTATTATTATTATTTTCTTTATTAGAAGTAATAACAGTAGATTTTGTGCATCACAGTTTTTCTTGTACTTTCTCTGTATGCCAGTAGTTTAGCAGCAATATCATAACCTACAACACGTCATTTTTATTATCAGTTTGAGGCTAAGGGTGTCTTAAACACGAGAAGCCATTCGTGCTCAAACTCCTCACTGACAGTGGCTGTAGGACGCTTCATAGCTACTTCTCACATCCTCTGATCATCACCCTCTGATGTAGGATAAATTCTTATTATAGTGAGATGTTTAGAGCAATTCATGGGAGTGATTCTGAGAAGCTTTATAAATATGGGCACTGACTTTAACCCTATCGAGATGCTTTGGCATGAAGAGCGCTGTGCAAGTTAATTCTCATTTTTGTGTAGATGTATAACTACAGGAAACATTTGGTGCAGGTGATTACTGATAAAGGGGCGATCTGCAGGTGATTAAAGTCAACGTTTCTGTTGCGTTTTATACCCTGCACTGTTGATGTGTACTCAATGTGCTCAGTGTGCTCAAAAGACATAAAAATTGCATCTGTTTGAGATTTCAGTTAGTGTTTGTCCATAATTGTGACACATTTTACTAGTCAGGCTTAGGAGCTGTGTGACGCTGGATGGTCAGGTCCGTGCATGCAGATTATGTTTACATTGTGGGGAACATTTAATAAAAACCTATTTTGACGTTGTGGGGACCATTTCTCAGGTCCCCACAAAGATCTTTGAATGCAATCAAAAAACTAAAAATGCCAAAAGTCTCATGTTTTGTTTGGTTACTTAGGAGTTTTCAACATAGAGATGAATGGAGAGTACCCAAGATGTAATTGCAAACCTGTGTGTGTGTGTGTGTGTGTGTGTGTGTGTGGGAACATGCTGCTGTCCTGCCCAGGTGCAAAATGCCCAGCTGGAGAGGGAGATGGCGCTGGCCTCAAACCGCAGCCTGGCGGAGCAGAACCTAGAGCTGAAGCCCCGGCTGCAGCAGGGCAGGCTCCGGCTGGTGGAGCGCTATGCGGAGCTGGAGCGTGTGAGGGCCACATACCAGCAGCACTGCGCTCACAGAGGTGTGGCTGCCATGGGGGGGCTGGGGGGAGGGGGGGCGACTAGGACACTCGGCAAGCCACTTAAAAATATTACAATTGTAGGTGTCTTTGGTTGAAAACATCTTAGAAAATTGCAGCCAAAATTAGCCTCTTATTGGGATCCTATAGGGAGGTGGTGGTATTATTTTTAAAACAATCCCTGCCCCCCACCCACAGATCAAATAGCAGGACAGGTGTCTCCCGAGGGACTCTTCCTCCAGCTGCAGACAGAGGGCGCCAACACTGAGACTGAATCAGAGGTGAGTCAGACACGTGTCAACTTGTACTGTGCATAATAAACAAAGGGTGGTATGTAGCAGCAAGAAAGCAAGCGGAAGTTCCGACCATTCACACATATCTCTGTGTTATCTGAAGTGTATCACATTCTAGTGGTGTGTATCCGTCTCTAGGTAATGTAGGCCTGTCTCTTTAAAAGCACCTTTAATATGCTAATTGTGTGTGCTGGCCCCTCCCCTAGGCTCTGGCCGATGACTTCCTCAGTGGCTCTCTCTCCCTGGAGTCCTTCCTGGATCGCTTCCTCTCGCTCCGTTCACTGGCCCACAGGCGTCGGGTGCGAATCGAGAAGCTGCAGGAGCTCCTACGCCCGAAGCGGGAGGGAAGCAGTGAGCTGACAGGCCCTGGTCCCGGGCTGATGACATCACAGCCGTGCGCCAAGCCGGAGGGGGCACCTGGGGTCCCGTCACCGTGGCAGCCCCCGCCTCAGCAGCACAGTGATGTTGCTGCCTCAAATGGGAGTGGCAGCAGCTTTCCCAGCGGGCCCCCGGCACAGGCGGGCCCCGCCCTGCTTTACACTCCCTACCCCGTTGCTCCTCCAAACTCACAGGTTGCAGTTGCACCTGCAGGCCCAACGAATCCAGTAGCACAATTCCCCTCCTACCCCGGCCAGGGCCCAGCTCTGCCCCCTTTCGGGCTCTCGTCCTGCCCTTACCCGACGCATCCTGCATTCCCTGCCTCGCCAGCTCCCCAGTTTGGCCAGTACGGTGCTCCCCAGCCCCAGTACCCTGCTCCCTACCAGTTTCCTAGGTATGATTACCCGGCCGGGCCGAGTTTAGCTCCTCCCCAGCCCCCCATGGGCAGGTCCGGCTTTGTCCCCCAGCCCTACTCATAAGTCCGCTGCTCTGCACAAGGTCCTGCTCCCGTATCCGTCTCTCTCTGGGTTTTTTTTTTCCGCGGCTCGGCTCGCAGTCCGGATCCGGGTTTTTGGCAGTAGGGGAGGTTCTGTTAGTCGTCGTGGTTGTTGAGCGTGACCCAGGGGACGCTGCTGTGTGCCGCTGCCTTTGAGGTCAGCTGTAGGTTTGTTAGCGTATCTTCTGCACCCCCTCCCCCCGCTAACAGCCCGGCGTCGCGTGCCCCAACACCCGTTTTCAAACACTGCAGCTCGACAGTGATAGAAGGTGCCGGTGCACAGTGAGGATGTGCCACGGCGCGCCGGAGCGTGTCGGGGCGTATCAGGGTGTATTGGGGCGTGTCGGAGCACGTCAGCTCTCTCTGCACTTTACCAATGAACGTTTCCCAAGATAATCCTTCCTAAGCTCACTGTACGCCTGTTGCCCTCGCTGTCTGCCCCAGCCCTTTTCCCTGCCGTCCGCCCCGACTGTTGCCCCCACCATCCAGCCGTCCACCCTGGCCCCTTTTCCCATCCTCAGCCCCATCTGATACCCTGCCTTTCTCTCCTCTCTGTTTCTCCTCCTGATCTCACTGGGTTTCTTGGGATTTTTTTTCTTCATCTCCTCACATTACAACCTCATTAAAGCACCATTGAACTTTGTATAAATTATGAGACTATCAGTAATTTGTATGAAAATTATCTAAATGAAGGGAAATGTTACAGATGTTGTTTAATCTTGAATCCATGTGGAAGGAATTTGATTTGTTATGTGTCAGGGTGCTAAGATGGTGTTTGACGTTTAGATGGCATTAACACTTCCTAATGAGAAACAAGTTGAATCTTGATCTGCTAGTGACTGTAACCTGTTCAGTTTGTGTGGATATTAAACACTGAAGCAGTCACCTGTCAGCCTGCATGTTCTCACTGCTTTCTCTCACTTATTTGCTGAGGTTAATCTTTTATTTGTGCACAATCCCTGCCAGCCACCAGCCATGGTGATCATGCCTCACATACACAGAGAAAGTGAATATGCTTATAAAGTTGGGGATGTGCAAAGCTGGTATGCAAGATCACACACATCCCTGATAGAGATCAGTGGTCATAGTTAGGACAGCACAGGTGGCTTTTATGTCAAGAAAGATCTGAAAGTTGAATGGTTCATTTGAATTTGAACCTGCACATGTATTCTGTACACTTGTGACTTAGGCTGCACGATATGTATTGTTTCACTATCGTCATCGTGATGTGAGCATGCACAATAATCGCAGGATATGCAAGTAAGGCGAATTAAACATGTCATGCTATAACTATTTTGCTGCTTAATACAAACGGAAAACTCACACGGTTCTCATTTTCCATAACTTACATGATATATTTGACTCCAATTTAAGGGTTTTTAGTTGCATGTAGTTTGTTGCTAGTGAGTGACATGCAGGCTCTGCATGCACAGCACATTACCAATCACAATCATTCTTGTAAGAGTTACGCAATGTGCAATATTAATATTGATATTGCATGTTATACAAATGCAATTTTCACATCGCAAAGATTATGATAGTCAGCTGGGTTAAGACAATAAGTTATGCTAAATCATTTCCACTCTGTCACAGGGAACAAAACTTAGCAAGCCTTGCAATTTTAATGATTTCTTTAAGGTAATGGAGCATATGTTAAAAAAAAGAGTTTAAACTTTACTGCGCTCCTTCTGCTTGAGCTCTGCATTCACTCCTAATAATTTATTTTGAATAATTTTCATCACCTTTTTTGTTTTATAAATATCACAATATTAATTGCAAAATCAAAAAAATTGCATTATTTTTTTCAATATCATGCAGCCCTACTTGAGGTTTTTTTAAACACATCATCTCAGTCTGTGTTGACATAAAATCCTGTTTCTTGTCACACTGATTTTAGTACGTCCTAGCAGTGCAAAGTCAGCATGCAGGTGACACTGCGGATCCATGAGATTCCCTCCGCATATGCTTTGGATGACGCTCGGTAATAGGATCCTAGATGCATCTTTGTTGTATTTTAAGACATAGGCCTATGTGGGCTGTATTTTCACATCATCTTCACGCTGTTTTCACCATCTGAACATCACAGACCTGTTCCTGACCCCATTCGGGAGTGGGCGGTCCCTGCCTGTGGAAGCGTATGGTGAGCCCAGCAAATGACATGCAGCCAGCCTGACTGTTTTAGCCACCTGTCGCACTTTTAAAACAAGATGGGCAATTTATTTTGCCCAGGTGCTTGTTATTTATAATATTTATAAAGATACTCAAAGTATCTCTTTTCCCATTCACTTTCCCATCATATCGTATGTTTGTGTCTTAATGCGACAGCACATTATTCAACAGACCAATTCCTGTAAATAGTAGGTGGTATTGATAATAAAACAAATAACCAAAGCATGACTAAAATAAAACACTGGCATTACTCTGACAAAACCTACACAAATTCCAGCTCGCAGTATGTCCATCGAATCCAGTATAGAGTCTAGGTAAACCTGGGTTCTATCCGAGGTAGCACAGATCACAAGGCTTGGAACACACAAGGTTATTTTGTCCATCACAAGGTTATTTTGTCACATATAGGTACTTCACTGTTAGAGAGTGGCTGGATTAAAAAATTGCAGATGTGGAGTAGTTTTGTCATAAATGAAATATTGTGTAAGCACATTAAGTGATGTTTGCAGATGAACATTTAGGCTCAGACGTAGAACTGGCGGCAGCAAAACATGGAAAGGGCATGAGAGGCGATTCCGAAGAATTAAAAAATCACCTGTGGTTTGCTGTTTAATACAAAGAACAAAGACAATAAGAAAAAGTGTGGAGACGTTCAGGAATGAAAGAGTTTAGTATCTGTGTGGAGAACAAGGAGTAAGATGTGAGGGAACAATGACAGTGATCGTAAGAGGTAGGAAGTATTATTACAGTACAGTGTAGATACAGGGGCAGAGTGCACTGACACAGGCGGGTTAGGGTTACAGTATTGTTATAGTACAGTGTAGATACAGGGGCAGAGTGCACTGACAGGCAGGTTAGGGATGCAGTATTATTACAGTACAGTGTAGGTACAGGGGCTGAGCGCACTGACAGGCAGGTTAGGGATGCAGTATTATTACAGTACAGTGTAGGTACAGGGGCTGAGCGCACTGACAGGCAG
>JAODKB010000049.1:10066363-10082709 GCA_026774385.1 Marcusenius ussheri
TTACTTTCTGCCCTCAGGCCCAGATCTCCCTGCAGACTGGCTCGCTCCAGGTCCTCCTCAAGTCTCTCCTCCTTGATAAGCAGTAATTCAGGTCCTGCATCCTCCTCCATGTCGGCTGACTGTAATAAGTAGTACTCGTCAGACCCCAGACGAAATCAACCCCATGACTCTCCCCATGTTTACCGTTACGTTTAACCATCGAGCCAAACTCCAAGCGCTTGTTCAGGACAGGGCATGGACCTATGCTAGGCACGGAACAGCCTAGATAAGGTGCCAGACATTAAGATGAAGATGAACATTATCAGTCACAGGGGGAATTTCTTCTGCAAAGTATGATCATGATACAGCGAGTATGTAGAGCATCAGCGAACATACAGAATTGGGTTTCACCTCCAAACACACACACACACACACACACGTTAGACGGTGGGAGACAACCAGAGGAACACAGGGAGAGCTGATTGTAATACAAATCAGGATGCAGACAAACACTTCAAACAGTTTCTCTAGAGCAGCGTTTTTCAAACCAGTCCAGTCCTTGGGGACCCCCAGACAGTCCATGGTTTTTGTTCTCTCCCCATTCCCTGAGAATTGGGATAGAGCAAAAACATGGACCACTTGCAGACTGGTTTGAGAAACACTGCTCTAGGACAGTGGTTCCCAAACTGCGGGGCGCAGAGGTATTGCGGAGAGCTGCACCAATGGGATAGCCTCAGGGGCAAAATAATCTCTTCACAGACTGGACGATTAAACAAATAAACCAGCACAACATTACAGTAACTAACAAATAAGACACTAACTTACGCGTACTATTAAAGCATTTATGTAATTTATTTAAACTTTATTTTACCAGGTAAATTAACTGAAAACCAGTTCTCACTGCTTTACATGATATTCAGGAGAAATAGCAGTTAACGCATCGGAACTTCCCGGGATACAAACGTCATGTTCTTCAGCCAATAAGGGCAAAGGTGTGTCGTAACGGGAGGCAGTTCCAGTTTGTTCAGCTGGCTGAGAGGTGCTGTACGATCTGCCTTAAGTCGTCTTGCTCTTGCAAGGTTTTTGTACCATGTAACCTGGTGACGCGTGACGACGTTTTGCAATGCCGGACAAATTTTTTTTTAACCATATCATGAAAAACAAGTTTTAAAATTTTCTACATGAAGTGCAGGGAGGCTATCAATTAATGGGTATGATTTAGTGTTTTTTTGTGCTATAGTATAGGCTGAAATCTGCGGTTATCATTAAAAACAACATGCGTTAATTGTAAGACAAACTTTAATTTGTGTACGCCAATGAATATTAACAGGAATGTTAAATTTGCATTTGCATTTCAAACTTATGCTGGACTTTTATTTTTAATTGATTGCTCTTTTTTCTCCCACAGTGGTGAAATTGCACCATTTGTATTTTGCAATTGCATTTGTTTCGCTCAATTAGAAAAGGGAGTTGTATTTCAAATAAAGTTTGAATCTGAACCTGTGTAGTTTGAATGGGGGGGCTCAATAATGTTTCTATCTAGAAAAGGGGAGCCCTACAGAGAAAGTTTGGGAACCACTACTCTAGGGTAACAAAAATAAATCTCTCAGAGCATCAGACAGACTAAGCCTCACCCTACCTGATTTTTTAGCAGGGACTGAATCATTTTCACACGGAGTCATACCGTTACTTTCACTAATACGGAGTAAACAGCACCAGCCGAGGCCCCATCGGATTGCATGTTTGTTTTCCCCCCCCAAACCAGTTCACCGCACACCACTTCCTGCACCCGACTTAAGCGTAAACCACATCTGGCAACCCTGACAAACTACACCATACCGCTCTGACACACTGCACGTGCAGATGTGAACTGTAGCGTTTATGTGGGAAACAGAACTAGCAGCAGGGTTTTAGACAGATGTGGCTTTTCACAGTGTGAAGAACAAGAAATGATTAGCAGGGGCATAGAATGCAGGGGGATGTGTAACCCCCAGTATTTAACTTGGATTCATTCATCTGCCCAATAAACAGACCTTTGTATTTAAAAATTGCCCCCCCCCCCCAGAATCATATTCACCCCCTACACCATAGACAGTCAAGGCAAATTGACATTAGCCTTCAGTGACATTACAATATCATAATTATACATGGTTCGTTAAATAAATATATACAGGTTTCATGAGTAAATCTAGTCTTGATGATCTCTTTACATATGGGAAAAACAACATCCTTCAGAGAGAGACGCTGGGTGTGATGAGGATAGCTGTTCCCTGATTCCCTGAGACCGCCAGATACATTAGAGCAGGGGTCTCCAACTCCGGTCCTGGAGAGCTACTATCCAGTAGGTTTCCTGTCCCACTTGGCTTCTGATAGAAAACCTACTGGACGGTAGCTCTCCAGGACCGGAGTTGGAGACCCCTGCTTTAGAGTTAGTCTGGATCAGCCACTGTTCAGCCAGCCGGGGGGCGTGGTCTGCGCTGAACTGCTTTGGAGGAAAAAAAAAAGGATGCCATCCAACCTGCTTCACGCTGCACGGCAGCGGCGCAACATCCTCTGCATCTCTTCCCTGCTTCTGCGGGCCGCAAGGCACATGCTCAACTTGATAACCGGAAAAATGACAGAGCATTAAACTCATCTACTAATCAGTGATCATCATCATCATCATCATCTTCTAAACAAAACAGCCAATCATAGTATTCAAAGTGACCAATCAGCGAACTGGAGAAATCAGCCACTGTTCCCGCCTCCAAAGTCTCAAAATTCAACCTGTCGAGTGAGCGAGTGCAGATGCGAGCGCGGGAATGGGATGGGTTTTCTGCTCGCGAGAGCATACGCTCGCGATTTTTAGACTAATTAAACGCCACAGAAGCGGCCCCTTTAGCGAAGCAAACTTACCGACTGCCGCGTCTCCTGAGCAGCTGCCAGCGGAGCCTGGCTCCCTCGCCGGCCCGGGTTCCAGCAGCTGGATCCTCCGCTTCAGGGCCCGGTTCTCCCTCTGCGCCTGGGTCACCTGGAGGCGCAGTAGCGCGTATCCGTCGTCCACCAGCTTGCAGATCTCCGCCACGGCCGCGTTAGCCAACATCTCCATGATGGAGGCCAGCTGCGAGTGAAGCGCCGCACGGTCCATGGTGCCCGGCTGCCCGAATCTGGTTGTACCCACCGATACGGTGCTGCTGAGATCCCGCTCCTTCCCTAAGCGTCACCCCCTCAGAGTCCCACGGAGGCGCTACAGCGGATTAAAATGCCGGCGCCATTTGTCGCGCGCTCTCACCACATCAGCGCTAGTTTCCAGTCTGCAGGTCTGGGCTGGTGGACGGCACCCTACCATAAATACCCGAAAACGCTGAGTGAAAGAACGCCTTAGCGTTCTTTTAAATGCATTTCCCACAAATGGACGTGCAGTCAGAGGAAGTAGAGCCTCACCGTCCAATGAAAATAGCTTTTACGAAAAACTGCATATAAATAAGATTTTTCCAATGAACTGTTACACGTCATAGAAAACAACTGTCATAACCAGAAGAACAATGACTGGCCTTGATAATCATTTTAATTTGGATATTCTGTTTGTATTGTTTATATTTATCTTACTTCTTAACCCCTGGGTAGCGACACAAATTTGGGTTGTAGCAAGTTCTGAAAGGGTCGCAAGGCAGAGTTGCAAATGAAAGCATATTAAGACCAGCAAGGTCCTATGCTGATCCACAATCAGATTTCCCAATCCGAGCATTAACCTATATAAACGGGTCTGGAGTCTGCAAATGCACGTACCGTGTCCTAATAATGAAATTTACACAATCAGAATAAAATACCTATAGTTTTTAATCGCAGTATCATGTTCTGATAATGAAATGTAAGCTATAACAAGTTGCTGATGTTGTGCTTTATTTTTAAGCAGTCACCCTGTAATGTTTAACATTGCTGTCTTCCAAGAAGGTACCTGAAAACATGGTTCAGTGTAATCTGCCTCCCTCTGAACTCTAGATTTCTGTTTTTTGCAAAGTCTTTGCAAATGCTTCATCATTAAAAGTAAAATTTTCCTTAACCATTATTCTTGTACTGCCTTGAGCTTTTTGTTTGTCCGCTACAAAGGAACTATATTATTCAGGGACTTTTATTATAGACAGCTACATTAGAAATATTTGTGAAAGATATTTGTGCAATATACAGCATCCAACATTACACAAGGTTACATACATGCTTATAAAATGTACTCAAATACAATCCCCAGGAGTTAATGAATGGGATATCACTTATGACATCATGAGAGAAACGAAAACAGCCAGCCAAACAAGACACTTACCGGCATTTCAACAGGCACTTCTGAGGGAAATCTAGCCTCTCTTCCATACATTAACTTAAATGGGGAGAATTTTGTCGTGGTGTGTATTTTAGATCGCAGTGAAAACAAAGTTGCATCGAGGTATAGGTCCCAGTGATTCTGCTGCTGATTCACCAGCTCTTTAAGTGCTCTAAGAAAAAGAATATTTATTATGTTTGCATTAATAATACAGAAAACCTGAGCAATATTATGTATATTTCTAAAAAAATATTGTCACAAAGTTCCACTTTCAACTACAGATATTTGTTAAGACCCAAACCTGATTACAGAAATTCAACATAAACTCAGATGTTGGGCAACTATGTCAAACATAAATAGCATAAGGTATGGCTAAAAATCATTTAATAAAAAGATGAGTTACCAAGGAAACAACTCAAACAGTTCCATCCCCAATAGCAAATCTGGGAAGAACATTTAAATATATTACAGGCTTACCGTTTGAGGTTATCATTAGTCTTCTCATCGAGCCAATTTGTTTGTGGATGGTAGGCAGCAATTACACTCCTCTCAATGGACAGTAGTTTGCAGAGTTTGTCATTAATCTCAATGCAAGAAATCCAGGACATTACAGTTATTACATTTTGCATCAAGTTGAGCCACAGAACCACCACAAAATGTGTACAGTACACCTTACCTGACTTACAAACTCCTGTCCTCGGTCTGATAGTATGCGCCGGGGACATCCATGTCTGTAAATAAGTGCGCATAGGTTTTTTGATACTTCCACTGCAGACTTCGTTTTTTGAGGGAAGGCCTCCACCCACTTCGAAAAATAGTCAGTTGCCATTAAAATATACTGAAAGCCAGTGGACGTTTTTGGGAGTGGACCAGTAAGGTCAATTCCAATCAGCTCCCAAACTGCAGATACCTATCGATAAAATACAGTGATATTGGACTGAACTGATCAAGTACTGCAGTGGATTAATAAAATACTATGCATTACAACAGATGGCAATGATGACCTTGATGCAGTCCAGTGATTTCACTGCACTCAACGGAGGTCCAACTCTTTGACATTGGTCACATTCAGACACCTTAAAAAAATGAGTGTTAAGTTTCATATACAGTCGTGTACATCTCTGCACAATATTATACTTCAACAACTACGTACCCATTTCGCAACGTCCGTAGTCATGCCATACCAGTAGAATCTTGAGCACATGGCAGTTCGTGTTTTTATTACACCAGCGTGGCCCCCAATTGGTGAGGCATGAAATTCTTTAAAAAGATTCATTGCCTCCTCTTTTGTTTTTATTACTCTTCGTTGATTTGTACCACCAAAAAAGAGTTTCCCATCTATTAAATTAATTCAAATATTAACATATTAATGTGTTCATTATTACTGTCATTAAGCTACTATATCTTTTGTTGAATACTGACCATGAATGCTGAATTTTGATGAGTATTTCCTGAGGGTCTGCCTCTGTCCTTTATCTAGTCCCACTGAGTATAACCCCTTAGAAAGGTAATTGAAAATGTCCTCCCATTTTTTTTCCATGGCTGCAAAAATAAGAGATATACAACAAATTGAAACAAATTAACTGATTAAAACTAGCGTTTTAAGTTAAACATTCAATTAGAAATCTCCTAACTCAGGGGTCTCAAACTGCAGTCCTGGAGGGCTGGAGCCCTGTGTAGCTTAGTTCTTTCCCCCTTACACCACTAATGATTCAGCTCAAGAGCTGTGTGGTAATTAGCATGAGGAGTTGAATCAGTTATGTTAAATGAGGGTGAACCAAAAACTGGGTAGGGCTCCAGCCCCCCAGGACTGTTGTTTGAGACCCCTGTCCTAACTGAATGCTGTAGCACAGGAGGTGCTAAATCCTGCTCCTAGAGAGCTACCACCCTGCAGAGCTTAGGTACAGCCCTAATTTAACACACCTGATACAGATAATCAGGCACTTCAGTAGTACCTCAGCATTAGAGTCAGCTATGTTGAAGTTAAGATGGTTCTCATACTGAGGCCTTTTTCATCTGTATCAGGTGTGTTAAATTAGGGCTGCACCTAGCCCTGCAGGGTGTTAGCTCTCCAGGAGCAGGATTGGGCACCCCTGCTGTAGCACATTTGTAACGGAGCTTGTTCCCCTCCAGTACTCACTGTTCCAGCAGTTGTCTTTTATTTATTCGGAATATGGTAACATTTTACTTGAGGGGGCACATATACTTATATAATAACAACTCAATTACTACTTAAGTACAAATCATGAACAAATACAGACGCTACTTCAGATGAAAATCGCGTCCCGATTTATTTATTTATTAATGAATTTATGGACCGTTCTGTAATTCTTAAACTTTTTTCCAGAGTGCGATAAACTACAGATAATTGAAACCACGGATCCCACTGCAACGTTGACTTATTAATCCGATCAAATTTTAATACCTGTGAAAGTCGTATTTAAGTCATTTTAAGGCCTAAATTCTGATTATTGAAATTTAGACCCGCAGAAACCCTGTATATTATTTGTACCACGTCAAGTGTTATCCGTAATATTACGAACTATGACAGCAAATGGACAGAAACAGACAACGCAATAAACTAAAAGTAAAAGAATGTATTTGACAGAAAGCTAGAATATTTTTTCAACGGTGGGTTTAATTTATATACCAGCTCACGTTGGAGAAACAGTGTAAATAATGCTACTTGTACACAGGCCTAGTTAGAACTACAACTACAGGTAATAACGGATCGAGAAGCAGTATGAATTATGCTACTTGCGCGTAGTCATAACTATAACTACACGTAACACAACAGGAAAGCATAATTGTTTACTTTCTGTCCAATATTCTGTGCAATTCCTGACCTTCCGTCGAATATTTTTGTAGCGGTATGCTGATTTTATGGGCTAGCTACAAACATTACGTAATTCTGTTCTACGCATGCGCTCTAAACGAGAGTATGACGTCTAACAGGGATGAAAATGACACAACACCCAGGAAATTTTGCGTTTCTTCCCTGGTTTTGCTAAATGGCTTTCCGACTCGTATGGAAATCGTTTACCTCGTGTGTGATGACATTCCTAGTTCCGACCTCCGAGGGAAATGTAACTGCATAGAAAGTCGTGCTGGGCGCAACCAAGCGTAGAATTGAGAGGGGTGACACTTCTATTTTCCTTAACTAGCGAGAGGGTTGAGAGGGTTCATAGAAAGAAGACATATTTATCATTTTCTACTGTCTACTATACTGATGTTCTCTCAGTCTTGGGGGATACGACCGCCCCCCCAAAAAAAAAATGTGTGGTTACGCCCATGAACATGACAAAACCATGTGCCCTATATTTCCAGGAAGAGGTTCCAGGTTCGCGGAGACCCTGCATTGCATAGCGGCACGGGCAGAGTTCGGAAAAATTTGATGGAGGGGATGTGATAGTAACTTGTTACGAAAAGGGGCACCTTATGTCAATAAACTTTGCCTGGGGGATGGGCGGTGAGGTCCCTCTAAGTAGATTTCGGAGTCGGCCCCCTCCCGAAAATGGGTGGAATTCGGTTTAAACCACAGTTAACTGTTACCAAAAATAGTGACAAAAACTCACACCAAGGAAGCTTTATGATCACATGCCTTGATTCCCGATGCAGAGTTGCAGTCATGGTATGTCTTGTCCTGCTTTAAAACACTTAAAATTACCTGTACCTGGAAATTTTCCATTGCAGTTGAGATTAAGTACATAATAATCCCTCAGTGGCACACCAAAATGTGTGTGGCTGTTCCTGTCTTCCTGATGTTGTGCATCATATTAACTATTTACAATTTTCTAAAAGCAAGTCATTAATCAGCAGTGAACCAAGTTATGTGGGTTTTCTAGGATACATATGCAAATCTTGTCCCAGGGGCTGTTGTGAAGGGGGACAGGTAGGATGACCACCTAATCCATGTTGGGGTTGGGGACAGCTTTTATAAACCTTTTATAAACCACTTTAAACAGCTTTTATAAACCACTTTAAAACAAAATGTTCCTGTGCTTGGCTAAATAGTTCAGTTCTTGTGCGTTGACTGGTTTGTTTCCTTAATTGAAACTCATCCAACTGTTTTACATTAACATTGACACATGCATAGGAAACTGACCAATCAGCACACAGCAAGAACTCAGTGCTTAAATGAAATCCAGCTCTTTTTAATTTAAATGGTAGTTTACAAACCATGTTCTAGCTCATTGTGTCTGGGAAGACATGGATTCCACGGTCTCCCGGGGGGAGGCATATTTCAATTAGTCTGCGTTGGGAATCCAAAATCTCTAATTTGTTTGTCTCATATATTATCGCTGCAGGTGACACTGAACGGTCAGTTATATTTCATTGACACCCTTGTAAAATGTCAGATCAAACATGTAGTGTACTTACCTACATTTTCAAATGTTCCAGAAACACTAGAAAAGACGTAGAGGGTAAAATCAATAGCTTTTGATTAGAAAAAAATATTTGGTATCAGTTTGATTTTTGTTTGTATTTGAAGTATTTCAGGTCCACCAACAGCAAAATGTTTTGTATGATCTATATTTTATTAATAATGTAAAAACTGAAGAATGTATTCCCAAGGTACCATTTCATACGAGTACCTTTTCTGGTCCAGGTATTTTCCTTGTTACATTAAGAGCTCTTTGCATTGACCTGTCCGCTCTTTATCATGTAACATCTACTCTCCAGGGAATACAGTAATGCAAGGACTGGTACACTAAAGCACATTTCCCAGTGGAGTTAGTTGTATAATAGTACACCGCCTAGTATACTTATAATATTGCAACACAACAACTGTTCTTTACCCTTATCATATATTTTTTTTCCACATAAATACACACCAGGTGACATTAAAAATGACCTAATCTGCTGGTACAGATTCAATCTAATTTAACGCTGGCAGGTGAATGGAGTTCACCTTGTACCAAATATGGCCATGTGGTTCCTCTGCTGGTGGATTCTTAGGTAACTTCTCTCCGCATATCGTTTGCCACAGTACGTACAGCTAAAGGGTCTCTCTCCACTGTGAACCCGCTGGTGCATCTTCAGCTGGTGCAGGTGCGAGAAGCGCTTGTCACACTGTGTGCAGCTGAAGGGCTTCTCCCCCGTGTGGACTCGCTGATGGCGCTTAAGGTTACCAGAATGAGAAAATTGCTTTCGACACTGAGTGCAGCTGAACGGTTTCTCACCTGTATGGACTCTCTGGTGTATTTCAACTTGTTTTGGGAAATTGAATCCCTTCCCACAAAATGCACAAAAGAAGCGTTTCTCTTTTGTAGCCACCCTGCAATGAGTCTTATCCCTGTGGGGAGGGAGACAGTCTGTCACCGAAGTGATACACTCGTCGGCGTTTGGGGTTTTGGACTCGTCTGCAACGCCTTTAGCTGCATGCTGCATGTGGGGGGGTCTCTGATCAGCGTGCAGCAGTAGCATGTCTGCTCTCCAGCTGCAGGGCCTTGAGGACGGGCCCAGGCTGGCACGCTCCTCAGTGGCAGGAACCAGCTGCTGATCCGAGCTTCCTGCTTGCGTCGGCTGTGCTGCATCATCACATCTTTGATGTCCAGACACGTTGAACAGGTGGTGATCAGGGAGCAGTTGACCCTGCATCACGGCTCGCACCTGTGTCAGCCTCCCCCGCTCTGTCTCAGCCTGTGGGGCCCCATCCCATGTGCGCGGGTCCCACGCATCGCATTCTGGCCCCTCTGGCTCATTGCCCTCTGCCGTCCCCTTCCCAGGCACTACAGATGGCTTCCCTGCCGATCTCTCAGCACAGCTCATGGTGAAATCCATTTCTCCTGGGGGAAGAGGTGGGGATCGGAATTCCCAATTTGAACAAACACAGGTGATGCACTTATACAGAGCAGCTCTGACATCTTAGGGCCAGTTATTCCTGCATTTGCCATGAGCAAATTGCTGGTATTGCTGCAAGCATGCATGTGCAGGCACGTCTTTGGCAGTTTTGTACCTACTTCCTTCATCCATCCTCAGCATTTCCGGGGGAGAACTCCCTCCAGAAGCCCCATCGAGCCTCTCCTCTTTGATAAGAGCAGACGCTGCTCTTCTCTCCTCCATGTTAGGCAGCTGGAACAGAAAAACTTGGAAGTTATGGTCAAGGAAGCACACTGCTTCAGTATCAATAAGAAAAAAACTTAAATATGACATTAACGCAATCAAACATAATTCAACAGCCAAGGGGGGGGGTCAAAGCGACCAGGAATCACTGGGGTTTTAATGGACAGCGATGCTTTGCAGTTTTTTTTTAAATATTGACTGAAATGCACAGCTACACTGTGTGCAAACCCATTTAGCATGAGTATGTGTATGAAAGTTGGATCAACCACACATTTATGCAACATCACAGAAGAAAAAAAAAGAAAATTACCTGATTTCTTGGTGAGAAATTGTATAAATATTGCAACATTTTTCAAGATAAACATTTGTATTGCACATTATTAACTACATCAGCAAAGTCAGAGAAACATGATAAGGATTCTGGAAACTGGTGGAGTCCTAGTTTTACTATAAAAGACTGCCGGTATCAAGCGAGCAGATAATCACCAGTAGTAACACTAACCAGTGAGACATTTAAAATCAAACAACAGTTAGGCACAAGAAAATCATTTTTATTACATATTAACAAAGGTAAATACAGCATTTTAGAAACATTACAATTATTTTAGCAATACAAGGACATCAGACTAATAGGATTTATTTTTCCAGGACATGCACCAATGGGCTTTGATTACATATTTACATGGGATTACTTCAAACACTGGCTCAACTGAGAGTTTTTCCAACTAGATTAAATCTGTAAATCAGTATCACTTGGTTGTAGAAGGACCAAGTGACCACCATGGAAAATGTGAAGACTTGGTGCTTTTATGACATTTAAGCATACCAGCAAGATTTCCTAAAACAGAAAAATACCTAAGGTTACTAGAGACTTGATAATATTACAAAAGCATCGATACGATACATCAGATGAAACTTGAAGTGCAAGTTAATTCAATGCAATGTGCTGCAACACAAGTCAACAGTCAATGTGCTTAAAATGGAAATATGAAAAATACCTCTTTTAGTAAGAGCCACCTGGATCAGCTTGCAATCATATCACAGCTCCCAAAAACTTTCCTTTGCAAACTGAGTATATGCATCACTGCAAGTCCGAAGTGTTGTTGTAGGGGAAACCCTTCTATGCATCAGGATAGGAAAATGAGTCTAATGTTATACTCTTGTAAATTAGTAAATGTAATTCCTAATTCAATACGTTGCTCGTTTCTCCAAAATAAGTGAAAAACAGAAATCTCCCCTCTTATTTAACACTGTAAACCATCATGTGGTTTTTCTGTTGATGTACTTTAAGGTAACTTTTCTCTCCAAATCTTTTACCACACTGCATGCAAATAAAGGGTCTCTCTCCAGTGTGGACCCGCTGGTGCATTTTCAGCTGGTGCAGATGAGAGAAGCGCTTATCACACTGCAAGCAGCTGAATGGCTTCTCTCCCGTATGAACTCTCTGGTGTCTTTTCAGGTTCCCTGACTGCGCAAATCGCTTTCGGCACTGTGTACAGCTGAAAGGTTTCTCGCCAGTGTGAACCCTTTGGTGAATCTCAACCTTCTTCGGGCAGCTGAAACCCTTCCCACAAAAGGCACATAAGAAGCGCCTCTCTCTGGAACTAGCTTTGCACTGGTTTTCACTTCTTGAAGTAGCAGAACTCACAGGAATACATCGATCTGACACTGCGTGTTTTGAGACCACTAGGCTCTCTTTACATATCATTTGAGGATTTGGTGGTGAGATATTACAACTTTCCTTCCATACCTCCATTCTCTCCCTGTCCTCTCTATGCTGCCTGCGATGTACCACTGTCTCTCTGTCCCATAAATGCAAGTGAAGTTCTTCTTTAATCGGCAGAGACTCAACTTCACTGCCTGATTTCCATCCAGGAGATTTTAAACATGGTCGATGCTCACTGACACTGGCCTCTGTAACAGCAGCAGGCTGCAGCTCGGACTCAGACGGGTTTTTCAAATCAGTTTCTGTGACAAACAAATCAGCTGGACGACCTGCCTCGATTTCTCTGTGGATATAAGCCTTTAAGTGCCCGGCTCTCTGACACACTGTGAACTCGCAGGCCAGGCCGCTCACACCCTCCGCCCTGCACTCAGTTCCTGTAAGCAGGGGCCTCTGCCTTACACTCTCCTTCTCAGGCTCTGCCTTCAGGACAGTCTCCAATCCACTGACCTCCCAAGCACCGTGACTGCTCCTGTGCTCATCGGCAAGCTCCTCTGTGCTTTTACCGGGCGAAGTCTCTTCATCCAAAGTGGCTCTCCTTTCTCCAGCATCAGCTCCCAAATCCAAGCATTCTTGAGAAAAGACAAAAAAAAAACATTTAAGAGAAATTTAAGGAAGCTTGCAGTTGATTTAAAGTAATTGAATAGTAATCAATTTTCATGTGCACACTGATATAACAGAGTGTATTATTCTTAGGGTGCATACATGAGATAACATGCCACAAATACTTTGATCATATTGACTTACGCTCTGCAGTGATGGCCATGCCCTCCTTTGGACTATGGCTTCCAAAGTCTTCTTCAGAGGTCTCCTCTTTAATCAGGCCAGGCTCAGGAATAACCTCAACAGAGTCTGCTGCCTGAAAGTTATTGTAATGAGTTCCAGTTGCCTTTAAACGTTTGCAGAAGTTTCTCAATTTTAGTAATGTATATATAATGCAATAAAATTCTTGCTTGTGTGCTTCCTTCATACTATAATGCCAATAAAATGCAGTATTCAGTTACGGTATTTATTAAAATGGCAGACAGACTTAAACCATTTTAAAATTCACCAGTGAAAACAAGAAGCAGATAGGCACAAACTGACCACATCCCTTCCTACAGCTGACTGCATTGAAGTATCTTGACTGAGGTCCATGTGACTGCTGAAGACACTTTCTTCAGGTAAAAAGTTGCCCTTCTCTGGAAAAAAAAAAAGTTAGTGTGTGATATACCTCTTTCACACACACCAGAAGAAAAGTTTCTCATCTTTAAAACTTTGCCTTTAACAATCAAAGGCAGAACATGATGCTTCCCAGCACTTAATTTGACACAGAAGTTAAGCTTTACTCAGCACGTTTCCCTTTGCATGTGCAATCGTGCAGTGTGACCTGCACGCTTCAGCTGCGCGTAGACACGGCGCAGGACCCCGGCTCACCTCGCGGGGCTGGTCGCCGCGCACCACAACCTCGCGCGACCTGCAACTCCAGATTCTCCAATTTTCTCCTCAGTTGCTCGTTCTCCTTCTGGCTTTGGGACATTTCCATGCGTAATAGCGCGTATCCGTCGTCCACCAGCTTGCAGATCTCTGCCACGGCTGCGTTAGCTAACACCTCCATGATGGAGGCTACTTGTGTGTGGAAAGCAACACAACTTGACATTTTAACTACTCGGGCGACGAATCTCTTTATAACGATCTATTAGAGTTGCGTTATAATTGTGTTTCCCTATAATTACAAGCGTCTTATTTAATCAAATAAAATAAATAAATAAATTGTGAATGCCGTTACCTACTACATTTGCAAGCTATCGTAAAACGCAGCGGTGTCTTTCCGGCCTGTACTTCCGGGTTCGCGAAGCCAGACGGAAGTGCGTAGCCGGTGCCGCACGGGGTTCCGGTCTTGTGGTTATAAATATCAACTTGTGTTTTTGTATTAAGGTAGTACTAATTACACATTTCATTGTTTTCCCCCTTTTGAGAAAAGGAAACGTCTAACTATGAGACGTAATTACTAGAAACCAGAAAACGAATAGAAATGAAATCTTTGTCAAACTGAGAATACCGTGAGCTTTCAAAAACGAGAAGTTTCGATCCTGAGCCAACTTCTTTTTATAAAAAAAAAAACATGAAAATTCTATCCGTATTCTCAGTCATAACCTTTATTGTCAGAGAACATATCCTGTAATAGTAATTACTCATAATAATGATTATACACAGTCATAAACATTACACAGTAATGCTAATTAACGTTATATGGTCACCTGTTTGACGACAGTATTATACAATACCTCCAGCTCCTATTCGCGGTTACACTTTAGAGAAGTCTAAATATCCACTAATCAGGTCCTTAAATAACACGTATACTGTGCATGAAGTTGTACTTTCTTAAGCAAGTTATCCGTGAAGTAAATATATCACAGTACTACTAGCAATAACGAAAAATACTTTGTGTAACATTACTCAATGTATATACACATTTAATAAGTAATTGATAAAAAAAAAAAAAGTAAAAAATAATCGAGGTAGTTTTGATATTCAGTAGCCATCAAGTGTAAACCATATTAAAATAATGGAGACTAAGCATTTGGATTGGGCATTCTCCAAACCTTCTGCCAATAGCATACCATATGCCTTATATCCTTGGCAAATGTGCATGTATGTGTGCGTAGATAAAAAATCTTGTGTACGACTGGTATTGTTCCAATTTGAACACTTTACTTTTAAAAATCTGTTACTTTCCAATATGAACGTTCTGGTGTCTTATAAGATTACCCAAGATGGAAAATGTTTTCCCACAACGTGTACAACTAAATGGCCTTTCACCTGTGTGAACAATTTGATGTACTTTAAGGCTGCAAGATTGAGAAAACCTTTTTCCACAAAGTGTACAACTAAAGCGCTTCTCCCCTGTGTGGACACTCTGATGCCGTTTAATATGACTTGATTGAGAAAAGCGTTTGCCGCACTGAGCACAGCTGAACGGCTTTTCACCTGTATGGACTCGCTGATGTGTTTTAAGTTGGTGAAGGTAGGAAAATCGCTTCTCGCATTGGCTACAGCTAAATGGCTTCTCACCAGTGTGAATTCGCTGATGTCCTTTCAGATCTCGTATATGAAGAAAGCGCTTTCCACACTGTACACAACTAAACGGTTTTTCTGTTGTGTGAGGTGACTGGTATGTTTCTAAATCTTTTGATTGACTGAAATTATTCTCATAATATGTACATGAAAACCTCTTTTCTTTTCTGCCAGCCCTAAAGTCTGTCTTTCCGGTTTTAGGAGTGACATTTTTTTTCATACATGAGGGTTTGGATTGTAACTCTGCCGTTTTTTCACTGACTGCGATTTGGGCTTGCGGAGTACACATGCCGGTTACATTTTCTACTGAAGTGTCCTGTCTCTCCGCATTACACTGTTGAGGATGAACTCTTCCTATGACAGTTTCTTCGTTCCACAGAGAATGTATCTGAAAATCTATTTTAACATGTCCGGGGTCAATTGATGCAATTCCAGAGTTCCAGTCAAATGGACCCAAGAAGGACAAAGTGGGATCTGAAAAGCCAGCAGAACCATAAGCAGCCTGCGGCTCAGTGGCACCTGAGAACGTTTTGGAATCTCCTTCTGAAGTGAAAGAGCAAGATGATTCAGCCTGTGCCCCATTGTCCTCTGGGGAGTGTAAATGCCCAGGCTGACTGTGTGTGTTATCTAGCATATACACACGGTCTTGTATGCAGTCCAGTGTGCTGCACCTTTCCACCCCATCATCAGCTCTTGGGTGTTGGAATCTGTGCTTAATACCATTGTTATCTTTTTTACTGCCACCTTCCAATGCTCCGAGCTCCCAGTCGCTGTGCATGGGCTGCTGCTCACGAGGATCCTCCATGTCTCCCTCAGAAATTACATCTCTTTTCCCAACAGATCCTTGTTCACAGTTACTAATCAATTCCTCATGTCCTATGAAAAGGAAGCAAAAAGATACAGTGAGAACAATTCATTACAAAATACCAAATGCTTGTATTATTGCTACTTACTTTGACCAGAGATCACCAGCCCTTGGGAATCAACACTTCCAAAATCCTCTTCAGTACTCTCCTCTTTGATATTTACTTGCGTGGGACTTTCTCTATCCTCATTTGGACACTTCAAAAGGGAACATTAATAAAGCACATTTAAAAGATTCACCCCCCAGAAAATAGGAAATAATTACACTTGCAATTACAAAGTCTTAGGATTCTTGCTTAATTCTGTAAAAATGTTGCAAATTAAAGTCCACTGATAAGCAGTGTCTAACCCTAACCTCAC
>JAODKB010000049.1:10087241-10118886 GCA_026774385.1 Marcusenius ussheri
TCAAATTTCACTTGGAACCAAGGTTACCACCTTCCTTGTGATTGGAAGATGGACAGACGGATGGATGGATGGATGGACAGAAGGTTGGCATACAAGGCAGCGTGTCAGGCTAGAAGGCGGAGCTCTGTCTTAAGTGACGTTGCCCTACAACTACACTGGCATGATTTCTGAGGCCATCTTTGCTGATCAATCCCTTTTTATAGCTATGCTAAAGAGAGAATTTTCCATACACATTTTAAGAATTACGCACCACACTCAGCAAGTGCGATTAAAAAGAGCAAATTAAACCAGAACATATCCCATGCTCTCCTCTATCTCAGAGAGTTTAAACAGGAGAAACATAGCCGACTGAAATCTATGCAGTACATTCACTATATGTTGTTTGAAACAAACAAGGGATCCCTATGATGCAAATTTGAGTGATTTTTCTCCAGTATGAACACTCTGGTGTCTTTTAAGATGATTGGAGCGAGTAAAGCTTTTGCCACACTGTGTGCAGCTGAACGGCTTCTCGCCGGTGTGGATTCGCTGGTGTACATTAAGGTAACCTGACTGCCCGAAACATTTCCCACAGTGCTGGCACCGGAAGGGCTTCTCGCCGGTGTGAACCCTCTGGTGCACTTTCAGATAACTCGGCTGCCGGAAGCGCTTATCACAAAGCAGGCAGCTGAAGGGCTTCTCGCCGGTGTGACGCCTCTCATGCATTTCCAGCTTATTGTGAAAACTGAATCCCATACCACAGTATTTACAGAAGAACCTTTTCTCCCTCAAGTTAACTCCATAATGGGGCTTCATGTTTTCTGACAGTGTATCGAAAGGATTAACATCACTGCCACTGTCATCACTCTGAAGTCCATTATGTTTCGTAACTTTTCCTCTGGTGGTCCTTCTGTTCACCTCAGAGCTCATCTCACAGTCCCTCACTGGTACCGAGTCACTCAGTACAGTTGGCTTCCCCTGGGATGACTTGAAAGAAGAGACATCGTCTCCTACGTCTTGCGGAGTGATGGAAACTGGCAGCAGCTTTGAGTGGAATGACAGCTTCTCTGATCCAGAATCGGTAACATATGAGCAAAATGGATCAGCAACATCTAGATCAGTTTTTTCTTGCAATACAAATTTCCGCTGATGTAATTTCTCATGCATCAAATAATCAGGGTCAAAGCCGTCTATGCCACCTACACTTTGTTCACATCCATGATGTTCAAACCCCTGGTTCAAAACCTCCATTTCCGGATCTTCCTTAAGGATGACCTCTGATCCAGCGCAGTCGTGAAATGTGTGCTGGCTCCTGTTCTGTTTATTTTTTGAAAGTGTAAATCCATCTCCGGAATTTGTCCCTGACTTTATATGACCTGGAGGAAAGAAAAAAAAATCAACAAATATCATCAGCTGCCCAGCCTGCAGAACATACTTCCATTTATGAACCTTATTATTGAAAGTAGCTGCATGACACACAGGCAGAATGACTATACACATTACATACATGCGTGATACACATGCATGCTACACACATGTACTCTACACATTCACACTACATATACATACGTTACATACACATACTACATATACATGTACTCCACACATGCTACACACATGCATACTAGACACATGCACTCTAGATACACTGTGCACACATGCACACTACATACACACTCTACACATACACTTTGCACACATGCACAGTATACACACACACTCTACACACATACACTGTGCACACTTGGATGCTACACACATGCACTCTACATATACAAACTGTGCAAACACGCACACTACACACATGCACTCTACACACATGCTACACACACATGCTCTGCACACATGCACTCTGCATACCCTCCTTCCTGCTCTTCAGCCCTGTCTGAGCGTCTCCCTCGTCCCCCTCAGCTCCCTCTTCCTTGATCTGAAGTATCTTATGCTCCCCAACTTCCAGGTTTACTGACTGTGAAAGAGAATGAGGTGGACAAGCTGCCTGAAAGCCTTGATTCATTCTCAAACTAGCAGAAAGAGCAACTGGTTTTTAATGAAGCTAGTGCTGATCAGATTCAAGAAAATAATAAAAGCTGGCAGGAATTAGGGGCGGACATCTCAAGCAAAATTGTTAGATAATTTTTTTCGCCATTGAATAATATTTGATTGACCCTGCTCCCATCACAGAGAAACATGCACAGAGTAAGGATAAAAAAATTTAAAAAAATCCCATGCAAAACAAGATATTAAATGGTGCTGCAAACGGTTAACATAAAATGAAAAAGTAGGTAGAATTAAATTGAAACTGAAATTAAATTAAAGAGATAGCTAAAGTTCAGTAGCATAAAACCGCATTTAACAGCATGTGAATTGGACAGTTACGGTGAGTAGCGATGTCTTTAATACATCACTCATTGCTGCAAAACGATTGTCCCACAGTAAATAATACACACTGATGGAGAGACACCTGAAAGTGGACATAGTAGCGGGTGTATCGCTTAGTGCAACAGGTGCAGGAGAATGGACAGCGCTGCCAGCCATGTAACGACCAACTGTCCATATCTAACTTGTAATACAGTATGGATACAGTAATGTATATGCAATGAACAGCTAAAATACCGAGATGCACTCAAATTGACTTGCATCCGGTTGGTCCGGTCCCAAACACGAACGGAAGTTGACACAAGACTGTATATCGCAAAAAAGAGTTGGAAATTAACCCAGTTATAGCCAAAGAGAACTTATCTACCAATAACCAGTCTTTACGGGGAAAGGCAAATCAGTAGTTCACATTCTGGTTAACTCATCAAAAAAGTCTCTGCTGGTACACTGACAAGTCACTCGTCAAACAAGGCATAGAGATGAATGGATAGGGGGGTGGAGTCTTTACTTGGGGGGGGGGCGATAGCAAACTATTTATGACTTAAGCCAATAAATAAAATTTTATTATAGGGGAGTAAAAAAAAAAACATTTTGGAGAATTTTATCCATTATTACTGCACACACACATGTCCTGTATAAATCGAACAATAGTGGAGGATATACTTATTAAAATAGATCTAATACTATTACAATGGTGTACATACATACCACAGTGTGTACATTTGTAAAATTAAATAATTTAGCAGCATTAAACATAAAACAACCATGTGTAAATAGTAGCGTCCCGACAAAGTTTGCTAAGCTGACCTCCGCCAATATAAGGGGTTGCACTGCATCCTCCCCCGCTGTCATTACGGGATCTCCATTGACCTCCAGACCTGGGACATCTTCTGTAGATGGCTGTTGTTCTGAAAAGTCAGCGAATGATTTAGGGTAGCGCAATGCATAGATACGAGCTTTACCGATTCGCTGACATCCGACAGCGCCGATCTTACCTCTATAACCGTTTGCAGGCTCTCTGCCCCTCGGAGCTGCCTCATCTGCTTCCTCCAGAGCTCCCGGCGTCTTGCTGCGCTCCAGTGACGCCTGGATCTCCATCAGCCGCAGCTTCGTCCTCAGCTCCTCATTCTCCTTCTGGCTGCGTGATATTTCCAAGCGCAGCACCGTATATCCATCGTCCACCAGCTTGCAGATCTCCGCCACGGCCGCGTTGGCCAGCTCCTCCATGATGGAGCCGAGCTGCGCGTAAAAACGGTCGCAGCCCGACATGTTGGCTGCGAGAACCCGAGCAGTGCGTCTCACCGTGTCTCCCCGCGATACTGTTTCTTCGGCTCAGGAGTTTGAATAAAACCACTTTAAAGCGGCGCTTTCCTGCCCGAGCTGCGCCGTCTTCTTATTAGATCTGTGTGCAGATACATGCACCCAATACCGGCGTGAAGCCTGGGACGGATCGACCTACACGAACTACCGTAAATATCCGAAAACCAAGCGCATCCCTGCCATCGGACTTGGTGTATAGGGCTCACAGTCAAATTAAGATACTTATCCTTTATTCTTAGGATTTGGATGTATTTCTCGGTGTATGCTTTATATTTTGACATTATACATGGTTTTACATTATACGTAATCCCTCCCCCCGTGATAGATTTGTGGAAGGACTACCTAATACTTATATGTAACGTACAACAGTACAGCTATGTCGACAAGTGTGTTTTAGAAAAAATGAACTGAGTCGAATTAAAATTTGAGTTTACTATTTTAATCATTTTCGAAATTATGAGATCTATAACCAACACTATAAATGGCAGGTTAATAATAGTGTGTGATAATAATGGTAATAATAATGTAATTCAAGACTTCTACAAACGTTGGCATGTGGCTCTGTAGATTAGGACTCAAAAGGTTGCTGGTTCAGATCCCATGGTCTTCAGAGTGATGTCACTGTTGGCACCTGAGCAAGGCCCTCACCCCCAGTCATTCCAGGGACGCTGGCTGAGCCCACTCTCTGATCCTTACTTGTATGTCAATTGGAACAAAAGTATAAATAAATTCTACTCTGCGTATCTATTTTATTAGAACAATTTAACTTCAGAATTTTGCTGACAAATACTGCAGTAAAACTGAATCTGCATCCTTCAGAGCTTCACTTCGTCTCAACCTGTCTCAACTACGAATGGCACATGCATCAGATGAATCTGCTTGAGGTGCTTTTTAAGGTAGCATAAACGAGTAAAGCACTTTCCACACTGCAGGCAGCTGAATGGTTTGTTTCCAGTGTGGACACTCTGGTGCCTCTTACAGGTGCTAGAATCAGAAAAGCTCTTCCCACACTGCAGGCAGCTGAATGGTTTTTCTCCAGTATGAACATTCTGGTGTTTTTTCAGATTGCTCGAACCAGCAAATTTCTTCCCACAATGCAGACAGCTAAAAGGTTTTTCGCCTGTGTGAATTCTCAGGTGCGTCTTAAGGACATTTCTATAGGCAAAATCTTTTCCACAGAACATACACAGAAAGTGCCTCTTTTTCAAACTGCCTCTGCTGGACTTTCCAGCAATGCTTGATGGGGTGAAACTTTCGCTGGCAGTGTGGGATCCCTTCATTTGTGAGCACTTGATGAACTGGGGGCTTCCAGAGGCCAGATCTCCAGTTGCATGTCCTGCACCCTCAGTCATGGCATTACTGGCCTGTTGCGTAGCAAAAGGTCCAGAATGAAGGTTCCTGCCAATCAGTGGACGGCCAGAGCCCCCTCTGTTCAAAACCTCTGCTCTTTGCCGGGATGCTCTGTATAGGAGATTGTGACTTGCAGCCTGTCTCTCAGGCTCTGCTTTGAGCCCAACAGCGTCACGGTCACTGAGCCTGTTCCCAAAGTGACTGTTCACACTGCAATCCCTTTCGTCGCCTTCCATTTCCAACAGTTTGAAACCTGGTGAATGTAAGTAGCTGTATAAATATTTGGAATTGCAAATTTCAAGCACATCCATTTAAAAGGCATTCATCATCAACAATCACTGCTTATAAGGACACCAAGAGCACATCTATTAAGAAATGTTTCAAGAAATGTCTAATGAAATCAGATTCAAGTGTTATTACTTGGACTTCTGTCCAAAATTTTTACATTAATAAGAGCAGCATTTTTACTGTACATCTCCCAATAAGTTTCCCATATAACATGCTGGAAGACACCGCTTACATTATATCACCAATTATATATATAGAACACACATATGTAATGAGAGAGGAGTTATCACCGTTAAAATGGCCTTTTATTAATATTCTGGGTGGAAATTCCAGTAATATCAAAATTTGTTTAGGATAATATGGTCTTATACATGGTGAATTTCAGAAATGTTTGTATTTTACATGCACACTTGTCCATCTTCTAGTTGTTCATTCAAACTGGGGGTGGGATTTATTACAATGGAATTCCAATTATATAATGTTCAGCTAAATGATGTTTGGATCTGGTCCTTCTCTGCTGTGAACATTCTGATGTAGCTTAAGATTGGCCATTCTTGTAAACTGCTTCCCACACAGTGAGCACCGAAATGGTTTCTCCCCTGTGTGAATTCTCTGATGCCGTTTAATATGACCCAGCTGTGAGAACTGTTTCCCGCACTGTGTGCAGCTGAAGGGTCGCTCCCCTGTGTGCACCCTCTCGTGCGCTTTGAGGTGGCATGACTGCATGAAGCGCTTCCCACACTGGGCGCAGCAAAACGGTCTCCTTCCCGTGCTACTCCGGGGTACTTCAGAGCTTTCGGGAGAGCCGATAGCATGCTCACAGTTTGTGTGAAGGCACGGCCTCTGTGTGCAAGACCTGGGGAGAATCATAACATTTCTGGGCAGGCTAAAGCTTCCATCGGATATATTTGAAGAATCAGCAGTGTTCGGCCTCATCGCAAGGTCGGCATGTGATGGGAACGACATGTCCGCCTTAATCCCCTCCAAGTGGCTGCTTGTGTGTTCTGTGATAACAGAAATCACATGCAACTCAGAGCTGGATTCCTCTGTCCCACCTTGGGTGATGCCAGATGCTGTTTCACAGTTTCTTGTACCGTCCAGATAGTCCTCCTGGTCCCTGTGGGTGCGTCCTCCCCAGGGTGCATGTCCTTCTCCTTGCCTCACGGGGGCAACACTGAGCGCAGCCTCAGCTTTGAGATCGTCCTTAAAGCTGCACGCGGCTCTTTGGCGCCGAGCTCGATCTTCTGCGTTTTCCGCACACGCAAGATGAGTCTGTTTGAGTGCAGCTGTCGTCTTTTCAGCATCAAGCTGCGCGTCTCCTGGGCGTTAAACACTACGTAAGTATCGTGGTGACAATACAAGCCGCACAGTGACACATTTACACCACGTGGCTAGTTAGCGTTAGCTCACACGGGCTTTCTCCATTTGTCGCCGCGTAATGCGCCGTTACATACGGGTGCCTGTCAGGGCTCAGAAGGCCGGCAAGCGTCCGCCTGTACTTACTGTCCTGAGCGAGCTGCCCTGCTTCACCAAGCCCAGCTTCCCTCACGGCTTCAGCAGCTGCCTCCTTCTTAATCACCGACAACCCAGGGCCACTCAGCTCCATGTGTGTCAGCTAAAAAGAGGGACAAAAATACCAACCATCATGGACGCAGCGTCATCCAGGCAGCCACAAGCACCACGACCGGAAAAAAATGAATCACCTTTATCAGAAGCAGCTTAAAATTAACGCCAAGACAAAAATACTACATTACGTCTCATTAACAGAATGCATAATGTTAATCACAATGGCTTTAGTGTGGAATCCATGGACTTCTGTATGAGAACATCTTCCTTCACTGGACCGAAACTAAACGTGATCATTCAGAATTAGGTAGCAGTCCTGGAGAAAATCATGGAAATCTCCAATAAATTTACTGTTAAATAGTCAAATGCACAGAACATGGCAGTATGATGACTGTATATATTATAAAAGAAAGCAAAAACGCTGGGTTGGTTATGTATGACCGACTTATCACTACTACAGAGAGCTGTGGTAACTGCACTCTTATGAAACCAAATATCCTGGCAAGTGACACATTTAAAAAGATTTATTTAACTATTCACATAATAAATGCAAGCAGACTATGCATAGAAAAACACACTTTAACATTATGTCATTTACAATCAAAACATTTAGAGAGACAAAAACTGTCACACAGTACAGTTGAGATCCTAATTGAAGCACTAACACGTCAGCATGACTTTAAAGCGTGTAATCTCTGTGGTAATGTTTCTGGTGTCTTTTAAGGTTGCTTGGGTGAGAGAAGCCCCGCCCACAGAGCAAGCAGCCAAATGGCTTCTCTCCTGTATGGACATACTGGTGAACCTTAAGCTGACTCAGACAAACAAAACACTTCCCACACAGCAAGCACGCAAAGGGTCTCTCTCTCTTGTGAATACTCTGATGTTTCTTAAGCTTCATCGAAGACATGAAACTCTTGCCACACTGGGTACAGCTGGATGGTCCCTCTCTTGCGTGCGCACCCGCCTGCGCGTTTAAAGCAGAGCAATTAGTGAACAATTTCCCATAATTCCTGCTGGAAAAAGACTTTTCTCCTTTATGAACTCTGTCACCTCTTTCAAGATGTCCTTGACATTTGAAATCTTTCCAACAAAATTTGCTACCGAGTCTTTTCTTTCCTGTGCTAAATTTGTGGTGGCCATTAAATCGTTGCAATACGGGAAGGCATCTCTGGTCTGGGCCGGGGTCCCCCAGCAGGACTCCCTCTCTATCCTTGCTTTCATCGTCTCTCCTTTGTGGGGTATACTGGGAATCGCCCAAACTCTCATCTTCCATTTTAATAAGTGCCAAATCAGTCTTTACAGCTTCTGGAGTGAACTCTGGAGCACCTAGAGAGGACAGGCTACTGGCACCACTGGTCTCTATAGGAGGAACAGTCTGTGTCGACAGGCCCTCCGAGTCCATGTCTGCAGCATTTGAGCCGTCGCCGGGCTCCAGGCCAGAGCTCCCGGGGGTGAAGCGGCTCCCCAGGTGCCCGGCTCTCTGACACACCGTGAACTCGCAGGCCAGGCCGCTCACACCCTCACCCCAGCTCAAATGCTGGAGTGTCTGGTCCATGAGGCCAGCCTCCAGTCCACTGACCTCCATGGCTCCGGTCCCATCCAGGTCTCCGAACACTTCTGTGCCCCGTGTGGTGGAGGCACAGCTGTCAAAATCGGTGAGTGATTCACCAACATCCGTTTCTGGTCCCTCCATGCCTAGGGGACAGACACAAATAAAACATGGAGTGTAACACGAGTCTCACCAACACACTATCAAGTAAGGAAACTAAAGTTATTAGAGCAATTTATATATATATATATATATATATATATATATATATAAAAAAATAAAAACTGAATACATATAAAGATAAACAGAGAATTATTCATGCAACCAAGACCAAAAATCAGCCCTGGTGCCAGGTCTCCCTAACAGGGTAGGCCAAGGAGATCTCAGGTGGGGGTGGGGCAATTAAATAAAGACATGTTCAGAAGAAACAGGATGTTTTTGCCTTCCGTTGGCTGCACAAGCAGAGTTTTTTGTGCATAAGTAAAACAGAGGCAGAAACTGGAATAACATGGAGACATACAACAGGCAGACAACCAGACGAAGGATACAAGCAGCACTGGGGAATGTGCAGGGCAGCACGAATTCTTAGCTGAGCCCTGAATGAATGTGGTGGAAGGCAAGATGATACACAGTAAGCTAAACAATACTAACAGAAATTACTTTGGCCACAAATATTTATGGATTTTGGCAAGTCCTCTTCCAGCATCTCCTTTTTGATTTTGGACAAGTCTGATGTGTCTTCCTGTACAACAAGAAAGAGCAACTGGTTAGTTCTAGCTCTGCATTTAATACACTTTTTTAAAAAGTAAGTACAGATATCTGAGTAGCAATACTACTTATGATTAGGGTCGCAAAAGCAAGGAAAATTTCCAGTAAATTTCCAGAAATTTCCATGGGAAATAGGGTTGCAAAAGGGCAGAAAATTTTTGGAAACCTTCCAGAAACTTTCCACGGGAAGTTAAGCTGGGGAATTTTGGAAAGATTGAACTCTGTGGATCTCCATGCGAGCTGTCAGATAAGGCAAAGAAAGCAAACTGTATGAATAATACAACATAGAATATGACTTATAATGTGTTTTGATGCAGACACTTATTTTGGCGTTTTGCACACAAAATGTCTCATAAGCACTTGGCTACACAATAATATCCCTATTAGTCAACATGTTTTTTTTTTCAGTTACATTGAAGCTCCCTGTTATAGGCTAATGTGTAATTTTGCTAATTTCCAGTTAATTCCCATATTTTCCCGTTAATTCCCATGGAAACTTTCCAATTTCCCAGAATTTTGCAACCCTAGTTATGAATGGTGATACACAGTAAATGCGACTGCTCTGACCTGGTCCACGATGAGGATGGGTCGGAGAGGGCTCGTCCCGGCCCCGTCGGCAGTCTGCGGATCTTCCCTGAAGCTAAAATCCAGTTGCTCCCTTAATACCGCCTCTTCGTCTACGTCCGAATGAAGAAAACCGAAGTGACAATTAGTGTCATTTCATTATCAGCTGTCAGCCACCATAGCGCTGGGCTCAAATGCATAACGAATTTATTTAAATACTCCTAGTGTGAATAGCATTATTTATTATTAATATTATCATTATTGTGAACCGATCACTGGCGCATCTTAGCCGCAGCCGACCTGCCGGCGTCGTGTCAACTCCGCTTGCCGCCCCGCAGCCAGCCATTTGCAGCCGCCTCCTCAGCTCCCGGTTCTCCGTCTTACACCGGCACATCTCCAGGCGTAACTCCGCGTAACCATCGTCCACTAGCCGGCAGATCTCCGCCACGGCCGCGTTGGCCAGCACCTCCATGATGGAGGCAAGCTGCGTGTGAAAGGCGCTGCGGCTCGACATCGTTACGGGCAGCTCAGCGTCGCTTCCAAACGCTGCGAGGAAATGGTTATATGATATTAAATTATGGACAAAAACAAACACGATTCACTTATCCGTCATCGCACATACTCGCTTTCGCTTCTTCCTGCTCTTAAAACAGCGAAACCGGAGTGCTGGCGCCACCTGTCGCCGCGGAGGTCAGAAGCCGTCTTCCGCCTGAAGAGCTTTTTCTACCGGGTACCGCAAGACAGACGGGAGGATCTATGGGTGAAGATATTATTAAAGCAAACACAAACTGTGTTCCAAAATATCTTGTTTATTCAAACAAGGGAAATAGAAGTTATGCTTTTTACATTTAATAAGCTTACATTAACAGCAATTTAATTAAATGGTGCTGTGTAGTGAAATTCTTTTAAAAAATACATAAAGTCTGGTTAAAAGTCCATATTCTTTTCTGTAAGCATAAGTTTGAGAAGATTTAAACCAAACACAAAATTTGCAATCACGGAATAAAATCCAAATATAGGAAGACATACTCTACAAAATATAAAACACAAGAAGATTCCACTGGAAAGTGTGGCGTTCTGCTACATTGGTTCTGGACACAGTTGACAAGGTGGTCTGTGACTCAGGGCAGCAGCATGCAATCTGTCAGTGCTGGTCTATATTGTGTGCTCACTGCAGCAATCTGTCAGTGCTGGTCTATACTGTGTGCTCACTGCAGCAATCTGTCAGTGCTGGTCTATACTGTGTGCTCACTGCAGCAATCTGTCAGTGCTGGTCTATACTGTGTGCTCACTGCAGCAATCTGCAGTATAAGACCTATGGTATTTATCAGTACCTTAAGTTATAAAAATTCAGTTTTAACCATCCATCCATCCATTCAGAGGTATTCAGTGCATGCTCCTGAACTCTCTCCATTCATTCAACTCAGGCCACATAACAGGTCACACAATATTCTTGTTGGTGTTTTACATTTAATGGTACCCAGTTTTAAACAAGTTCAGTCCTAATAAATTAGTCAATCAGACCGTGTCTGTGACCAGGATAATTGGCTGAAAGATGGACAGACAATCGGGAAACAAGGATCCCAGCTGCACATCATTTATACAAGTAGGCTGCACGTCAAAGACAAATGCATTCACATTTTGATTCAAAGATTCAGAAATTCTGAATCAGCTGATAATTCAAATGTAAGAAATCACACCTCTGCTGTGCTTTCACAAACATTCCCAGATACAAGAAATACAGAAGTAGCCATTTATGACACAATTGGGTTTTATTTCTCAAATTATAGATTGCAAAACCACACAAAGATCTCAGAACTTTGATTTCAAGGCTAAGATTTTACCAACAATTGAAAAAAATAAGATACAAAGAAACAGGCATGGTGACAATTGGCCAGACTGATCATATAGAAAATAAGATAATATAATACATATCTTCCTGAGATTCAGCCATTAATTTATGTCCTCTATAGAGAAGACTGTTTTTGTTCATCTATCATACTCTCTTGGCCACTCTATGAAGTCTTGTTGTTCCTTAATGAGGATATGTAGGGGTTTAAGATGATCACTTTTGTGAGGGTGTGACCTCACCAACTGCCTCTTCCTGTTAAATCAAAATTATCATTTTTAATAAAAACATCCCCCCCCCCCGGAACTCAGGACGCAGGCTTTCTGTTAAGGTTCTTATGGCCGATATTGAACTAAACCTCATCTAAAAACTGCATTTGGATTTTTAACACAAGTTACCTTTCTGTGTGCACATACTGATGGTTAATGAGACTCCCAATTACAAGTGCTCTCCACATGTAATGAAGCTTTAAAGTTTCTGCCCCATATGAACACTCATGTGTTTCTTAATATGACTCGACTGAGTAAAGCGCTTTCCACAATGTACACAGTTAAAGGGTCTCTCTCCAGTGTGGACCCGCTGGTGCATTTTCAGCTGATGCTGGTGAGAGAAGCGCTTATCACACTGCGTACAGCTGTAGGGTTTTTCCCCAGTGTGCACTCGCTGGTGTCTTTTCAGATGGGCAGAATGAGTGAATCGTTTCCCACACTGTGCACAAACAAAAGGCTTCTCTCCTGTGCGACTTCTCCGAACTTCAGTCTCTTTTGAAACACAGAAGCTGTTTCGAAAAAAGGTAGTAAAAAATGGTTCATCTCTTGTGTCCTCTCTGGAGTGAGATTCAGTGCTTTCAGAGATGGTAAAACCTCTCTGATTCAAAACAAATTCAGGTGTGTCTGTGGCACATTTTGCTCCTGCTTCACTCTCTCTTTCTTGTAGGGCATCTGCTCTGGACATGATACTTTGGGACTGAAGCGCAGTGCTTTTGTCTTCTACTTGTCTGCAACCCGTGTGCACTGTTCCCGGGGCGTCTTCCTCATCCCAAGCAGAACATATGCCTACCTCTGTCTTTACTGCTGTTGAGTGAATCAGTACAACCTCTGGCTTCCATGCATCAGATTCTAAAGTGGGCAAAGAGCTTACAGCAGTTTGCTGAAGATTTCCAATGTCCTGCGAGAGGCTGTCAGAGTTTACCTCCGGCGCATACAAGTAAGACGAATTATCTGTCTCCATGTCATCAATCACCTGTGTAAAGTAAGTTCTCCGCCGGCCATCTCTTTCATACATTTCATACTGGGAGCCAAAAGTGTTCAGAATCTGTGCCTTCTGCACAGATTCGCCGCGTTGAAAGTTTGGGTTTTTATTTCCTTTCTCTGTTTGGTTGTTAAGGGCTGCCTGCAGTCCGCTGGGCTCCCAAACACTGTGTTTAATCCTGGGCTCCACATCCAGCACTGCGGAGTCACCCACAGCAAGGACAGCTGCATAATCTGCTCCTTCAGAGAAGATCACCAACATAATTGGGAATAAGACATTCAACCACATCACCATACATCCTGTGCAGAATTATTAGGCTAGTGTGTATTTTTTTTTTGTATCTTCTCATCTGACCAATAATTTCAGTCCAGATTAATCTCCAGTTAAGAATGCACTGTTTAAAAATACAGCATATACAGAATTTCATCTGAACCTTCTGTAGTATGGAGTAAAACAGAAAACTGTAGATACTTCCCTGTGCAGAATTATTAAGAAAATTATTATTACTCTTAAAATGAGTCAAAAAAGTACCTTACAGACAGTTGGGGAAAACAAAAAAACAGCGAAGTGCTGGAAATTGTGCTAGTGATTGCCTAATAATTCTGCGCACAGTGTACTTCAACATTAGGACAGTCATCCAGAGCAATCCAGTAAAAAATAATTAACATCTTCAAGGAACATTAAATGGGCGGGCTGGTCTGGAGGAACTCCCCAACATGCTGGAATATTTGGGCAAGTGGATTGAATTGTCTTCATTGCAACAAGTATACCATTTTAGACTTAATGTCTAATATCAAATAATATTCCTTAGAAAACACAAAGCCAATTGATAACATCTCCCCTGGAGCTTTCATCCTCTCCACTCACCCTCCTCAGTCATCTTCATTCTTCTTGGTGATCTGTTGTTCCACACTTCCTTCTCAAGCCTTTCCTTTTTGACATGTGTTGATTCGGGTTCCGTTTTCTCCTTGTCTTCCGACTGTAACAGAAGAATGGGGTGAACAGATTTGCATATGGCCCATATTTTCAACAGTCAAGGGCACAGTATCATCAAGGAAAAGCTGCCATCTCACTGATGTTTGAAAGTCATGTTCTGGAAATATGACACTAACACTACAATGCTAATCAAGTTGAGTCGGCTTTAATAGGTACAACTCAAACAGTTCCAAGTAACTCTAATGATCTAATATTCATAGCTAACTACAATATGTATTTATAAAATTAGACATTTCATTTCAGTTAAACTCTCTCAACCCAAAACAAAATATGTTTAATTACATAAAATTATGAATCCGTTTTAGAAATAACCACGAACATTTCAATAGGACAGATTAAAGAAACATTTTATTTTTTTATGTAGATACATTGAGCCATTTGTTTTGCAGCTGCCCACATTGAAAGAAACCCAATGTGCTTACATATTTTACAGATATGATTTTGTTGAAGTCTCTTAAAGAGTATATTATCTAATTTAAGGATGCAACAAATTATTTACATACAGTAAACATGATTCAAAAGCATGAACATAGGCCAAGTGTGTGTTTTGTATATCTGTAAGAGAAATACAGAAGAAAATGTAAATTTTTAAATTTACCTGATGGGTATTTCCTTCCTGAAGAAAAATAAAACTTAATACAGGGGTGACACACGTGTTTCATACAGCAGATATGGGGAATCGGCGCCTGTGAACTACTGCAGTCAGATAAACACTGTACCTGAATGTCGAGTTAAACCGACATGCTCATGATAAACACCACCTGTCATCTCATCCTTTTACCGCTTCTCAAGAAAAACACACAAGTCACGCTCAGCTGGAAGAAATACATTCCCACAAAGTTCATTCGGTGCAGACTTCAGCACAACAATGCAACCTTAAGTATTTTACAGCTTTACAGCTCGAACACACTTTCAACTGCCACCATTCTTCTACCATGTGGAACTGAGGATTAAAACCTAATTTTTAATAAATAATTACAACTTGTCCCTTACAGGCAATTCAGCCAGCTGCACCAAATATCTACTATATATACACACTACACTAAAAATCAAATGTAAAATAAAATCAACAATTGTTTTACAACAATACATACTGAATTTTAAAGGAAAGACAAAAAAGGAATAAGGCAGTACGAGGGAAATGGTTCCCGGTGCTTTGTCGCTATTTCAGAGGGGTTTCCAGATCACGCTTTAAGGCAGTCCTGTTACTCAGTGGATATGGTGAGCACTTCCTGGGACTACATCGCCTCTGATGCCTTTTGAGGTTACTTGGGTGAGAGAAACTCCTGCCACACGTCACACAGCAGAAAGGCCGCTCCCCAGTATGAACGTTCTGGTGAACTTTAAGGTCCCTTGAAGACATGAAACTCTTCCCACACTGCACACATGGAAACTGTCTCTTGCCCGTGTGAATGCTTTGGTGCATTTTAAGGTTACATGACTGGGAGAACTGCTTGCCACAGTGTACGCAGCTAAATGGCTTCTCGCCGGTGTGGCCTCTCTGGTGTTCTTCAAACTTCTTTAGATGAGAGAAACTCATCCCGCAAAATCTGCAAATAAACCCTCTCTCAGCTGTACCGAGACTGTGCTGGCTCTCAGGGGTGTCTGACATCACGAATGCTGCATATTCACTCCTGTCTGGCTCGTCACATTCAGAAATTGTGTTCTCTACCGTCTGATTATGTGCTGGGTACATACTGGCCACAATTTCTGGCTGAATTCCTTCTTGCTCCCCATCTTCTCTATAGAACTGAGGTTGTGTGTGAGCTTTCCCAAGTGTAGCTTCCTTGTTCCATGCTGACTGTATATCGCCCTCAAGTTTAATTGTTAAAGAATCAACAATTATGTCTGGCTTCACATCAGTAGCACCTAGAGAGGACAGGCTGCTGGCACCACTGGTCTCTGCAGGAGGAAGAGTCTGTGTCGACAGGCCCTCCGAGTCCATGTCTGCAGCATAAGAGCCGTCGCTGGGCTCCGGGCCAGAGCTCCCGGGGGTGAAGCAGCTCCCCAGATGCCCGGCTCTCTGACACACCGTGAACTCGCAGGCCAGGCCGCTCACACCCTCCGCCCTGCACTCAGTTCCTGTAAGCAGGGGCCTCTGCTTTACACTCTCCTTCTCAGGCTCTGCCTTCAGGACAGTCTCCAATCCACTGACCTCCCAAGCACCGTGACTGCTCCTGTGCTCATCGGCAAGCTCCTCTGTGCTTTTACCGGGCGAAGTCTCTTCGTCCAAAGCGGCTGCCCTCTCATTACCATCAGCAATGGACTGCACAGCTTCTGTATGAAGGGTATATCAAATTAGTTTTTGAACAATGATACTGCATAGTTAGACATTTTACTTAGACTCTACTGAGAATTCAGTCAATAAGAAACAACCCACCAGCAGAATTGAAAGAACTGAACCTGTCACGATGTGACAGACGGTAATCAGAAGAGTACCTGAAAACTCTAATTCACTCACTTTCCTGTGGAGGCCGCTGTCTCCCCTCTTTACGCGGCTCCTTCCTAATAAGAGATGCTTCCAAAACTGTCTCATTGCTTTCTACTTTCTGCTGAGGAGAAATTAGTAGTTAGTCTCAGCACTGCACAACGATGCACTGTCATGCATTTCTTTAGTTGACATTTGTATAAATCTGAACAGCAAAGCCGCATCAGTTATCGCTGGCAGCGCTGAAACATGCAATGAGTAAAATGGCTGCTGCCGCTGCAGATTAACTGCTTTCGCTTTCATGAATACTGTGATCGTACAAAATGTCTAACGAAACCATGTCCAGATTTACGGAAATCAAATGCTGCAGATCAAGCAAGTATTAAGTCGAAGTCGAAGACTAATTTCCATCAGCAGTAGCACGGACAGGCGTACTAACTTTACACAGATAATAATAACGGGGAAAAAAACTGACGTGTGCCAAAAAATAAATCCTATTTTAGGACGAACGTCCATGTCTAAGAGTAAGATTCGGTTTTCTAGCCCGTATGAAAGCAGACGCTTTAGCGGAGATGGAAGGGCTCTAACATTGTCGCCTGGGCTGGACGGGACTCTCCCTCTCTCCGAGCATCCCTTCGACATCTTCATCTCCATCTTCATCTCCATCACCCGTAATTTCCTCCTCAGCTGCTCGTTCTCCTTTTGGCTTTGCGACATTTCCCAGCGCAGCAGCGCGTATCCATCGTCCACCAGCTTGCAGATCTCCGCCACGGCCGCGTTAGCCAACACCTCCATGATGGAGGCCAACTGCGAGTGAAAACCCACTATATCCGACATTTTCACCTACTTTTTGTCACGGTTTTATCAGTGTATTTTAAATGATGCTGTTTTCACCATGTCCGCCCGTATAGAGGTTTTCTAATAAGATGAGCGCCGATAGTTACATTCGGCCCAAATGTAGCAATCACCAGAAAAGTGGCGCGGGGCCGCGCGGTTGCACGTGCACGCGCACGTTGCGGTATTCGTGTTCAGCGGCGCCGTGCGGCGCGACGTATCAGTGGCCGTGCTCCATAGCTTAATCAGGTCTTTTCACGTTCGCTGAAAAACCTCCAATAAATCAACATGATAGCACACATTTTATAAAAATAGCACGTCATTTTGAATCACTTAAACTAACTGAAAGAAATATTACTTAACATGGCATGTGAATTCGTTTAGTCTTCTACCGTTTATCACAATGTTTTCCCACACAAATAATGGTTCTGTTCAACTCGAATGACGTACAATAGCGATATTATATTGTCCGCATATTATCCCTATTTTCCAGAGTAGTTTATTCTTCACTGCTTACTCCAAAATCCTTCGTACATTACCTTGACTGCTGCTCACGAAAAATATGCGCCCTTTGTAAAATACATTCCAAATTCTCATTACAAATCCAGACGCCATAAAGAAAATACATTTTTGTAACGTGAAAAATGAAGAAACACATCTTAACAATACATTTTAAATTTAGTTACAAAATAGTGTCATTATTACATCGATTGAATTGATTAAAACGAATTAGCTGCAAATAAAGCTGTATGTGATAACGTTCAATAACATCTCAAAAACACAGGGAGACTGCAAAGGGGACTTTGAAGACTTTAAATCAGAAAGCCTCTGTCCATACTGTGTACATTTAAAAAGCTTTTCTGCTTTTCTGCTGTGTGAATACTTTGATGCCTCTTAAGGCTACATGACTGCGTGAATTTCTTCCCACACTGTGAGCAACCAAAAGGCTTTTCCCCAGTGTGGACCCTCTGGTGTCTTTTAAGATTGCCTGATCGAGTGCAACACTTCCCACAATATTTACACATGAACAGCTTATTCTTTGTTCCAACTTTTGCACTGGACTTCACAGTCTCTGGTACAGTGAAATGTTTATAACTGGTTAAAATTCCATTCATCTCTGGGACATAGGATGATAAGGCAGGTGTCACCTGAGGACCTGTGCTGGGTACACTACCTGTCTGAAGGTCTGCTTCCCTGTTCTCGCCGTACTGCTTGTGCTGCATGTGAACCGTCTCTTTGTTCCATGTCGAGTGCATCACATACTCAAGAGATACAGAGTTCATTGGAACGGCATCAGGTTTTGTGCTCAGTGACCCTATGGAGGACAGAACGGGCTGAAATTCCGACGGGACTGAGGAGATCTGTGCAGCTGTAGCATCCAAGCATAGCCGGCCCTCTGCTTCCATTTCGTCAGTCACTGGACTGGGCATCTTGTGCATCAAATGAGCCAAGCAGTGAGGACCCAGTGCATCCCCCCTATGCTCAAATCCTTGGCAACGGAGCTCCTTCTCCGCTTCTGACTTGAGGACCACCTCTATCTCCGAGGCAGTGGTCTCTGGAACGATTTGCCCGCCCTGCTGCCACTCAGTGATGCTCTCTGTCCCCTGTGTGGGCGTGTTCTCCCCTCTGAAGTTTTCCATCAACTGGCTCCCAAGCACCTCTCCGACCACTAGAGATTCAGGGAAAACATGCTATACACTGCAATTCACTGGACTTACTTGCTAATGCTTTACTTGAGGTGGCACAACTAATGTAGTATTATTATGTATTAATTAACCACAAACTTAGTTACATACTGAACTCTTGTCCATTCATCATTAATGATTCTCTTAATGCATTTTATTAGAATTTCGAATGAGGTGATCAGTGATCATTGTTGACACACCACAGCACAAAACAACGAAATGTGTCCTCTGCATTTAACCCAGATGTGACATTGTGACATAGCAGGGGGCAGCTAATTCAGCTCAGTGTACCTCAGTGGTGCTTTGCTGGTCGGGGTTTCAAATCTTTTCAATCTTTCAATTACAAGTGCGCTTCCGTAACCATTAGGCCATGTCAAGCAGTTACTATATTTGTTATTATATCTGTTAACTTTGTACTCTTTTGTAAACTACTGGAAGAACTACTCAATGAATAAGTAATGAATAACACATGAAATACAGATCTCATGTTTGTTCATCATTAATAAATCATGACACATCTTTTATCCCAAGCAGTTTCTATATTTGTAACTATATCTGTTAATTATGTAAACTTTTGTGAATTACTGAAGGAAATCCTCAAGAAACTACTTTAGGAACTAGTCATGAATAACAAAACTGATCTCATGTTTGTTCATTAATAATGAATATTACTTTCAAGGAAGTAGACAGTGTAAATCTTTTAAAACTGATAGATTCCTGCAGAAAGAAAGGATCAGAAAGGATGCTGTGTTTATCATGTTTTCCTAGGGCAACTTCCTCAAAGACACTGTGGACACAGACTCTACATGCTATGCTGTAATTGCACTTTTACTTACTCTGCTGGCTAGTATTCTGCAGGTCATCCTGCCCACTGCTATCTAAGACTTCCTCAAGTTTCTCCTCTTTGATAGGCAGGCATTCAGACTTTGTTTGCTTCACATCAGCATGCTGCAACAGTACAATGAAGACTGGCATCACTTACTACACAAGTCCACGTGTCTATAAAATGCTATGTAATTAAGGCAAAGACAAGTTCTCGACGCATTTGCACTGCAATAACACGTTATTCTATTCTATATACAGAAACATCATACATAGCCTAAGCTAAATAATTGTTGCAAATATTTTATACAACAGCTTGTGTACGACTATTGCAGGCGCTGGCTAACCTTGTCCCCCCTTAAAGCAGCTCGTGTCGATGCGGCCAGTGGAGGCGGCGCGGGAGGCGCAGGTGTCCCTTCATCTCCACGGGCAGCTAATGTCAGATGAGGCACGCAGTGCATCGCTATACTGGGAGAACCACGTTCTGAAAAAAAGAGAATCCCGGAGATAGTCGTCCATCATTAGTATATGCTGCAAACATGAAATCGATTAAGCGGTGAATATCTACAAAAAAATACAACAGCACTATTTTACATTATCAGAAGATGCGGTTTCAAGTTTTATTGTCATGTGTGTTCGGAGAAGCAGAGTGAAAATCTTATACCACAGCTGCAGATGAGTGCACAGGTGTATGGTTGAAACACATACTGCACAATGAGACAGAACAACGCAAGCTAAGAATAATGAACAATAAATAAGCAAGAAATACGTGATGCGATGCGTGAAGCCATACGCCATGACAACAGCCTCCAGCTAACCAAATATCACTTATGAACAATATGTACTACGGAGAGAATCGTACCTGTTAACCCCCGAACTTTACCAAAAACCTTGATTTCACTAGTACTGTTAAGAGCGTCCCCTCGCCTCACAGATGCCCTTTCCGCACGATCCTTTGCACTCATCTGCTCCATCATCATTATTTTCATTTTCAGATCATCGTTCTCCTTTTGCCTTTGTGAGATTTCCAAGCACAAAACCGAATAGCCATCATCTACAAGTTTGCATATTTCTGCTACAGCCGAGTTTGCTAATTCTTCCATGATGAGGGCAAGCTTTTCCTGAAAAGCTGTACGATTGGACGTCATCATTGGCTGCACAAAAGACTACTTTAGTGTCTTTTGAAGGTCACGCTTTGTTTATTAGCTAGGATGAATTAATAACGGAAATCGTTAAAGCTAAAAGTAATACATGACAACGATATCCTACAAACTAGGACAAAGTAGTGACGGAAATCAGTAATGCCGATACCGATATCCTACAGACATGAGGGGAACAAAAAAAACTGCGAGCCCTCTCGTCACTTCCTGGGAAAATACAATAACAACACATCAACTTCCGGTCCGACAAAGCGACGTGGTGTGACATCTTCTGTTTACTGGCTATGTTGATATAAAAGGCTTATACCTGACTGTGTATTCCGGAGCATGGTCCTATTCTGCCAATGCATGTACACTATAACGCTTTGGAAAAGGTCTATAAATTCATTAATATGTATATATGTAGTATGTAATAATATATATCTGTGACCATATACCACTCCTGTGACTATGGGGAAATGTGCAGTTTAGCCACTTCAATTACTGCAAGGAAGACAACAAACAATTTTACTTAATAAACTTAATTTTGTTATTAGACACATTCTGCATCCATAAAATCAAAGTGGCTAAAGAGAAATCTGAGTTTGTGGCACTCAAATGAAATCCAACATCATTACTACCCAAAATACATTTTAAAAATGTTTTTTTTTTCTCTCTCTCTCTTTAATTTACCAGACAAATTTTTAGCCAAAGCAACATGCATTTTTGAGAAACAGGCCCAGCCAGTCCCAGGAGCAATTAGGGGTTAAAGGCCTTGCTAAGGGGCCCAATCATGAATCACTCTAACCCTGGGATTTGAACTAGCAACCTTCCATCACAGGCACGATATCCTAGCAAGCTGAGCCACACACTGCTATCAAACAGTGCTAAAAATGTTACTTATTCAATGGGTTAATTTAAACTGTTATCTGTATTGTTCTTCATAATTATAAATAAATGCTAGAAGTTTGAGGGGTAGGTGTCATAATGGAAATACGAATATTTGTCTGAACTTTATTTTGGAAATACCCATTTTATTGTTTTGTCATAAATCAATGTTTAAAAATTGCTGCACAAGAATGGATGCCAATAGAATTTCATTGTACTGCAGTGTAATGATAATAAAGTTGTCATCTCTTATCCTAATCAAAATTGTATGGCTATAATGGTATACTTCAAAGGCATGTCGATTCATCTGGATTACAATTTATGTTTTGCTTTATATCCTCCTGAGACCCCACCCATTCATTTGTGTCCATCTATCTTTTCACTGATGTTAGGAAACATATTTATTCCTGTTGTGCACTAAAGAGGACATGTGTGAAATTAAAAATAAAAATAAATTTGAAAAAATAGGTAAATAACCTACAATTGAAAGACACTTTTTCCCTTGGGTCTCAGGAGGATATTATAATGCATTTGCAAGTAGTGACAAAACATATATGTAGCAAAACATTGTCAATTATGAAAAAAAAACTAGTTTCCTGCAAATGTATTCAAACTCTTATCTGGTGCTATACATCAAAATTTTGTTTTCTGTTTTATCCAGAAATCTTGGGTTAAATTAATGCACCCAATATAGTTAAAAGAACAAGAATTAGAATATAAGTATCTATTTAGCCAAATTAGTATGTGCACCATATAGCCAAAAGTATGTGGACACCAGTGTCAGGGTTCATTCATGATGTCAATTGAGAATGCATAATAAATTCCAATTCAGTTCCTGGAATCATCATCTCACAAGTTTTTTACACATTCTGTTAAATAGAAAAATGTCACTTTCAGATTTATAGAAAGCAAAAAATAAAGGTCTCACATATAGTATATTATACGACACATATAGTATAATATTTGTAGCAATATTTTATTAAATCAAGGTTATACAGTACAAAACATTGGGGCATGTTCACAGATGAATATTATTACAGTACACATTTGCTAGTAAATTCTAATATTTATATGTAACAATATATGATTTCAAAATGGTTCATCAAGAATCATGATAAACCTTCAAATGTGTTTTAAGATTGGAGGATTGATTGAATTTCTTTCCACAATGGACACAAATAAACGGCCTTTCTCCACTGTGAAATCTTTGATGTTTCCTAAGATTACTTGCATCTGAAAACCTTTTATCACAGTATGTACAGCTAAATGGTTTTTCTCCAGTATGAACTCTCTGATGTATTTTAAGACCAGTTGAACGAGTACAACTCTTCCCACAATATTTGCATACAAACCTTTTCTTTCGTGTTCCAAATCTGGCATTCGTCTTCACACTTTCTGATGTAGTAAAACATTTATAACCAGGTATAAACACATCCACATCTGCGGCATATGATCTAGGAGCTGTTGAAAATGCTACAGCTGTCATTTGTGCATCCATCAAACAGCTCTTGGTGACACTGCCTGTCTCAGTGCCCTTTCTTTGCCCATTTTCACCATCATGCTTGTGTTGCACATGAACCACTCCCACCTCTGTGTCTTTCTTCCATGCTGAACACACTTCATACTCCCCACTGAAAGACAATGAGTTGGTTTGAATAACTTTGTGCTTTTCATCTAGAGATCCAAAATGAGGGAAACAATTATCAGAACTTTTCTCTGTAGACAGAGTAGACTGTAGCTCTGGCTGAACAGACAAGTTCTTTATTTTACAGCTATAGGTAGTGTGTTCAGTGTCCATTTCTCCCTTATTTTGACAAAAAGACCTTGACTGACTGGGAGTCTCATACATAATGTATTCAGAGTTCATATTGTTCACTGTTTGTAGATTGTGTTCAGATATTGCATGCTGGGATCGTTGGTTTCTACTCTCTTTCTCTGTTTTTAGATGAGTTTCCAATGCAGTGTTCTCCCAAAAATCATAAGTGATCCCCTGGGGCAGAGAAAGACTTTCCTTGTCCAAAATAAGAGCAGCTTTCTCACAATCCAGAAGCACCTGCTCTGTTCCTGAAGAGGGGGATTAAAAAATACAACACATATTATAACAAATATACTGCATCTGCAAATGTCTGATATAAGATTGGCAATGCAACAGCAAAATATAAATCATATTTGGCAAGGATGTGACTGGGAACTTGAGCAAACAAATTGGGCTGTCTAAATCTAAACCTGGGGCCTGTTTCACAAAGCAGTATTTCTTGCTTAGCCGGATGACTTGCCAGATTTAAGGTACCTCATTTAAAATGTGCTCACTTATATTTAACCCAGACTACCCATAAATCTGATAATGTATCTGGCTGAGGAAGAAATCCTGTTTTGTGAAACAGACCGCTGGACTAACACTAATCTGGACACATTAAAACTGACCAGCAACTACCATTTCAGCAATACCCAAATATTTATTCAAGTTACAAGTGTTTTTTGCACGATTCACATACTTTGGTCACTGACGTTGATATCCACATCTTGAACTCTGCTTCCAAATTCCTCTTCAGCATCTTCCTCCTTGATAAACAGAGATTCTGGCTTTCTCTCATCTACAGCTACACACTGGAAGAGAGTTTTGTGGTAAACTATTAAGATGAAAACTATACGAGTCCAAATGTATATCGTCTAATAATTACATAACACCTGGAATATGATAAACTTAGGATACAGCCCTAGATAGAGTAAAACCCTACACATGAAAGCACAACAATGTGTGTTAGTGTACTGTGTACTGCAAGTACACAGTGTCAAGCATTTTTTAATATTTGCAAACAGACCAAAAATAATAATCTTTACATAAAACATCAAACTTACACAGGGGATCAAGCCTAACAAACTACACAAACTACAGCATACAATCAAGTTTTGAAACATAGTGAGGTTCGGGACCCGAGGGTGGGTCTCGTCAATCACATTATTGTTATCGTCCCCTTATAAGTGGTTTATTTTTAAAAAGTAATTAGTTAAAAAATGAAATGCTGGTCAGCATGATTTTTATTTAGGTGAATATTTAGCTTCAAATTTTATTTTTAACTCATAAAAAATTACCAAGGTCCGGACCTTGGTGACCTCATACCTGGGACACGCTTAGTGCAGGTTGTAAGGAGCTGTCGGGAGCGGCGCACACTCCATCTCTCCACGCACCCACACCCAACTGCATGTCAAGGTCTCTGGCTTTGTTGGGAAAACTAGCCCCTGGGACAGCGTAGGGAAATTGGGGAATTTCAGTATCAGACAGTTTTACAGATAGATAAAAGGCAAGGAAACATATACCAATCAGCGAAAACAATAAAATGTAAAACGAAAACATCTCAATCGACCCCGTACCCTGTAATTTGTCGCGATCCTGGACATCAGAGTTAGAACAGCTGTTTATTGCATCGACCCGGCTTGTCCCACTTGTCTCCCTATATTCTTGTGCAAGTACCAGCTCTAACATCTTTAATTTGCCCTTTAAGTCTTCATTTTCTTTCTGCTTTTGAGATATCTCCAGTCGTAACACTGCATAACCGTCATCGACAAGCCTGCAAATTTCGGTCATAGCCGCCTTGGCTAACTTGTCCATTATAGAGCCTAACTGCTCGTGGAAACCAGGATGGTAAAGCATCGTGCTACGATGAACACCAGATTAAACTAAGTCTTCTCTCTGAACAGTCTACTGTAATTTATTCATTGGCTACATCTGCAGCGTAAATCTGTGAGATTAGTAATTAGTTGTTATCACGACGTCAATTTTCCACGATTACAGTGTGCACAGATGACTGGCGCGTTTCTACCATGTCACTTCCTGTTATTGTGGGATACGTCTGATTCTGAAACGAAATATTAAAGCGATGAGTGTTTTTATCTGTACCGTTTTAGGTTTTTTTTTTTGGACTGACACATTAATACACTCGGCATAACGATATCTACTCGAAGCTAATGCTGAACCTGTTCGTCACTTCCCGGCACATACAATGCCTTCTGGGTAATGTAGGTATACTAATGAGGATGCTACATTATCCAGATCGAAGACCACCCAGCACGACAGTTTCAGCAGTTTTTGGAACTTCATTAATAAGAGATTTAAAAACAATGCCATAACAGACTCGGTGCTGTACAGTTCAAGGAAACCAAAAACGGGGGGGTTGGCAAAGTGACATTTATGTCTGTAATATTCTGTTATGATGATGTTTATTAATTGACAATTAAGCATACCTGTTCTTCAGGGCTCCTAACTGGATGGCTCTGAAAGAGAAGAAATCTATGTTTATGGATTTGGAGCTCAGCCAGTTATGCAAAGATTTCCACATGTTTTGGGGAAACAAGTATAAAACTAATGCTCTCTTTCTACATTTGTGATGCACAGATAATAATCAACATGAATATGAAGTATAAATGTCATTTACAGTTAAAATGTACTTCATTATTTTTAGGGTAATTGTTCTCATCAGTATTTCAGTTTTTGCATTGTTTGAGATTAAATGTCCTCTACCAGAGGGTACATTTTTACCAAATATTGGGTGGAAATTTTATTATTATACCTTTTGTATAAAAAAACAACAACAACATAGTCTATGTATAATTTTGAAATGTAGGTGTTGACATGTTTTAAATAAACTGAATAAGTACTGGAAAGTTCTGTGTCACCTTCATGATTTAATTTTTAACAGAGCAATTTAAATTATATTATTAAACTCATTCAATTTAAGTACATTACCATTTCTATCCATCCATCGCACAATCAGCCATATTTGTTTCCAGGCAGGCAACACCTACAGCATATACAAAGACCATCTGAGAAATAGGGCAAGGGCATATGTACTCTAGTAATGAAGGCAAGATGAGGGACAGGTGAATGCCAGGAGTGATTCTACTTTGGTGGTCCCTTGAGCAAGGCCCTTAACCTGCAGTTGCTTCATCCTGGGTATGATGTTAACCTACAGCCAGCCCTACAAGCAGTTCCTCCAACTTTCAGGGAAAAATTTGGGGGTTGGTGGTAGGATTGGCACTTCAGCCACCAGAAAAAAACTCACACTGTTCCGTTCCATTCCATTCAAACGAGTGTGGTGCTGAGGTATCACACAGCTGTGCTAAGGTTCTCATGCCTGAGGTGGTTTGTCCTGTGGTGGGTGCAGCAACATGCTGTATCAGCATGCACTCCTCCTCCTAACTTAGAGCACAGGGCATCTGACTGCCAGCTTGTGTCTTTTTCACAAGAAAAGAAGTATTGAAACTAGTCTAAATAACTAGTCTTTCTTCTGCTCATTCTCGTGGCTAATCTCACTTTAAACAGAAATAATAGGCAGGCAGTTACGATAAAACAAAATCGTTTTTTTTTTAAATGATAGTACTGTGAAATAGATGGATAGTTGTCCAGAAATCAAACAAACTGCTAGCTTGTACACTCCACACTTTATATGAGGTCCAACACACAAAAAAAACACAAGACTCACCCTAAAGCTTGGGAACCAAGAGTGGGAGTGGAGAGACAAACGGACAGCCGTAGAACATGTCCTGACCTGTTACAGTGTTACAGGCTCAACTCGATTGTCTCACTCTGTGCAAGTGGATGCATCTTCAAATATAGGTGTGTTCTTACCCTTGGTTGGAAAATGTGGGACTGCAAAAGTGAATGACTTAGCATCAAGTTTCTTGTTAAATTGAAGAAATCCACAATGGAAACTTTTCAATAAGTCACAGAGGCTTACAGAGAAGTTTGTATGTCTCGTGCAGTAATGCCACATCTGCTCCATGATGAAGTTCTGAGATAAAAGTCAGTGAAGACAGAGAAGTGTCATGCCCCCCTCGTCCGCTCCTCCTGTGTGCCACACCCCCTCATCTACCCCATGTGGATTCCCTGTGTTCACCACCTGTTTCCTTTTGCTGTCATTAGTTCAATGTATTTAGTCCATGTTTCAGTTTGTTTCCCCAGTCCGGTCATTAATGTTGCGTGTTGTCTTTGGAGTTTCCCCATGAATAAAGTCCTTTGTCTATATCCACGGCTTCCCTTGCCTGCTTCCCGGTGCTGGTCGTGACAAGAAGGAGCTGTGATCCATGGGGAGCTATCGATGTAGCCTGTACGTGAAGTCACTAAACAGCTTTGCAATGTTTTAACGATTGAAAGATGTAAGATGGCTACACACAACCTTGCGTATCCTGTTATAAGTGGTGGTTATCTGCTGGCACTCTGTAATCCTGCTAATTTGCCCCAGTTGTTGTCAGTCCCATTGTTGATGTTCTCCTGATTGTTCTCCACCCAAGTGTGTTAAATTCATGCACCTGTCTCCCGTCGGTGATCCCTATATAAATGTGCCTGCTGTCACAATTTTCTCCTGCTCAGTCATTGTTAACATCTGTCATCATATGTAAGGTCTGGTGTGTCTTCCAATTAAAGTCCATAGGACCAGGGGATATCAAAGGAAATGACACAGGGGGAACACCAACCGGAGGAATGAAGGGAGCAGGAGTGAACAAAGGAGAAACAGAGGGATGAAGAGCAAACATGGCGGGCACAAAACCAGGGGGCACCACACTAGGAGGCAAGTAGGCAAAGGGCGGGGGGAACTAAGCAGACGGAGGGAACCCTGGCGGGTGGAAGCGGGAGCCGCAGGGGCAGCCAGCAACCGCAAGGCTGGAGCCAGAGGGACCCTCGGTAACTGTGAGGCTGGAGCCAGAAGGCACATCGAAGGGAGCGAGGAGGAAGGCGAAGGGACTGCAGGAGGAGGCAAGGAGGGAGGCAAAGGGGACACTGGCGGAGAGGAGGAAGGAGCAGAAGCTGCGGCAAGCAAATCCACAGCCTTCTATGAGACTGAGAGGCAGGGACCCAGCCAGGATCTGCCATGTCGGGGAGGTGGTTTGGGTGACCCACCGGAGGGGTTCATCAGGACAGTCAGGGTGATTCCCAAGGGGACCACGGGGGGTGGAGCAGGAACTGCCCAGGACAGAAACCACAGAGGGTGGAGCAGGAGCCGCCAGGACAGGAACCACGGCGGGTGGAGCAGGAGCCACCAGGACAGGAACCATGGAGGGTGGAGCAGGAGTCGCCATAGGAACCGCCGGTACAGGAACCACGGGGGTTGGAGCCGGGGTTTGCACCTTGGCAGCGGGTGCCACCTTTTTCAGGGACTTGGGGATCTGCCAGATGGCATTCCCCAGAGCCCTGGCACCCTTCAGTGCCAAGTGCGTCCCCCAAAAACTGGTGGCTGCAGGCAGACAAGCATTGGGGCAGCTGCTGTGAAGTGGCAGGGAATCTCAGGGAGACAAACACTGCCGGGTTAAGAATCGGGATGTGACAACAACGGAATGTGACAACAACAGGCTCATACAGACTAAGACTTAAATAATTCAGAAATAAGGTACCTATCTTTCAAAACTCTTCATATTTCATTGCATGCCAGAACTTAAAATGTTTAGCTAAATTTGTGGTATTTGCCCGCTTTGTATCATGTGGTAGCACACCTTGCATATCAATTAAACTTTATTGTCCCCAGAGGGTAATTGATTTTGCAGCAAAGCACCAGAAACAGACATAAAAGACCATTAAAAAAAAAAACCAGGGACACAGACACCTGATTAACAAAGTACCCTGAATACAACTGCCTGAGAAGCAACAGTGTTCCCCTATTGTCACCTCATAACAGTCATTAAAAAAGCAAGTATTATTTAAAGAAAAAAATATACTGCATACCAATCATACTATTCATACACTGATAAAACCCATAATATAAATAATGATCTAAAATCACACTAAAATAATTCACAATTTTTACTGCTCGATGTGTTAAAAGTAAATTTATACTGACACAACCAGGATCATAAATAACACAAATATGGTCAAATTTCCCAGCAACATCATCTTTGCCACCAGTATTACATCACATGGCAAGCCAACACAAACTCTCTCTGTCCCTGATCTAAATTCAACAGAGAAATGGCACTGGGGACAAATGAGTGTCTAAATTTGTTGGTTTTTACAGAAGGGAATCTGAAGCGGGAACCAGAAGGTAGTAACTGAAACTCAGAGTAAAGAGGCTGAGCACTGACTGATAAGATGGATGTTGCCTTTCTCAAGTTATGTCTGCTGTACAGGTCTGTGAAGCTGCTTTGCTGGGCACCTATAATTACCACTGACCTTCACAATTTTGGGAGGTACAGCATTAGCCTTGACACTCAGATTCCCATACCAGAAGATCAAAGAAAATGTCAGGATGGATTCAATGTAGGATTTATAAGACAGACTCAGGATGGTTTTATCTACTTTGAATCTTGCCATTATTCATGTCCTTTTGTTTACCATCTTCATTTAGCACAAAGCCAAAGTATTTTCAGACTCAGCTCTGGATGTATTCTTTATTGATTAAATCAAATTTCATTTGTTTGCTTCCCAGGACTTACAGTGCCTGGAATTTCGAAGGAAATTTGGGGGGTGTGTATCGTTTAAGTTGACACAACACAATTACCACTTTGCTGATGCAATTTTTTTTTTTATTATTGTGAAACAAACAAGAAATAAGACCAAAAAAACTACTAGAAAACTATTCACCCCCTCCCAGAGTCAATACTTTGTACAGCCATCTGTTGCAGCAATTACAGCAACAAGTCTTCGGGTACATCTAGACACTGGTATTTTTGCCCATTCTTCATGGCAAAACTTCTCCGGCTCCTTAAACTTGGATGGGCACCGCTTGTATACAGCAATCTTTGAATCATACCAGAGATTCTCAATTGGATTGAGGTCTGGGCTTTGACTGGGCCATTCCAGGACATTTATCTGTTTCCCTTTACACCACCAGAGTGTTGCTTTAGCAGTGTGTTTAGGGTCATTGTCTTGCTGGAAGGTGAACCTCCGTCCCAGTCTCAAATGTCTGAAGACTCAAACAGGTTTCTCTCAAGAATTCCTCTATATTTTGCGCCATCCATCTTTCCTTCAATTCTGACCAGTTTCCTAGTCTCTGTCAATGAAAAACATCCCCACAGCATGATGCTGTCCCCACCATGCTTCATTGTGGGGATGGTGTTCTCAGCATGATGAGAGGTGTGCCAAACACAGCGCCTTCTTCCACATGTTTGCGGAGTCTCCAATACGCCTTTTGGCAAATTTCAAACGGTCTGCCTTATTTTTTTTTTGGTAAGCAATGGCTTTTTCTTGGCCACTCTTTCATGAAGCCCAGCTCTGTGCAGTGTGCAGCTTATAGTGGTCCTATGGGCAGTTACTCCCATCTCTGCAGTAGAGCCACCCAGCTCCTTTAGGGTTATCTTTAGCCTCTTGGTTACTGCTCTGATTAATGCCCTCCTTTCCCGGTCTGTGAGATTTGGTGGATGACCCTCTCTTGGCAGGTTTGCTGTGGTGCCATAATCTTACCATGTTCTAATAATGGATTTAATGGTGCTCCTTGGGATGGTCAGGGTTTGTCATATTTGTTATAACCCAAGCCTGATCTGTACTTCTCTACAACTTTGTCTCTGACCTGTGTGGGGAGGTCCTTGGTCTTCATGCTGTCACCTGCTTGGTCTTAGCCCTTACTTAGTGGTGTTGCACTGGTGTTGACTCTGGGGGCTAGCAGAACAGGTGTGTATATACTGAGATCATTTTACACTTAGATTTCTCACAGGTGGATCTTATTTAACTAATTAAGTGGCTTTTGAAGGTAGTGGTTGGAGCTTCAAAGCAAAGTGGGTGAAAACATATGCACACACCACTTTTCAGTTTTATATATTTTTTTCCTTTTAATATCATTAATCTGTAGTTTTTTTTTGTAGATCCATCACTTAAAATAAAATTGAAAATCCATTTAAATTCCAGGTTGTAAGGGAATAAAATAGAGAGAAATAGAGAGGGGGTGAATACTTTTGCAAGGCACTGTAGAGTGTGTAGTCTGCTTAGACTGTTTGTCATGGTTCCGGGCGGCTCGGACACGAGAACGGGGCATGGTGGGAACAAAAAGGGTGGACGACCCACTGGTGGCT
>JAODKB010000049.1:10127339-10142033 GCA_026774385.1 Marcusenius ussheri
ATTTTAATCAAATTAATCATGGTGATGGATTAATCCACGTTAACGCGCTAATTTTGACAGCCCTAATATATATATACTGTATATCCCATATTCCTTTCCAAATTGGATCGCAGTGGTCTTATGATTTGTTGGGAAAGACTGGGAGGTAATATACTTACTGACCTCAGTTTAAACAAAGATTTCAGCTTTTAAAACGCACCCTAGAAGATAATATACGCTCAACGGTTAGATGTTTTATTACGTATGCTGAAAAACAGTTAAAACAACTCCTTTGCTTGCAAAAAATACTAAAGATTAAAGGGATTTTCTATAGAGAAAAATGTGGAGGCAGCTACAGACGTATGTAACATTTCTGCAATCTGCCTTATTGCGCATACTTAATTGTTGTCATCGCCTTCATCAACATCATGAAACTATTATCTCAGGTTTTCACATCTTAAATGTATATATCAGTATAAACGAATGAACATTATAACAGAATAAATGTTTTATGCCGCTCAAAAGAATTTGATTAGTCTTCACCTGTATGTTTTCAAATGCACATAAGGGAACAGCAAATGGGACTGTTCACTGTAAAAAACAAAGTCTTGTAAGAAACAGTAAACAACTGGCAGCAGGATTTGCCATTGTGTTACTATAAAATTAACAGTTTGTTACCGTTACTAAAATTTACGATTTTATAATGTTAATGATAAATGCAGTACGAACTTGTTTTTTGAATACCTTCACAGTATTTTATAGTTAACTGAAAAATACATTATATAGCTGTTTTCTTTTCTTTTGCTGTACTTTACAGTTAATTGATTTGTTGACAGATAAAAAATAGGCATGATTAAAGGGAAATAAGGCAATAAAAGATCTTGCTGGTTACCCCAAAATGTCTGTCCAAAGCTGGCTACAAGCACAGAATGCAAATCATTACAAAATGTTCTTTATGAGTGAAGAACAGAGCTAAATGACTGATTTTGCAATCATGTAATTACGTTGTGATAGAAAATATGTCCACAGCATCTTATTACAGTTTACCTTTTATTTTAAAATAATGTTGGAAACAACATCTTGTCTAAATATGAACCGAATCTTAGCTGTCTGTGGTAGCTGTGGTAGCTGTCTGACTGCGTGAGAGAGAGAGAGAGAGAGAGAGAGAGAGAGAGAGAGAGAGATGAGTTTCATAATAACTTTCATTGCAACATAACTCATATACACAATCAGCCTGTGCGCTCCTCCTTTCCTCTCATCATAATTTGGACTATGAACATAAAGACCTGAACTCACCCCTCAGCCAGACAAAACATCCCAGCCTGGAACATTCAAACTGCTGTACAGTGTGTGTAGTTTCTGAAAGAAACCACAAATAACACATAGAATAACAGACAGAATACACAGTGTGAGAATAACAGACGTCAAGAGTATGAGAATGTCTGAGTGGGGGAAGGGAAGAGGGGCTCTGACTTTTCACTCTGTAAGGGAGAGTGGGAGAAGGAGGGTGAGACTGAGAGGAAGAAAAACTTAGCGGAATGAGACACGCTGGTGTTTTGACAAATATACGTGAGTATTGGCACTGAATAAGTTCACCATTTTAAATGAAGTCCTACTCAAAGTCCACGAGTCTCGTGCACATGTTCTATCATGACGTGCACATATTCAGTAATGCGCACGAACATCACTGATAGACTTCGAAATTACCTAAGAATTAATAAAGACATGTACAAATTAAAACGAGCTCATTGTGTTGTCTCATTTAAAGGCAATAATCTACGAAATTGTAGCTAGCTGCAATCATCTAGGAGAATCTAGCTAGTTACTGAATCTATCACATATTGACGTGCGCATGTTCAATAGTAAAAACAAACTGGAGGCATCACTAACAAAAATTGAAACGATTTATCGATTAAATAATTGCTACCTACTAAATAAGTAAAATGGTTGAGGATTGTTGAAGAAATACCCCCAGCTCTGAAGCCGTGCAGTTAAGCTTTAATCTTCTCAAGAAATTCATAAAATACTGCAATATATTGTTACTTAGGATTCTGTGGACGGTTGATTAGCAGTAAAGTGCTGTAATTTAGGATCACATTATAGTTCAGTTTAAAAAAAACAGTGCAGTGCAGTTTCCATCCATCCATCCATTTTCCAAACGGCTTAATAGATGTTATTTTTTATTAACAGTAAAGTGCTGTATTTAAAAATAACAGGTTAATACTGTTCAAATCCCACTGTAAATTAACTGCAATCATTTCCAGTTCACTGTCGTGATGATGGTACCCCCCACCTTTTTAAATACACGCTGGGAGCACGTGGATCCATTAAGTGGGGGCTGGAGCTGTGGGAGCAAGAAACTGTCAAGCCGTACGTGTCATTAAAGTTTGGTGTCTCTGAGGAAACTCCTCCTATTTCTGCATTCAATTAATTGTTGTGCTTTGCTCTTTAAGACACACAAACCAGTCACCGAGTGTTACTCGCCATCACCCAATCAACATTAACTTGTTAGCATCCACACGCTTCTCTTATTCCTCGAGACCGTTTGTTCTCTTGGAGTAAATGCACACGGTTCTTTCTATTTTATAAGGACCTTAGGAGGCTTGAGAGACTTCCAAGGGAATACAATTCTGTCTAAGAAGTTTTCATCCACGCTGAAGCAGGATGGCTTTGAAGAAGCGTTTTAGAATGTGGAACTATTAGGTGGGCTATTGAATGTAGTATAATATCTCGGTACTAATAATACTACTTTTGCGACGGTGCGATGACGTCCGGTCACAATGCGAAGGCAGATCGCCTGTTGCAGCCCAGCACCGATCAGAGGAGATGCCTCCTGGATCGGCTTCCCCCGCCCGCAAACTCCAGCAAGCCGCTTACTCCATTTAGCATTGAAGATATTTTAAACAAGCCGTCCATTAAGAAGTCCTTAGCCGCTCTCTGTCCATCCAAATCCTTGGAAAAAACGGCTGTCTTGAATGGAGCCAATAACGGAATTAATTCCCCGTCATCTCCGCTGTGCGCTTTGGAGGAACTGGCCAGCAAAACTTTCAAAGGTCTGGAGGTCAGCGTAATACAAGCTGCCGAAGGTATTCATTTTTGTCTTCTGTTAATCTTCCATTTGTATCCCCTTACCTATTCCTAAATTCTGCGGGAATGGAAATATCCAGTGCGGATCCCGCTTTCCATCGGTTGCACTTACCGATGCGTACATATTGCTGGTGGGTTTACTTTTCATATAATTGTTACTTAGTTAACCTTAGAGCCTTAGACAGCAGTCGTAAGTCAAACGATGTATAGGACTAGTATAGTCCATCCATTTTCTGAAAGAGTATATCGCAGGGCTCTCTCTCCTACGCACACACAATTTAGTAACTCCAATTAGCCTCAGCCTGTATTTGGACTGTGGGGGGAGCCGGAGTACCCGGGGAAACCCCACCACGACACGGGGAGAACATGCAAACTCCGCACACATGGAACTCTGGCGGCGACCGGAACCCGGGTTTCAGAGGTGTGAGGCGACAGTGCTAACCACTGCACCACCATGCCACCCCCGCTCTTTAAAGAAAAGAAAGAGATTCACGAATTAAAGAAATGGCTTAATATTTATAATGTGATCATATTTACAAAATGATGTCAGAGATTGTATGGTGACATTATCGGTACAGTGTAAATGCTCATTATCTAACAATGAATGTCATTAATAATCTGACAAGTAATACGTCAAAAACTTTTTTATTGTACAGTTCTGAAGTTGGGTACATTTAGTTATATGTATGAATGAGAAAGCTCCGACAAGTAGACATATTATCGTTTTATCGCAATCAGCAACAACATTATGATCGCATTGGATCAGGTGTAAATTACCATCCAATCTCGTATGCTTGAATAAAGCCTTTGGGTTGGCTAGTTATTTCCAACAAAATAAAGCTTATTTTGTTGGAACAGCATGTTTTATGAACAGAAACCGAACCACATTGAAGAAATACAGGCAAACACTCGAAGTCACGATGTTGAAACTGTAAGCGGACAGCGCTGTTTCACTCTTTCATTCATTGGTTTATTTATTATTAGCACTACACTACGTTTAATTTATTTTGTAAGTATTTTTAAATAGGCCTATTTAATTAATTCTTGTTCTTTTTGGCATTTAAGGTCGTGAACATGTGAATACATTCGGCCAGAAACATCCTTCAAAAAAGCTACGGAAGTCCCGGACCGCATTCACTAATCATCAGATCTATGAGTTGGAAAAGCGGTTTTTGTACCAAAAATATTTGTCCCCCGCGGACAGGGACCAGATAGCCCAACAGCTAGGCCTTACTAATGCACAAGTCATCACCTGGTTCCAAAACAGACGCGCTAAGCTTAAGAGGGACTTGGAGGAGATGAAAGCAGATGTGGAGTCACTTAAGAAAGTGCCTCCGCAGACTCTTCAGAAGCTGGTTACCATGGCAGACACTGATGACCCCAAAGGAAACTCAGGGGACGTCTCCCCTTGCAAGTTTCCCATTTCCCGAGATCATGGCGTTGTCCTTCGACATTCTTTGATATGTAGGACCCAAACCATGGAGGAATTCTCAGAAGAAGACGAAGAGATTGAGGTGGACGATTGAAGCTAATGGACGAGAAAGTGATTTGCGGGTATTTTCAGTTTTACGCCAAGCTGTATTGGGATAATATAAAAAGCATTTTATACCTGTAAGGAATTGACATTTGACGTTTCATTTTTGGGATTTTGCAGAGGGTCCAACAAGCCTTGTTGGAATGAAATGGAAAACAAAATGTAGAAGATGACTAGCTGCCAAACTGACTAAACATATAGCAGCGGCAAGTCAAACTTTTTTCAAGTAGCCTATCGAATTGAGTGTTTAACTTGTTAGCACTAAATGGGGACAAATGCCTTTTGTTTAATTAAATATAGTCGGTAATAAAGGTGTATCTACACAAACTCTGTTTTCAAGATATTTTCAAAATTATACTGTGAAGGAAGACGTCCCATTGCAGACGGTGGAATTTATTTCAACAAACAAAATTAGGCATCATAATTTAAAAAAAATATTGATAAAGAATAGGTGACAGTCAAGGAAACATGGACCCGAACAGCTTACATCGATTTTCCTATTTATATATGGCTGTTGCATTTCTGTGTGCGCGCTTGTGTATGCTTTTCTGCAGGTAAAAGTAGCGCCTGTAGTCCGTGAAAAAGACAGCTGTTATACCTATTCAATAAGGAAAGTTTCTCAAAAGTGGGCAAACAAATGAGATCACGTAAAGTTCCCTTGAACATTCAAGCTTTACTTGGTAGAAAAGTGATCCTTTGTGCCCATGTATACGCAACTGCCAAAAATGTAAATTTTAGCCGGGGGGTGTCCTAGGCGTTAAAATAAATCAGCTCATCTCTCAGCTAGACGGGTCACTTTAACTCTTTGCCTCGGCCTGTGTTCCAGTTGAGAGTAAGTGGACACGTATTTCCTTTTCATCGCGTCTCAAAGAACAATTGTTCTGCGGGGGGGGCGGGGGTCGGGTCCCAGGCTTGTGTAAAAAAGCTTGCGAGCATCGGGATACCATATGGTTTATGAATGTCCTTAACACAAGCAAGTCGACGTGATTGATTTGTTAAGGCGGTTTCCCTTAACAGAAAGCCGCTAGGCATCTGTGAGTCTTTTTAAAGCGCATGTGTTTGGAAATCACCATGAATAGCAATTGATTAGCGAGGGGATACTAATGAATACATCTCAATAGGATTCCGCAGGAAAAGGGAGGATCTCTGCCTTTCTCTGTCGCAGTCTTGTTGTCTGAGGCTGTGGTCCGCTAAGATATTGTCCGACCCATTTGTAGCACTTAACCAGTCAAAGGACAGTTGTAATGAAACTGGAGGCATGACCCATCAGCGAACAACTGTTGCAAGTCAAACAGATGTTTATTGTTATATAAAGACACACAGTGTATCTCTGTAGTAGCAGAGCAAATCACTAGGGGGTAGAAGAAATGAGCTCGCCTGCGAAGGGTGAGAATCATAGACACGGAGAAAATACATAGAAACAGGTGCTGATGTAGGTTATAATATGCAATAGGGGGATAGGTGCAGCTCGTCTTATAAAAGTCTTCGTGTGTGTGTGTGATTTATACAGTATTCTAGTAATGCTGCCAAACACGAAAAACAGAACAGATTAAATTTATCTGACAAAGTTACACGGTTGTTCCCGATTGGAATTTAAGTAAAGGCAATGCCCCACCCTCACCCGCAATTAATTCTGCGCATTTTAAGTGCCATTTGGAGGCAATATGAGCGGTCTTTCAAATGAACGTTCACGTTGCTATGGCAGTGGTGTAGCCAGAACGTGGGCTTTGGCTGAGCAAGGACTCCAACACAATAAAGTAAGTAAAATTTGCGTGGGGTCCTCAACAATGAAGTACGAAAAATAAAAGAAAATTTTATTTTAGTGCAAGTTGACATTTTTGGGTGGGGGTTTGTACACCCCCTGGCACAAAGGGCTGAATTAGTTTCAGGGGAAAAAATTAATTACTAGCATTTTTTCTCCAGATTATTTTAAGTGAGGGGTCATATACAAATGAAAGATGTCACCAGCTTCTTTCTACCAAGAACTAAGCTGAGTGTTGTTCAAAGAGCGAGGAGTGTACAGGAAGGGCGACGTGGATCGTCAGCTTGTATGACTTACATGAGCTTTCATGTTTGAGGTTTATTTTTAAAAACCTACTTAGTAATTAGTCAGCGCTTCTGAAAAGGACCCTCTGGCGGTTCTCTACTCTGCAACCTGCCACATCATAATTATTAGCATCATTACTGAAAGACAAACTAAACATCGTTCATCACTTACAAAATTTATTTTATAAATAGACAAACAGAAGCAAAATAAGTGTTTATATTTACAGAATATATAAAATGCAATATATAAAACGCAAGATATACAAAATATAATGCATTCAATCACAAAATGTCAAACAAAACAGGCATTTCTTCTACCTCCCACGCTTGTCCTTGACTGTGTAGTGCAGAACCAAAGGCTGTGCCTAAAAAGGAGACATTTATCAAACCGTTATGATAGAACAGCGTTCCGGCTCACTATGCAATACAGTCACCATGTACAGAACCTCTCAGGGTTCCTGATACGCTTTACCTGGTACATTCTGTCATAACTAACACACTTGTTACTGTTTCAGATTAAAGTGCTTTGTTGCATACTTTGTTTTTTTTGTTGTTTTTTTTTAATAAACAGCAAGAAGAACTTCTGCTTTAATTTTTTTCCTTGTTTATGCTTAATCCTTAAAACTTGAATGATTACTCTAAGGAAGTTGCCTGCTTTAAAAGATACAACATGGGAACACTACTGTGTGCATAAGAGGTAAATAAAAGATAAGTACAATGACCAAAGTCTGATGCGTGTAACAGTACAGTGGAAGAATATACTCTCTCTCTCGCTATCTCTCTCTCTCTCTCTCTCTCTCACACACACACACACACACACTCTGTTAATTATCAGTTTTCAATGGCAGATCATGGCTATAAAATGTTAACACTGCAGCTGAAGAAAGAAGAAAACATGATGAAAAGGATAGCATGCATGTTTGAATGGTAGGAAGGATCAGCCAGTGTCTCCTTCAAACTGAAGATGGCTAAAAGGCAGGTTTTGTTCATTTACAGTAATACTGCACAGAAGGGTACAAAGGGGGCTGTCGCTAATGACAGCACTGTATCCTTGGACAGCCCCTTCACCTGCTCCGTCCATCTAAGTCGCACTCCTCACACACTCACCAACCTGTACAATTTATAGAAGTATTGGATGGTTTATGTTTTTAATATTTATATTCCATTTATCTGTTTTTTGCGCCACTACAATAAAACTGGCTCACCGGTTGACTTTCCTTGGACCACTTTTGGTAGGTACTGACCACTGCATACCAGGAACACCCTAGACCTGCTCTTTTGGGAATACTGTGACCCAGTCAACTAGCCATCACAGTCTGGCTCTTGTTAGTCACCCAGATCCTTATGCTTGCCCACTTTCCTGCTTCCAACAGGACTACTTCAATAACTGGCTGTTCACTTGCCTAATATATAATGTCACCCTTGATATTTCCCATTGTAATGACTTCACCAGGGAGGTGATTTTAATGTTATGGATAATCAGTATATATTCGTTTTTACCATACACAGTATTAAGAATTAGATGACAAGAACATCTGATTTCTGCCATATAATTACTTGAAGCTTTGTTTGGAGATGTGCTAGGTCTAGCAGAACAAGATGAAGAGTATATTGGCACACGTTATGCATTATTACCAAGATTTGAGCAAATAAATATATTATCATAAAACCCATAGTATTTGCGCACTTCATTCCAGCTTCTGGCTTAGCGGACATGTTTGTTTTTGTTTTTTTTGACAAGAACACAAATAGCCAAAATGTTAAACTAAATTGAGAATCAATTTATGGGCTTCGAATAGCAAACAGAGAGAGGGAGAGGTAAGGAGCACGCAGGGCTGGATGTAGCTTAACGTCATACCCAGGAAGAAGCAATTGCATGTTAAGGGTCTTGCTCAAGGGCTAAATGGAGTGGAATCATTCCTGGCATTCATGGGATTTGAAATGGCAACCTTCCGATTGCCTGCGCAGATCCCAGGCCTCAAAGCCACCACTCCACCTACAACTGAGGACACCAATGAATTAAATGATGGCCACATTTTAATTATTTTGTGACCCTGATTTAGAATGTCCTGGAATTGTTAAACTAAATTGTGCATACAATTTAGTACAAAGTGGCCACAAAAAAAATTGTCCAGGGCCCTTCAGAGCTCCATATACTCAATTAGTGTATCTGTTACAGCTCTTACTGTAGTGATGTCGTCAAAGATCACCTAAACCGAAGACCAGAGTGTAGGGAGACCGAAACAAGACCACGGCAGGGCGAGGCCCAGACAAGACCAAGACCAAGGCAGGGCGAGGCCCAGACAAGACCAAGACCAAGGCAGGGCGAGGCTCGGACAATACCTAGACCAAGGCAGGGCGAGGCCGAGACAAGACCACAGCAGGGTGAGGCCCAGACAAGACCAAGACCAAGGCAGGGCGAGGCCGAGACAAGACCACAGCAGGGTGAGGCCCAGACAAGACCAAGACCAAGGCAGGGTGAGGCCCAGGCAAGACCAAGACCAAGGCAGGGCGAGGCTCGGACAATACCTAGACCAAGACAGGGCGAGGCCGAGACAAGACCACAGCAGGGTGAGGCCCAGACAAGACCAAGACCAAGGCAGGGTGAGGCCCAGACAAGACCAAGACCAAGGCAGGGCGAGGCTTGGACAATACCTAGACCAAGGCAGGGCAAGGCCGAGACAAGGCCACAGCAGGGCGAGGCCCGGACAAGACCTAGACCAAGGCATGGCGAGGCCGAGACAAGACCACAGCAAGGTGAGGCCCAGACAAGACCAAGACCAAGGCAGGGCGAGGCCCGGACAAGACCTAGACCAAGGCAGGGCGAGGCCGAGACAAGACCACAGCAGGGCGAGGCCCGGACAAGACCTAGACCAAGGCATGGCAAGGCCGAGACAAGACCACAGCAAGGTGAGGCCGAGACAAGACCAAGGCAGGGCGAGGCCCGGACAAGACCTAGACCAAGGCAGGTCGAGGCCGAGACAAGACCACAGCAGGGTGAGGCCCAGGCAAGACCAAGACCAAGGCAGGGCAAGGCCCGGACAAGACCAACACCAAGGCAGGGCGAGGCCCAGGCAAGACCAACACCAAGGCAGGGCGAGGCCCAGACAAGACCTAGACCAAGGCAGGGCGAGGCCGAGACAAGACCACAGCAGGGCGAGGCCCAGACAAGACCAAGACCAAGACAGGGCGAGGCCTGGACAAGACCAACACCAAGGCAGGGCGAGGCCGAGACAAGACCAACACCAAGGCAGGGCGAGGCCCGGACAAGACCAATACCAAGGCAGGGCTAGACCAAGTCAAGATCAGAAGCAGACTAATATCTGAGTCTACATAACACAACACACTACAAAATGTGGAGCATAGGCACCACCTTATCAGTAAAGTCTAAAATTTGTATCACAGTATAATTTGAACTATAGACATTTTTTCTTAAAATTTCAATATAAATAGTTCTGTACAAATGTGTCATTTTTTTCCAAATAAGACACACCTTATTGGTTGCATCTGAACCTTGAAGCAGGACCTTTTGCACCCAATCATAGTAAGGGAGAATGGGGATGATTGTAACATGGGTTAGTTGTAACAAAGTACAAATCACATAACCCACTTTGCACATGCCCAGTTTAGTCTATATATACAGTATAAGTCATAATACTGTATCTGCAATAATATTATTTATTCAAATATCCATTTAAAGCAGCACGGTTACTACTGCCGACTGCACTTTGTGTTGTCCTGTAAATTGTACTTGTGTAGTCCTGTGTTGTTTCTGTCCTTTTATTTATTGTATACCTGCTGCCCCTGTGTGCTCACATGTTGCATAGTTACTCAGCATTTACTGTATAAAATTCACTGCCTGAATAATAATAATAATAATAATAATAATAATAATAAATCCATCCATCCATCCATCCGGTCACGCAGGCAGCAGTCTAAGCAGGGATGCCCAGACCTCCCTCTCCCCAGCCACCTCCTGCAGCCCCCCTGGGGGAATATCAAGGCATTCCCATGCCAGCCAAGAGATATAATCTCTCCAGTGTGTCCTTTGTCTGCCCCGGGGCCTCCTCCCAGTTGGACGTACCCAAACACCCCCCTAGTGAGAAGTCCAGAGGCATCCTACATAGGTGCCCGACCACCTCAGCTGGCTCCATTCTGTGCGGAGGAGCAGTGGCTCTACTTCAGGTAACACTGCATTACATTCCATTATATTTATGCAGTGTTTTTTTCAACCCAAAGATGCTAACTACAGTGCAGTTGGAAGGAGATTGACATTGAAGAGGAGGTGGGCGTACGATGTATATCGTGATTGACGTGTCCGTCCAACACACACACACACACACACACAGGTTTATTTATACTTATATCTTTGTAGGGACTCTCAATACTTTTCTATGGGGAAACATCTAATCACAACATGATGACCTTAACCCCTACCCAGCCCTAACCTTAACCATAAGTAACCAAGCAAAGTACTTTTGGCATTTTTATTTTTTGACTGGATTCACAGATCTTTGTGGGACCTGAAAAATGGTCAGAAAAGCAGGTTTTTATTACATTGTGTGAGACATTTGGTCCTTGCAAAGTAATATAACGAGCGCCCATACCAAACTTTGAGAAACATTTTTTTTTTACATAATTTCTAATGTTCCATTTAACCCAGGACTTTGTTACAACTAGCCCTGACTATGGGGTAAATTGTAACATTTCACTCCATGTGTTTAAGGCTAAAACCATCCGTTCTCTGTTTGTGATACAGAGATAAAACCTGTAAAAGTAATAGAAGACACATGCAGGTAGTTTGTGTCAAATATTGAATGTGATTCCATAAAAGAGCTCAGAGGTACAGGCAAAAATGTAAAAAAGGTTACAGCTATCGCCAGTCTCCCCAACTGTGTTAACCTTTTGATCCCTATGCATTTTTGAGCGTTTTTCTATGCCTTTGGCTTATCACATTGTATGTACGTGAGTTAGCCATATGTGCTTTATGATTTTGTTTTCAAGACATTCTGGGTTACTTGGATATGTCATAATTTTATGTGTAAATGCTGACACAGACTTGATATCATCCTTCTTAAGAAAAAAACTACACGTGCCTATTGAAATTTCCAAATTTTTAGTCTCATCTAATATAAAAATTTGCAGATACTACAAATATAATATAAATGTTGACATTAGAGTCTCTATGATGTGGGAATGCAGAGGTTTCATCAGGGACCTTTCTATGTCTGATAGACTGCAATGCATCGTTTCATATTTTTCTATATTTTTTACTTATTACTTTATAAAATTTGAAAGAAATTGAAATAGAAAAGCATTGTTTAGTTTATGATCCACTGAATAACACAAACATAACAGATGGTTTTAGAGTCCAATGCTTAATGTTTATTGATATCGTTTTTCTCCCTATTAACGCTACGATTAAAATTTGTGAATGAAACTTTTAGTTGGTATATTTGTCTCAAACAACAAACCAATGCTGTAGCACGTCATTGTGTTTACACGTGAGAGGTGTTCCAATTACACAATGGATGCGTTCTATTTAAACTGTTTTGATGGAGCTCGACATCAAACATACATATACAAACTTTTGTGAATAAATATTGCAAAAATATCAAGTAACTGTCTTCCTAATAAATAGAATACTGCATTTTGTTGTCATTTATAGTAAAACTACTCCCCATTTTAAGTGTTTCTCTATGCAAAACACTTTTAACGAGATTTTAAAATATTTTTTTTCCCCAGAAGAGCAGAGCATGGATCATTGCCGAAGCGAATATGCACTTAAATTGTTTTTGGTCTAATGTGAAGTATGTTTTATGGATTAATAGGGGTGCTTTTTCGTGGAAAATGTTTAAAATATATGCCTCATTACACAGAGGATTACTCTGGAATATTTTAGTGCACGATCCTGTAATATATATATATAAAATATATAAAGATATGCTAATCATGTCTGTGCGTTATACCTATCTAAAGTTACAAGCATGAGATTAGTGGGTGCGCAAATCAACGCTCTTTTCAATTGTTAGGTTCTCAGGGATAACAAAAAGATGACTATTAAGCCATTGTGATAAATGCTGAAGCGTGTTGATGAATGGTCTTGACTGGTCTTGAGATAAAACCTGGAGTCCTCTATGCAGAGGTGAGACAAGACCGAGTCAAACTAAAGTCGATTCCGAGACCAGACCAAGACTGCAAAAAGTGGTCTCGAGACCAAGACCGGTCTTGAGTACTACAACACTATCTTACTGTTATGTCACAGAAAACGCTGGTCACAGTGCAAAACATGAATAGAATATAAATATTTAAACATATAAACATATGTAAATAATACCAAATGAGATTTTCAGACTTGGACATTAAAACATACGCTCAAGCATAAAAGTAACAACATAATTGCTGGGGAAAGATTCTGCAAAGTGTCATGCAAGTGGAAAGTGCAACAAATGAATAAGAATACTTTCAGAGCTACATGTGAAGGGGCTGTCCAGGCTACAATGCTGGTATTCTGACAGCCCCCCTTTCTAGGTAGATATTAGAATGTTTTACTGTATTTATTCTTCCTTTCTTTTTTTTTGGGGGGGGGGGTGGTAAAATATTCTTTACATACCTCATTTCTGATTTCCCACCATATTGAGAATGGTACTAACACTGTGTTTAATATGTAACTATAAACAATTTAACACAGCCATACAGAGATATAATGATAAAATGTATACAACTGTGCTAACATTGGCCAAAAGACGGTTGAGAGAGCTTTCTCCTACAAAATATGTAATGTAACATATTTAACAAAAGCTGAGTGTAAACCTTGCCAGTGCTATCACAATGCAAAACGCATTCCTTTACGTACAGTACCTTTCCAAACCAGCGTGACAGCCAGAGCTGTTTCATAGTCATGTGATCCGGTAAACACTCATTGTTGAACAACATCTGTACCTGTAGCAGTAAAAAAGACCAGTAAGCATGCACAATTAAACATATAAAGCTTCCAATAGTTTATTCTCTTTAAATTCCATGAATTCTTACCAAACCAATTACAAGTTTTGACTGCTGCATGGACCAAAAATTGCTACTGGAATTGGATTTAACATATTGTGATAGACTGGGATCCCTGGGATCCAGTTCATCGTAGGTTACACACTGATGGCAGTTCTGAGATACCAGTTCACCTAAATACATGTCTTTGGACTGTGGAAGAAAACTGGAGTATCTGGAAGAGTCACAAAGACATGTGTAGGATATGCAAACTACACACACACACAGACAGAGCGTGAGAGCTGGAGAAAGAACTATGCTCACTCCAGAAGAGAACACATTTAAAAAACTGAAGTAAATAAATATTAACCATACAGTGTTTATGGCCACTGATAAATGGAAAGGGAATACCTTGCATCAACATGGATGATCTATCCTGTTTTAATCTCATTCAGAGATAAGAAGTCAGGCAAGTAGTGTCTCAAAATTGGCCAAAGAGGTTGTGTGTGCTGTGCGTGTACCCTACAATGGACTGGCGTGTCTGACCTTCTGTCCTGTGCTGCCTGGAAGAACCTCCAAAATATAAAATATATCTGCAGTATTATTCAGAGAATTACTTTTCATGTAGTTTGAAAATCAATCAAGAAATCTGATTATTACAATAAAAATAAGATTTTCGTAAGACTTTTTATGCCATTGGCATGTAGTCAAGCAATGCCCTTGCATGCCCCCCCTATTGGCCACATTTAGTCACTACATTCAGAAGGCGGGACTTATTGAGTGTGGCCCCAGAAACAATCGATGTAACTCTGAACCTGGATTCCCTGTTTATTGGTTTGGCCAAATGTTCAAAAATGATCGCGTCATCAGCAGCTTACCTGGTAATGTATGAACTATTATATATGACAGAGTTCCCTAATTCTGGTCATGGAGGGCAGGTCTGTAACACAGTTCACAGATTTCCCTGCTCAAATACATCTAATAAACCTGGGCTGTGTCCGAAATCGCGCACTTGCGCACTTTTAGTGCGCGATTTTAGGGCGTAGTGCGTTCACACTGACAACTAA
>JAODKB010000049.1:10150828-10179344 GCA_026774385.1 Marcusenius ussheri
ATCCCTGGGTAACCCTGTCACCTGCTCCATCCATCTAACCCAGCACTGTATCCCTGGGTAACCCTGTCACCTGCTCCATCCATCTAACCCAGCACTGTATCCCTGGGTAACCCTGTCACCTGCTCCGTCTATCTAACCCAGCACTGTATTCCTGGGTAAACCTGTCAGCTGCTCCGTCCATCTAACCCAGCACTGTATCCCAGGGTAACCCTGTCACCTGCTCCATCCATCTAACCCAGCACTGTATCCCTGGGTAAACCTGTCACCTGCTCTGTCCATCTAACCCGCACTCCTCATACACTCACTAACCTGTGCAATTTATAGAAAGTACTGGATGGGTCAGCTGGAAATGTGAAAGACAATAAATTCTATGGCAGAAATTAGCAGCTATTGTTATCTAATTCTTCATACTGCACATGGTAATAATTAATATATGCATATATCTCTGAGCCCATTTCTGCATAATAATGCATATCTCCCATTCCGGGCCTTTACTAAATAGAAAAAACTTCATTTAGTTACAATTTACATATTAAATATCATGTAGTTTCTTATCAATTTGCCTTTTACTTTATTGAGTATACAGCTTTACATTACTATTTTGCTGTACATTACATTCTAACACAAACACACAACAAGAGGCAGAACAGCATCACAGCCAGAAAGCACATCTACAGTGCCCTTTGCCCTCAGTTTTCACCCTCATTGTGTTTCCCAGATTCCCGCTCCTGACGACCCAAGGATTAAATCTGAAACAGGTATCTGAAACGGGTATCTGAAACGGGTATCTGAAACAGGTACCCCAATGCCCTGCCCACTGTGGCCCTTCAAAACTGGCCTCCTGTTCATCTCCTATATCTAACTATTAGATTCTCTCCTGCCCCTTCACCACCTTAGCTACTGTGCTATGAGCGTACCGGCACAGAATGGCTGCCGTCGCATCATCCAGGTGGGGGCTACACAGTGGTGGTGGTTGACGTGGCTCCCCATTGGTTCTGTAAAGTGCTTTGGGTGTCTTGAAAAGCGCTATATAAAGGTAACATTCATTTGTTCATTCATTCATTAAATCACATTAATCAGCCTTTTCATGATATTATGCTTTTTGCTCACCATGTCATTGCATTTGGCTAACTGGAGATAAATCACGTCCCTTATTGGTTCAAAACCAGACATAGTATTTTATTTTTCAGTCATTGCCCTTTTCAGACAACACACACACATACAGTCGAGAGCAAAACTTGGAGTGCAGGACCAGGCTATATATCTGTCACCCCAGAAGCACTTAAGGCGACTGTCTTAATGCAATCAGGTTCCCTAGATCTGTGCCTTTTTCCTTCCTGTGCCACCAATAAATTTAGCTGATCATGGTTTTTGCCAAATGATACATTTTGCCAAACGCAAATACTGCAGTATAATACATGTATCTTACAAGCCTTTCTAACTCACGTTCACATTTTTCCCACTTTTCCGTGAAAAAGGCAGCACAGCAGTTATATGTTACTTCCAAAGCTGGGAACATTAATGATTATGTTGACATGGGTAATGCGTTCATTCGGAAATCAATAAACTCTTTTTTTATATGGGAGTTACGCCATCATTGATGTTACCTTTCCAAACAGAGGGAGACCTGTTCGTCGTTACTGTAGTAATGGGCTTTTGGACGATCAAAGTGGGTGAAGAGCAATCCAGCAGCATCTGCGACTCCTTCTGGGGATATCACAAAGTGCCATTAGCCTGTAGTGCCTAAATGCTTCAGTAGCATTAGCTCTGAACCAAAAATTCAACTAACGCACCTTCATTAGACAATTGAGTAATTCGTTCCAACCCACGAGACTGGTAGAATTCTTTAATTCTCTTGTCTTCACCTGGTGAGAAAAAGAAAAAGCTCCAGTGTTTCAGTAACAATTAATCCAAAAAAAACAGTAATTTTAGAAATTATATATATGCTCTAGGGGGTGGCAGGTGGGTGGCGTCGCCTCACACCTCTGGGACCAGGGTTCGAGTCTCTGCCATGGCTCCATGTGTGTGGAGTTTACATGTTCTCCTCAAGTGGACTTGGGGTTTCCTCCAGGTACTGTACATTCTCCCCATATTCCAAAAACATGCTGAGGTTAACTGGAGTTACCAAATTGCCCATAGGCGTGCATCTGTGAGTGAATGGTGTGTGAGTGAATGGCGTGTGTGTGAATGGCGTGTGTGTGAATGTAGTGTGAGTGAATGGAGTGTGAGTAAATGTAGTGTGAGTGAATGTAGTGTGAGTGAATGTAGTGTGAGTGAATGGTGTGTGAGTGAATGGTGTGTGAGTAAATGGTGTGTGAGTGTGCCCTGCGATGGGTTGGCTCCCCATTCTGGGTTGTTCTCTGCCATGTGCCCTCGCCACCCTGAATAGAATAAGTAGTTACAAAAAAATGGATGGATGGATGGATGGATGGATCCACCATGAGTGTGAGAGGAGAAGGGAGACTTTGAGACTCTTGACAAATAGACACTGTAACAAAGTCTTCAAAGCCTTGTAGGTATTAACACAGGTATGAAGCACAGGGGAAAATCAAAAGCTTCAACTAACTGTAATGCAAAGAAAAATGTTATATACATAAAATCAGGCAAAAGAAGCAATGTGCACAATAACAGAAAAAAACAATTAGTGATAACTGTCAAGATTTGGAAAAAAATATTAATTGAAATTCCCTGGATTGAAAAGAATTATTCATCTGCAATTAACAATAAGTGAAACTGAGAAATGCAGAAACTATTTTCAGCAAACTTACGTTCTTGCAGCCCAGGAACCAGTTTATATACAATGTCCTGCATAACTCGATCCAACTTGAGATTCAGCAGCGGCTGCGTCTCGTGGATTTTTATGTTGCACATGGGGCAGTATTTGCTGGTTTGCAAGTATTTCACAATGCAGCTCTTACAAACTGTAACAGCAAGGGGGAAAAAAAACACTTTTTTCTAACATTGATTTGCTATGGATAAACACTCTGATACACTTGTTGTTCAGTTACGCAAGTGACTGCAGTACTTAATTAACCCCAGAGCCGCTACTGTGACAGCCTCCTGTACAGGATGTACCCCTGCAGTGCTCCTGGTGCTCAGGGTTTAAATATATATGTAGAGCCCAGAGGAGCCCAGCTCTGCCTCCTTATGTCCAAATCGCACCTTGCCAAAGCACAGCTCCACCTCCTTCAACGTTTTCTTATTTTTTCTTATTGTCCCAAAATTTAGTAAAAGATTAAAAGTGAATAACTTAATAAAATGTCAGTTTTGTGCTCATAAACATGGTTTTTTCCATCAGCTTTAATGCTATTTTAAATTAGTAGCTCAAGACCAGACATTACATTCTCCAGTGGATGAGATATTTTTTACATGACGCCTTGATATCTGTTCCATGTTTTTGTATTCTTACTTATTTTGCTTGCTTATTTCACTGCCAAAACTAGAGGTAATGTTACTTGTAGTGATAAGCCATTTTTAAGTTTCATTTTCATACTTCGATCAAAAATACATTTGATAATAAACCAATGTATAGAGCAGCTTATTCAATATATACCTCCCCCCACCTGACAGGGCCCCAAGAACCATGACTAGCATATGCAGCTGGATAATGGATGAATATAGTTCAAAACTGCAGCTACAGCCTGCAGTCTGTATACTGCATTAACATAGCTCTGTGTTACATGTCAATACCATATTAATTCCAAATGGTTGATTACAATGTGGCCCACGGTAACAGCAAAATGGAACTTACAGGTATGCAAGCATTCAGTGATTGTTGTGGCATCAATAAAGTACCCAGCACACAAAATGCAGACAATGTGCTCATTCAGATCTTTGATCTTAACTTTGACTTCTTCCTGTAAAAAAATAGAAGTCAGACTTCAATTTATAGATTTATTTTTTAAGAAAGGACTTTAAATTTATGAGTGAGACATCATAATAATGTTCACAGCAGAAAAAAACAAATTTAAGTCTGAACAACTTTATAATGAAAACTGTCTTTAAGAAAACTTCCTGCATGTCAGTATTTTTAAAATCCTGTTAGCTATGGGCATTGGAAATAGGGAGGGGGGGTTCCCCCTCAACATCAGCATCCCTGCTTAGACTGTTGCCCCCGCAACCCAACCCCGGATAAGCGGCAGAGAATAGATGGATGAATGGATTATTATTATTATTATTATTATTATTATTATTATTATTATTATTCATGCGGTGAGTATTTATTTACGGCAAATGCTGGGTAACCACGCGACACGGGAGCACACTGGGGCAGCATTTCAGTGCTTTTTTTTTTTTTTTTAAAGAAAACTCTTTTAAGAACATTTACCTCTACAGCGTCAAGACAAATAACCTCATAATACTCGTACATTTAATTTCACAATGAAAAAAGTCTGTAAAGTTCATAAGGAAATGAAACCTCCAGGCTACTGCGAATCGCCTCTGTCCATTTGATGACAGTCATAATATATCCTAGTTCGTAAAATAAATTTTACTCCCTCAGTCGAGATATTTTGTTCCCCTTTAGACATCGTGGTGATTGTGAGAGTTCGATCGTTTTGCTACTGTTATCATACAAAGGGAGGACACCAAAATGATGCGTAATGTACTGAATAAGCACGTTGGGGACAACGCAAGTCCAGCCGCGCCTGTGTGACTGGAAGCTCTCACTACATCCTTTATATGTTTAGGTAAGAAGATTGATATATATTTGCAAGCTTTCTTATTTGTTTAACTTTTTCCTGTTGTCATGAAGCATGCATATGTGAAAGCGGTGCGCAGCTGCTGCAATCCGTGGAAAGTGTCCCGCTGCTGAATGCGCTTTGCCCCCCTTCGCCCCTCACTCACTCACTGACAGAGAGGTGCTTCCTGTGTTTAACGGTCACTTCTATGGGGACACACGTCCCAGCATTCCCACAGGCACCCAGTACCTACCTCGTTTCGCAAAGGGTCGAGTCCGTACACCGACTGTAACTGGTTTCTCAACCGCATCGCCGTCGCCATCGGTTCCCGCTCCGCCATCTTTGACCGTTTAAGGCTCACTTCCGCTTTAGGAATGGTTGTCATAACAACTATCATCAAGCAATGAAACGCACTGAAAACATGGAAAAAATGTGTTTTACCTGGGAAAATTAGGTATTAAACTAAAAGAAATCGCGAATAGCTATTAGTTAATAGTTAATGCGTTGTTATGTTGCCCAATTAATACATTATGATTTTAAGTTTAGCTAAAGCATGCGCAGATTATGTAGTTCATATTCTGGGTACTTCTGCAGAATTGAAATGATTTTGTATTATTAAGTGGCACATGCTGTGCCACTTTTTCTGTTAATCTGAATACTTATGCCTCCCAATACTCAATTGCCAGCATTGCAGCTTAAATGTCTTTGTGATTATCATAACTTTTTGTGAAATGTCTCAGTCATTTAACGAAGATCTCTTCAGTGGCTATTTGATTAGGCAGTGGTACAGGACAGTGACAGCGAGGAGCGAGAGGCTGTCGGGGGGGTAGTCTGGCTGCAACTCGGACACTGACCTGTTTTTCCATTGCTGCACCACCCAGAAGGTTCCAGCTACCAGGAAATGCTATATACTCGCGGCCATGGATTACGTCACCACGTGACCTAAGACATATGTGCTTTCCAATCAGAGCGCAGCAACCACAGAAGTTCATGGAGTTCATCTGCTGCTTTAGTGTGCCAGAGGAGCTCACAGTGACCAGGGGTGAAACTTTGAAGCACATTTGTTTGGCGAGGTTTGCAAGCGACTATGCATAGCGAAGACCCGCACCACGCCCATCTCCCACAAAGTGATGGACTGGTGGTGCAATTTCATTGCATGCGCAGCTTGCCATCCTGGTCTCCCAGCACCTCCTGCTCCACCACCTGCTGTTCAAGCCAGAGGTACCAGGTATGCAGTACTTGTGTTACCTCCGGGAGCATCTGAAGGGCGTACACAAGCTGGTCGCTCAGCATCAAGGTGCAGCAAATGCCCAGCAGAAGCATACCTACAGTGCACACTGTCATGAGCAGGACTTGGGTATACTGTCCCACTGGAAAGAAGCTGGACAGCTACTGAAGTGGACTGGGAGAGATCCTCAAGTACCACTCTGACATTTTTTAATCACGTGCGGCTGCTCGAGCGACGAAAGGCTGTGGTCCTGCACAGGGCCACCTGACACTATCGCCCCCTGGCCCAACCCAACCTGATCCCCCTTCAGCGCTTGTGGATGAGGAAATGCTGCGGGTTTTGGGGACTGGGTGGTAATACAATAATATTAGTAGTACTGTTATGCAATCTAATCATTATGTCATAGAGGCTACTGGTAGCTTGAGGTTGACGCTTTGGTAATCACTACTGTATAGTCCCAGCACAACTAGTCCTAAAATATCTCTAACTGCTATCCAATGATATAAATTATTATAAACTAGGCAATATACTGTTCTGACCTATTTTCTCTCTTATGGAAGGCAGAATTATCCCAGTCAGCTTGATTATAGTGCTAGTTTGCCACCTCCTCAATGACAACAATGGCCCCGTCTTTACCGATATACCTCCCCTGAGTATTAACAGCTTCAACTCATTTCCATTTCCGTTATTTTCCCACCGCATTTAGCCTGGTTAACCCCCACGTTCCTTTGCGAGGAATTGAACCTATGATCAGTCAAAGAGCATTCCCAGTTCTTCTCTGTCTGCGAGTTACTCCTTGGGTGTTCTCCCATGTGTTTATGGTGATCGTGATCCCTTGCCCTGTGAGTTTGATATCCGCCTGTGAGAGTGACTCAGCCTTCCCAAATCGGCACCTGTGCCTACCTTTCCTACCATCCCTGGGGAAGATCCCTTGGCCTTTTGGCCCTTGCACATACTCTCGATTACGACTCCTGGCCCTCGATTCTTGGCCTACACCTGTTCTGCATCTGGATCTCGGCTCCCTGAGGTCTGGGCATTACAATAGCTGCACCATGACACTTTTTGGGGCTTTAGTTTATTTTTAGTTACACAGCGAGAGAAGCCCTTTTGGGTGTTCCAGAAAGTGAGTGACTCATGTGATATTAATTACTAGGATTATGACACTGGTCTTGGTCCTAACACCACTTTTTTCCGGTCTTGGTCTGGTCTCGGAATCAACTTTATTTTGACTGGGTCTTATCTTAGTCTTGGACACAGAGGACTTGGGCTTTTATTTCAAGACCAGTCAAGATCACTCACCAATACACCTTACAATTTATCACAACGGCTTAATATTCATCTATTTGTTACTCCTGAGAACCCAACAAACGAAAAGAGTGTTGATTTGCGCACAATTAACCTCATGCTTGTAACTTTGGATAGGCATAACCCACAGGCATATCTTTGCAATAGAGAGAACTTAATCAAATTGCAGCATTATATGCTGAAATATTCCAGAGTAATCCTGTGCGTAATAATGAAGCATATATTCTAAACATTTGCCACAAAAAAAGCACCCCTAATAATCCATAAGGCCTCGATATTTTTCATATTGTAGCACTGGTGGGATGCATGTCCCAGCATGCCCCGCATGGAATTGCAAATAGCCCTTGTTGTGTTGTTGTTGTTAATGTTAATGCTTGCATTTCCCTACTGTTGCGCGTGTCTTTGGCCGTGTCTTGTATGTACCCAGTCCGATCCTCGCGTGTATTTCGCTTGTGTAAATCTCCCACCGTGTGTGCATCTTGCAGTTCAGCGTCTGACAACCTTGTGTTTCCCATCTGTGTATTGGGTTCAGTGCTTGTTGGGTGTCTGTTGTAGTCCTTTTCAGGACTGCTAATAAAGACAGTGATTTCCCCAGCAAGCATGTCTCCATGTCTCTCTCTGCTCCTGCGATGCCTCGGTCCACACAGGTGTCTGAAGTGGGACTCTGGAACTGATCCTGTTGGCGCAGCGGGAGCGGGCGCTGACCACCATCATCCGGCAAGCTTGCTCCAGCTTGGTGGACCTTGAGGTGGCAGAGAAGTGATGGCACCCCCAGGAGAGATGCAAAGCTCGTCTGCTGGTGCTGTGGGAGAGGAGGGCACCGGGTTCGCCGCTTCCTGGAAGCTGACCCCAGAGCCTCCGGAAGACGAGCAGGGAACACTGGGGAAAGAGAGGCACCCTTCACTCCATCCAACACATCCCGATGCCACTGCGCATAGCCCCAATATGGTGCCTATGCTCCACATTTTATAGTGTTTTGTTTTATTCGTTTTATTTTGCTTTCTGATTTTGAGTTGATCTAGCACTGCCTTGGTTTTGGTCTCAATACACTCTGGTCTTGGTAATGACTTGGTCTCAGTTTAGGTGGTCTTGACTACATCACTACTAATTACAATACACCAATAAAGGTGTAGCAGTAACAGCTAGTCAAAATTCTGTGTTGTTAGCAATTCAATTCAAAAAACTTTATTTGTCCCCGAGGGGCAATTAAAGGCACACAGAGTAGTTGAACAAGAAAAACACAATGACGTAAAGCGCAACAGTATTTACGGTATTTAGAAGGTTCAGTGCAAAACTCCAGGTCAAGTGCAGAATGAATGACGGGTTCCAGTGCAGGAAGGCGGGGGGGAAGAGAAGACTGTGAATTGAGGAGTTGAACGGCCCTGGGAACAAAGGTCGCTCTCTTCCTCTGTGTCCTGCAGCCGGAACAGCGGAGCCGTCGTCCTGAGGGGAGCCACTCAAACTCTGGGAACATGGCATGGGAGGGGTCCTGCAGAATCCTACACGCTGTTTGCTGCTCACTCAGGGATGAAAGTGCCCTGACCGGGAATCCAATTATCTTAGAGCTTCACTGTGTTGTGCAGGCGGGTCCTGTGCTGCAGGCTGCTGGAGTGATACCAGCAGGCGATGGAGAAATAGAGGGCACTATCAATGAAGGAGTAGTAAAAGGTTCTGATATTCCCAAGTCATAGTGTATGCTTTCTTGAGTATTTGCTAGTTAGTCTGTGCGAGTGGTTTCTATTCCTGTTCCACTGACTTTGCTCTTCTTGCTGTTCCTGGTTGCTCTCTCTGCCCATGTGGGTCTCTGTTTTTATTTCCTCCAGCTCCTGTTTCTGCCTTTGTGCTTTTCAAACCCTCCTCCATTAACTCTTTGATTGGCACTTTGGATTTTCCAGCCCATCAATCTCAGCATACTAGTTATAACTGTAACGGTTACCTTGTTTATACTGAAATATATCAATCAAAGTCAGATATGACTTGTAATAACTACTGTATAACAATAATTTAATTTCACAGCTCAGGAATCAGCACTGCTTGCCTCCCAGCATTTCAGTCTTTCTGTCTTGGAAAAGGAGCCTTCGTTCTTACATACAGTAGGTGCTATTGTAAACATTAGTCCGGGGGTGGTAAACCAGATCCTGGAGTGCTGGTGTCCAGCAGGTTTTCCATCCTACCTGGTTTTTGATGAACCACATCTGATATCTGGTAGATAGTGGCTCATCGGGTAGGATAGACAACATGCTGGATACTCCAGGATCAGGTTACCGATCTCATGCATTAGTCGATCTTTAGCAGCACATTTAGGCTGAACCACGTACAGCCCTACATGACCAGACCAATTACACATTTAAAATTTTGCTTCAGTCTTTTTTAAAGTATTTTAACTTCACAATAGCTGTATTATAACCACTCAACATAAAATAATAATGATGCAATGCAAAAGCAAATCTCAGGAGAATGTTACTGTAGTAATAATTATAATACATTTTATTTATAATGCCCTTTACATCACAAGATCTCAAAGGGCTACAAGTTAAAATAAAAGAGACAAAATAAATAGTTTAAAAGTAAACAATTTTAAAACCACTAAGAGGGGGAACCAAACTTTTTGTTAAAAAGAAATGTCTTTAGATGCTTTTTAAAACAGTCAGTGGGTTGTGGCGCCCTCAGGAAGTCAGGGAGGGCATTCCACAGGTGTGGAGCAGTAACACAGAAAGCCCATAGTCTCCCATAGTCTCCCATAGCCTTCAGGTTGGTTCTGGGTATGTGGTGGAGGTTTGCGTGCGTAGAACGGAGGGAACGTGTTGCGCGTTGTGGGTTGATAAGTTCTTTGAGGTGGGGGGGAGGCATGTCCATGGATCCATTGATGTGTAAGAAAAAAACCTTATAGTCAATCCTGGCGGAGACGGGAAGCCGAAGAAGTGAGTGGAGAATGGGAGTGATGTGCTCATGTTCACACTCTCATCAGGATCCTAGCTGCAGAGTTTTGAATGTATTGGAGCCTCTGCAGGCTCTTGCTAGGAATCCCAAAGAGAAGTGCATTACAGTAGTCCAGTCTAGAGGAGATAAAGGCATGGACCAGCTGTGCACTTTTTCACTTGCTGTACCCTACTGAGTAGGTACAGGGTAGATTGAAAGCTTGGAATATTAATCAACAGAAAAAAACAGTGTATGTCTTTTTAAAGTTTGCATATATATCTGTATAGTATTGAAGTAATGATAATTTAGCTATCTTTTGCATTTTGACTTGTTTTGTGCCCCCAGTTCTGTGCATATCTTATGGTTGAGATCCATACTGGAGGCTTGGCCTAAGGATGTACCGAGCGCTGAGGCCTATTGAGCTGTGGAGGTCTTCAAGCAGTTATAGAAATAAATGGACCAGATGAAAAAGAAAGCATACAGATGCAGCACCCAACATCACTGGAGGTGTTTAGGTCACAGTCCTAACCACAGATCCATTGTGCGGTACCTGAGAAAATGCTGCACATAATTAATGTAGCCACTAGGGGGCAGCAATACTCCACAGTCTAAATTAGTTAAGGATCGACAGCAGTAATAACTATAATAAACTAGGTATAATTACACTTTGCCATGAGTCTAAAATATATTTTTTTTAATTAAATGAAATGCTGATACAGGTAAAAAGGCGACCTAGCTAACATATTGGGTGAAATGGTAGCTAGAATTAAAAGGCAAATAAATGCATAATGTCTGAGGAGATAGACTGGGGTTACTGTGTTTAAATGGTTTTTATAAACTCAGGTGTTTCTAACTTTCTGTGAACTAGGAGAGTAGAACTCTGAACTGTCATCAACAATATCCAGCACCAGACCTTAATCGAAACGTACCCAGTGCTCATTTACTGTTTCAGAGCCAATGCAGCTGAGATGCAAGTGGTCTGCTTTATTCTGACTCACTTGGACAGTATTAGACTGATTCGGGTGGTTTTGCTTAGGTAGCATTAGCCTGATTCGGGTGGTTTTGCTTGGGCAGCATTAGCCTGATTCGGGTGGTTTTGCTTGGGCAGCATTAGCCTGATTCGCGTGGTTTTGCTTGGGCAGCATTAGCCTGATTCGGGAGGTTTGCTTAGGCAGCATTAGCCTGAATCGGGTGGTTTTGCTTGGGCCGCATTAGCCTGATTCGGGTGGTTTTGCTTAGGCAGCATTAGCCTGATTCGCGTGGTTTTGCTTGGGCAGCATTAGCCTGATTCGGGAGGTTTGCTTAGGCAGCATTAGCCTGAATTGGGTGGTTTTGCTTGGGCCGCATTAGCCTGATTCGGGTGGTTTTGCTTAGGCAGCATTAGCCTGATTCGAGTGGTTTTGCTTAGCCAGCATTAGCCTGATTCGGGTGGTTTGCTTAGGCAGCATTAGCCTGATTCGGGTGGTTTGCTTAGGCAGCATTAGCCTGAATCCAGTGGTTTGCTGGGGCAGCATTAGTCTGAAGGTGCGCCTTGGATTGAAGCTCCAGCATGGTACAGCAGGATAAAGACATTGCTTGTGTTTCCTATGCCACATAATAATCAACAATTTTTTTCTCCATGTATTTTGCACTATTGTGTTATTTTTGTTGCTTATTTGCAAACCCTCCAATAAGCCCGAAATAATTAGACTGTGTGAAGATTGATTAAATTGCATAAATCCTAGTTACTGGAAAAACCAAAGCAATAGATAGTTACAGAGTTGGACAAACCAGAGAAGAGTCTTTCTGCTTCCTTCCCCTGTGCAGTGACTTATCTCAAGGTCCATAAGGTTGCCACTTATCTCATTGATGGCACTGTCAGCCTACAAAACATGCAAGATATTTCCTGCTGCTCTTGGCATGGCCAAGATGTCAGAGAAGTAAGTAATCAGAAAGAAAGAAAGCGCTAGAGAGGAAAAGGAAGAGGAAAAGGGGGGAATGAGGTGAAGAAAGGAAAAGATTAAAAAGCAAAACAACAGAGCGCCTTTATTTCACTGGGCCTTACCTAATGCCATACTGATGGAACGAAGCCTTCATCCACACTGAGATTTGTCTTAATCTGATTCAGACACCTGCTGCCCTCTGCTATCAATAAAGGAGCCGCATAGTCACTGTCACTCAGTAGTGCAGACAAGGACAAAACTGTTCTGTGTTCTTTTTTGTTCGCAAATGAGCCAGAGATTCATTGTAGAAACGAACGTGCATCTCAGACAATAAGATAAGCTAACATGTGCGTCATCTGACTGTAGAGTGATTCAATAATCATGAAAGGGACCGAGAATAGATTGTGTAGTAGTAATTATGTTTTGCATATTTACTTAAGTGAGCATCTTTATCTCTTAATACTCCTGTCTTGTCTTAATATTACTTAGCAATTACAACATAAATGCAAATCACCATACCAATGACACCATTATCTTATACATGGTATATCTCAAAGTTCTTCAGCACTGCATAGAAATAATGACATCATATGTTTTTGTTTCTTTTGAGTGTTGTGATTGTACCGAGCACCAGGGCTGGGCTCTGTGAAGCTGGTCCATACTTAGGAGCTAACACAGAATGCTATGCCAAGAAAAGCAGACAGTCTCACTAAAACTAATAGAAAATGTACAATTTTTAATAGAAAACAAAAGAATAAAAAATAATGTGAAATGTATTTTGAGCATTTTGGATGCTATTCATTTAATTTAATTGATTAAATTATCATCAAGGTTAAAAGATCCATCCATCTTCTATCTGCTCAGTTTATCCCAGTTCAGCACAGGACATATGCCATGGGCAATTCCCAGTTTCCCCTTAGCCAATCTGCATTCCTTTGGGTTACAGAAAGAAGCCCCCACAAAATTCACAATTCAGTTTGATTCAAGATACGGGGTTCACAATTCAATATTTTCACAATATTTTGGGAAAAAAAAATTAAATTAAGAAAATTTTATTACAAAAGCGACAATAATCTTTATCAACTTAAATATTCCTTTTGCTTAATTTGAAAAAGAAAATTTTGTTTTATTTTCTTAATAACCAACAATAATTACTGACAAACATTTGTAAAGATTGGCATAAAATATAGTAGCCTATTAACTAAAATATTTCTTTTATTAAAAAAGAATGCTACTTTTTATGAAAAAAGTAATATTTATTTTCTTAATAACCATTTTGGCATTCTATAGTGGAACTTCTGCAGGTTGCATTAGTTGGTAGGAGGGCAGGTTAATTGCACTTTCTGCTGTCTAAACAACGGAATTACAGCTAGGTAAAAAAACAGACTCAACCTAATAATAATTTGGGCTATTTTGCAGTATGTTTTTTATTTCCATGATTCAAATCATCATAAAAATGCACCACGATTTACCATCACATGATATATCGTTATATGCCGACAGGAGTCCATGCAAACTCCACACACACAAAGTGGGGCAGTGGAAGCGAGAGACAACAGAGGTCATCAAGCTATGCCCACATTTCTGCAGATGGCACATTGTGGTCTGTGTAGCTTGGAAGGGGTTTTTTGATGGATGCCATATATTCATTAGTCTGGTTGATGGATTGTGTCCTCAACAAAGGTGGAGATTTCAGGTCCACAGAGTACAAATCCAGACCAAGATTTTGATTAAACCAGCCAGTTAAGTACTCTGTGACTGTGACTCTTTATACCCAACTGCTTGGTTGAAACAAAATTTTGGTCTGGACTTATACTGTCTGGACCTGAAATGTCCATCTCGTGCTCAAACACATTATGAATCTCTGGTATAACACTGCCAACACGTACCGTTAGTCTATGAGCTAAATTTTCTGCTTTCGATGTGAATGTCATAAGGTTTCCGAATTATACTTTAATTAATCAATGAATGAATTTGTGTCCCATGGAAAGTAACATGTGAAGCTGTATCATGAAATCCTATCTATTGGCGTGAAGTCCTCTTCAGTGCCACATCTATATGATCTTCATGGGCATTTAGTGAAATGGCGGCATAACCAAAACAAGGCCTGCCGGTGAGGTGGCCAGATCCCACAGCATGCAGGTAGGGCTCCGGAAGTTGGCAGGCCATTCTCAGGAAGATTCTAGGAGACACAGACCGCCCTGTGGCGGGAGCCTGATAAAACCCACTGGCTTGACATGAGCAGAAATGTAACAAAAGTCAGCAGGAGATAATGCCCGGCTCCGATGCCCCCGAATGGCTCCCGTAATGCCAGGCGCTTTGTTTGGCCTGCTTCTGGGGGCGGGGAGAAGCACTTTGAAGAACTTTGCAAAAGAGCCCTCATGGCCTGAGGTTTGTCAATAGTGACATTGTTTTGGAGATGATATACTTCAGACTGTCTGCTGTCATTCCCAGACCCTACACGCTGGCGTCTTTAATCTCGGTGAGGTATCTCGCAGAGTAGCATGCAAGGGCCCGGTGGGCCGCTGTCACACAGCTGGAGCAGCAGCGCCTGCAAACGCGTCCGGCCACATCGCACTCAGTCTCTGTCTCAGTCTCAGTCTCAGTCTCTGTCTCAGTCTCTGTCTCAGTCTCTGTCTCAGTCTCACTCTCAGCTAGTTCGCCGTATGTGCCATTTATGCCTTATACAGCACGGGAGAAAGGGCACGGACATGTCATGTGGGTTTGAATCGCACAGCGTGCGTGGAGTTTGCATGTTCTTCCCATGCTAAGGTTCCCTCCTGCAGTCTAACAACATGCACTTAGGTAACCTGGTGTCTCTAATTTGCCTGTGTGAGTGCGGCTGGGTGGAACCAATGATGGCCTGGGATTATCCTGTGTGTTTTACGAACATTTATAATTAATAATCTATAGTTCAGGCAGTTCAACGTATTTCACACTCATTTGTGTTCTACAGAGCACATGACCTTTAATGACTGGAAAACTATAATGTCGTTCATTAACTGGAACAAGAAATATGGCTTGGTACTTTTAAGTGCTGTACATGCCATTTTAATTTAAACGTATGTATGTCTCTCTGGTTTATTGAAATTATTCACAAAACGAGGTCCACCTGGGGTATGCAATGTTAAGTGGCAGCATTGAGACACAGGCCAATCTATATGTTAACACTGACTGGAATGTTACAATATATGAGGTTTACCATGGAAAACAATGCAATCTGTTTGCATAAAACCCATTTCAATCAATAATGTACTTTATGTTTTGTATGTATGTTGACTAATTCAAAAAAGTGAGGACATACACCAAGGTTAAAATAATAAAATTCTCCTAACTTCATTTAACTTTAATGTCCGTGTTAGATGTGGGCCAGTACTCACTGGTACATAGTTTTTTTCTTCAGAGTACCAGCATCACTAAATATCTGCTGGTACTAATTAACAAGGAGAGTACTGGTACCTGGTACTGAATAACAAGGGGAGTACCAACACTTCAACTGAATAACAAGGGGAGTAGCAGCATCTGGTACTGAATAACAAGAGGAATACCGGCGCCTGGTACTGAATAAGATGGGGAGTACCGGCACCAGGTACTGAATAAGATGGGGAGTACCGGCACCTGGTACTGAATATCATGGGGAGTACCGGCACCTGGTACTGAATAACGAGGGGAGTACCGGCACCTGGTACTGAATAACGGGTGGAGTAACGGTACCTAGTACTGAATGACGAGGATAGTACCAGCACCTGGTATTGAATAACATGGGGAATACCAGCACCTGGTACTGATTAACGAGGGGAGTACCAGCACCTAGTACTGAATATCATGGGAAGTACCGGCACCTGATAATGAATAACAAGGGGAGTACCGGTGCCTAGTACTGAATATCATGGGGAGTACTGGCACCTGATACTGAATAACAAGGGGAGTACCAGCACCTGGTACTGAATATCATGGGGAGTACCGGCACCTAGTACTGAATATCATGGGGATCGAGTACTGGCACCTGATGCTGAATAACAAGGGGAGTACCGGCACCTAGTATTGAATATCATGGGGAGTACCAGCACATGGTACTGAATATCATGGGGAGTACCGGCACCTGGTACTGAATATCATGGGGAGTACCGGCACCTGATACTGAATAACAAGGGGAGTACCGGCGCCTAGTACTGAATATCATGGGGAGTACTGGCACCTGGTACTGAATATCATGGGGAGTACCGGCACCTGGTACTGAATAACGAGGGGAGTACTGGCACCTGGTACTGAATAACGGGTGGAGTAACGGTACCTGGTACTGAATGACGAGGATAGTACCAGCACCTAGTATTGAATAACATGGGGAATACCAGCACCTGGTACTGATTAACGAGGGGAGTACCGGTACCTGGTATTGAATAACGAGGGGAGTACCAGCACCTGGTACTGAATATCATGGGGAGTACCGGCACCTGGTACTGAATATCATGGGGAGTACCGGCACCTAGTACTGAATATCATGGGGAGTACCGGCACCTGGTACTGAATATCATGGGGATCGAGTACTGGCACCTGGTACTGAATATCATGGGGAGTACCGGCACCTGATACTGAATAACAAGGGGAGTACCGGCGCCTAGTACTGAATATCATGGGGAGTACCGGCACCTGGTACTGAATATCATGGGGAGTACCGGCACCTGATACTGAATAACAAGGGGAGTACCAACACCTGTTTTTCCCTACTTCAAGCACTGATTGATCCAGAGTAAAGCAACCACAGCATTTGGCTTTTTAGACAACAAAGTAAAAAAACTTCCATCTTTCTTAAGACACACATGAGGTGAAGTATTAATCCTCAAATAAAAGCTCCCTGAAAAGACTGAGAGAGCGGAGACGCCACGCCTGGGGCTGGAGGTGCTCACCTCACCCCTCGCAGCATGTCAGCAGGTGGGAGTGCCTGACGGGGAACGCACAGATCACCAGGCGGCCAGATAGGTGCCAAAGACAATGTGTTTTCCATTCAGGCCGTCAGGCCTCTGGAGCGAGGCCAAGCTGGCAGACTTCTGGAAGGGTGGATCTTCCCAGGCTTAGGGCTGGCTGGGGCTTCAGGTGCCCCGGTGAACTCAACCACCTTCCCTGATGTCTAGCGAGCTAAGGGTCAGCGGGGGTCACAGCAGTTCTGTACAGACGCAGCGCAGTTGATGGAGTGAAGGAGCGTAAAGAGGAGCGATAAGATGGATGAGGGTAAAGCGGGGCAGGACCTCTCACCATTTAAACATGAGCTGACAGCAGGGCGCTCCTGCCAGGAGTGAAGTCAGGCAAGCAGTACGCATGACAGGGGCTCATTTTCCTGGGTCAGAGACGGTTACGGCCCTGCTTACATTAAGAAGCTATAGCCGTGAGTTAGAACCCATAGCTGGGTACTGAGGCAAAATAGCACACAGTTTAAATCAATAGCTTGGAAATGGTGGGGGGCATCACATTAACTATTGGCTTACTTCCAACTAAACGTTGTTAAAAACAGACAGCTGTAGCTATTGCTTTATGGGAAATTCCTTTGTTCAGCTGTGGTCCATTTCCATAGAGTTTGTGCCTGAGGTAGCATGAGAGATGTCACCCTTCTGATGAAAGCGAGCAGCAGGCTGTTATGAGGGCTCTGATAGCTAAGAGAGGTAGTGGCAGTATGGTCGGAGGTGTGACAGAATGAAACGGAAGAGTGAGTGGCTTTTTGGAGGTTATATTGATATTATGGAATACGGAAATATGTATTGCTCATCCTTGTTTTGTTCAGAACAGTCTAGAGATCTTGTCTTCTAATCGGTAGCCTTTAAATATGGCGTGTGCAGGAGCTGGCCAAGGGAGAGAGGGCCCGTGTCCATGCTGCTCTGAAGAGAGGGCTGGACTCATTTTCACTAGATGGAACTCAAATCTTCATTCAGCTTCATCTGACAATGAAGCACACCTTCATTCATCATCCAGAAAAGAAACAAAAGGGAGAATCGTACAAAGAGTTCTGTAGCACTGCGGGACTTTGGCTGTGATGGGACTTCTCAGACTAATCTGTAATTTCTCATCAGGATAAGCACTCCTCTGATTGCGTCTTTATCTTTGATTTTAACTGCACAACAATTCCTACTGAATGTTTCCATATGAACAAAGCTGAAATATAAGCTTTCACAAGGCTATTGTCAAATGATTCTTCTTAAAGAGGCAACAAAGTGAATTAAGTAAAGGTTAACTGTGTGATACTTCAAAAGTTCGTAAAAACACGTTATAAGAGTATGGAGGAGGAACATGAGAAAAGTTAAGGAGATTACCTATAATAACGTGGGGCTGAGTTACAGAAGTCAAGGAATCAGCTAAAATAGTATAGCAAATGTAGACACTTATATAACTAGACAAACTTTTTGTAATAGAATAGCAGAGAAAATTATTTGATCATAGTATTTATAGATTAAAAATACAAACAGAATTTTACAAGAATTTTATTTATAATGACAAATATAACGAAATCACATATTCCATATTAAGTATGTCTTAATACACTTACTGTTGCAGATTTTTAGAATTCCACAATGAAACACACTTTGATCTCTTCCAAAAAGGCAATTTTAGGAACTGGTTATATGGTTACAGGGCCGTGCTTTACATTAAATGCACATTATTAATGCCTTTAAAATGAATTCATAGAACATTCATAAGCAGCATGTAAGTATACCTTAACATCATAACGTACATTAACAGCTTTAGTATATGCCTACATTAATAACAAACATTATATAATTATATATAATGCATTATGAAGGTGCTGTTAATGTAAAGTGTTACTAGTTATAGTTTCTATAGTTACCGCAGAACTTACCACAGACTTTATAAGAATTATTATTCATTACCATAAATAGGCCTTACATAGATTGGTTTTAAGTTTGCCATATTTGTAGCTTTAACATTGGAGTAAATTTTCCTGGGATACCCTACCAGCCCACTATGATTCTGCACTGAGTACGTGGTTATGGAAGTCAGCTATTTCTTCAGTCAGTGTGAAGTTCAGGACCGTGCCCCTCACCAGAAGGTCATTAGTTTGAATCCCATGGCTGGCAATGTAACAGTGTCACTGCTGGGCCCTTAAGCAAGGGTCTTAAACCTTCTCAGCGTATCCCAGGCAGTACATCTGCTCCAGAAGTGCTGAATATGACCGCTGACCCTGTGCTCTGACCCAAAGCTTCACTCTTAGCTGAGCTGGTGAGTGCTTTATGCACCAGTAAAACGGCATACGCAAAAATACTCATGCAATTCTGCAACAGACAAATAAAATATCATCGGCATTGCGCCTACTTATTCATCTTAGACACACCTAGTCTGCACTTCTTTTGAACAGATGCTGCACGAAGATTCTGGCAACCTAAAAACTTCTGATGGATAATCAGCAACAGTGTTTTCAGATGCCCCTACTTTGGCCCTTAATTGTCAACATCACTCTGACATTGCGTGGGAGAGAAATGTTTGGATGGCGTCAGACTCAGCTGCTGAGCAGTTTGGCCAGGAGTCCTCATCAGAGAGCTCAGCGGGAAGCTTTCTTCTGTGCCACACTGGAATGTCTGGTAGTTCACAAACAAGCAGGTTAAAAACTGAAAAATGTAGTAGCTTTCCTCTGTAGACTGACAGCAACCAGATGTAGCAATTGTCTTTTATAGCCTAATAGCAACCAAACATGGTAGCTGACCGCTCTCTCTAGTAGTGCTAAGCTAATCTCCCTTTTAAAAAGCTGTTTTTTGTCTTGTATTAATTGTGTTTAAATATTTGCAACATAACCCTCTATGGTCTATAGTATGTGGACACCAGCTTGTCCAACATCTCATTCTGAAATCAAGGGTTTTACTATGGAGTGTAGAGTGTGACGATGGCATGTGTGAGGATGGCGTGTGTGACAATGGCATGTGTGACGATGGTGCGTGTGACAATGGCATGTGTGACTATGGCACGTGTGACAATGGCACGTGTGACAATGGCTCGTGTGACTATGGCATGTGTGACTATGGCACGTGCAACAATGGCACGTGTGCGACAATGGCGCGTGTGCGATAATGGCACGTGTGACGATGGCGTGTGCGACGATGGCGTGTGTGACAATGGCACGTGTGACAGTAGCGTGTGTGTCCCACGACTGGCTGGCACTCTGTCCTGGGTTATGCTTTACCGTTCGGCCCTTTTTCCTGGGACCCAGCATAGGGCAACTGGGTATGGATAACTTGATATATATTGAGTGTGTGTATGTGTGTGTATTTTTTATGAAAATTTTACACGTAATAAAGAAGCAAGATGATTCCATAATCAACATCCTTTTTTTTAACGATACTAAACATTAGTTTAGGTTGCTTTTGTATCAACATTATTCTCTAGATTATTTTGTATCAAGTAATAATGCTACCTCCCTGCAGACGAACGGAAGGGCACATGTGTGAACAGTGATACTCCTGATGTACTCATTAATTAAGGGCATCATCAGAGTATTTCAAGAGAGCTTTTCACTGCGGAAACACATCCCAAATGAGGGATTTTCCTGTCTCTACAGGATGCCAAGAAACAAACTCATACTTTTTGCTACCTCAAGACTATTATGGTTTCCTTCTGACAATAAGACCATTGTTTTATATCCAGTGCAATAGGCGGCTGGTAGGATATTTGCTGAAGCATATTTTCTTCTGAAATACTGCATGTAAGCATTTAAATTCGATTGATACTGTCTACTACTATCTTCATAATAAAAAGAAATTATTATTAATGAAAATAAATGTATTACCTATAGAACCACAGTGAACAGCTACACATCAAATACTTATTGTCTTAAGTGGTGCACAAATACGTACACGTACATGCACAAATACGTAACTTACTGTACATGTCTGGGGAAAATGACTGTGATGCAATTTTTCAGTTGCTAGAAACATTCATATTTCCCATAACATAACAAGATCAGAATCTTCCAGCACAGAGTGCCTGTGGGCTGATCTTGTTGACTTTACCTATAGAAAATCTTGTGGATCTCAAACAATATTGTCTACACCGCCAATAATCCAGCACGCCTGGGGGCCGTCTTACCATCCAGAGCTTGAGTTATGCAGAACGCTGCTGTATGCTTTACTCGTTGCACAAAACATTAATTTTCGCCAATACTTTCTATGTCTTCAAAATAATCTAGCAGTAATAATGTTTATAGCCTTTGTTTTTCTACAGCATTTAAATAATGCATATCAGTGTTCACACATCTGATAAATACTAAAGAGAGGACAATTAGTCGACCTCGATGCAGTGACATACTTCCAGATTTCAAATTTCATAGCAGGTAAAAGTAAAGCAACACACTTGGATTTCAGACCTTTTTGTCTGTGCATGCTTTTCATTGGCTTTGAGAGAAATTCAGAGTTCCTATGTGTCTCCAGGGTCCCTCTGCCCTCCAACTGTGGTTTTGTGTGCCCCACATTTCTAAATGGGGAAATCAGTTTGACATTTGGCCCTTCGCCCCTGCTGAATGATGCAGTAGCAGGTCAGCGGTCCCGCCGGGATTCGGAATGCTGTCCACCAGCGTACCTCCGCATGGCCCGGTCAGCTCTGTCCTGCTGCTCACCAGAGGCTGTGGTCCAGCTTGAAAAGCCATGTGACACAGACGCGTGAGAGAGCTTATTAAAGAAAAGGCGTTTTGAAATACAAGTGCTGAATGGTGGGTCCCTTGAACAAGGTACAAATCCCAGTACTTTTTCTGTTTTGTTGTGAATGAATTTGCCCTTTGTAATAGTTGATGTGAACATTTTAGCATTTGAACAGCAAAGTGCTACACTTGCTAGTAAAACTCACATTTACCAGTCGGATTGCCATGCGCCGCCGTGACAGCCACTCGGACGGCCCGTTGTCATTGTACATATCAATGGAAAATCCTCATTTCTCCTTATCGCTCTCAGATGTACAGACAGTCTTTAATATTTATGAACCAAGTATCTGACGCGCAAAAACGTGTCAGCTGCGCATAGATCTTTGTTATTGGAATTATTGTCAGCATTATGAACGCTGAGAGCAAAACAAGAACCTTAATTTGGTGTAAGTGGGCATTCAACCATAAACTAACAAGCTAAATAAATGCTTCTGTAGTTACATCCACGAAAACAACTCGTAATTTTTCAAAGGCAGCGCCATAAAACAGACGCGGCGTAGAGAATGCCTTCAGAACAAAGCATTATTCTTTGGAGGTAAGATGAAAGGGATAAAGAACAATTTCTTCAATTGCTCCAGAAATGTATTTAATGAGTTTGTCCCTGACTAAATTCAGCTCTGGATCATTCCACGTGAAGCGAGGCACCGACCCAGCACTCTGACTGGTCGCTCATCTCAGGCCCATGTGCCTTCTGCCCGCATGACCTTACCAGGTGTGTCTGTTTAACATTTGGAAAAGCAAGAAGAGCAAACGCTAATGAAACAGCTGCAGGCAGAGGGGCTTACCGCCCTACAGAGGCAGCCTCAAATTGCTTCCAGACAGTAAAACACATCTCGGCTTGCCAGTGCTCCGTTAAAACAGACTAGAATAATTGCAGCTTGACATGAGTGGCAGCTAACGCGGCAGGCAGACATAGGTCGCTTTTCAGCATGCTACCGTGTGTGAAGTATCGCTTTTTTATCAGTCTAGCTTTTTTTTCCGCAACATTTTAGTGGTGCAGGCAGATGCTCCCGCAGATGAAAAACACAGGTGCTTCAATGTGGTTTGCCCTGGAGCTCCAAGTTGCTTTACAGTAACTGCTCATTTAGCAGCCCTGATCAACTGTTTACTATGACTTTTACAGGGGAATGGGCGGGTGAACACATATCAAAAACACATGACAGATGTAGAGCAGCCCTGCTGACATCCACATGAAGAGGCTTCATACTCTTTAGTTTGTTTGTCCCTTATAGCCTTATAGTTGTCATGGCTCTCTTAGGACAGTCTGAGTGACATCAACCTGGAGTTCTATTCCCCTATTATTATTGTCTCTAATATACAGGCTCATTTATGGTTGTTAAATCAATCTCACAAGATAATGCAGATGAATCAGCCTGATAATGTAGCCGTCTAACCAATATATCACTGTCATTACACCTTCTTTTGGATCATATTCAAAGCCTGGAGGTTCAAATCATTTGGACGAGTCATACGATATTAACTTACTAATTAGAGTTAATTAATATTATACACGGGTACCGTGGAGTTCTCGTTTCTGAAGGGTGTTGATTAATTTTCTGTAACCACACACGTAGTGCCGGCCGAGCGAATCACTGCAATAAATCATAATCCTTTATTCTAAGTAACATTAATTAACGGAAATTATAAAAGCAAGGAAATTGCTGTAAGTTATTCATACAGCAACAGTGATTCAGGCCAAGGACTTAGACCTTTGCTCAGTCACTAAATACCAAAATGATTCAGCCTATCAAGGTGATGCCCCTGTAATCCTTTACACTCCTGTTTCTCCTGCCTAAACAAGACTTGATAGACAGTGAATGCAGCTGAATATGAGCAGGTACATAAAGCTAAAGTAATAAAACGATGGTTGAGTATATATTTATATATTTGCTGTTGTTGTCATTCCACATGCATCCTGTCAGCCCCGGCTTTTTACTGTAACCATGACAGCACCGTGCCCACACAGAAATCTGCTATGAGCGTCATACTTTGTTAAATGTCCAACAGCTTTGCTGTGTCATAAGAGGATTCGAACTAGACATGCTGCTGATGACATGGCAAAGTAAGGCGTAGGTCTCAAAAGCATAAACAAAAACTAAGAAAAAATAAGCACAAACTACTTGTCGGGTTATTGCTATGACATGTGCATATCCACAGTCACCACTATGCACCTAAATAATAGTGCAGAGGTTAACTTGTAGGCGGTGTATGTATATATTGACTTAGGCTGGTGCTGGGAGGAGCTACAGAGTGGGTAAGCAGTCTTCTGTAGGAAAATAACAAACCTAGATTGTGCACTTTATCTCAAGGTTGCTGGGTATAATGTCTACAAAAGTAGCTCCCTTATCACTGTAAAATTCCTCACTCATGCTCCCTGATGGTGAAGAAAATGGCCAAGAGCAGTGAAGTATGTCAGTGGCCACTGTACTTCACTGTATTTCTCTGTACCTCTGGTTCAACTGGTAACTGATGAGATTTATAAATAAAAATAATGAATCTTCTTTACACTTGAAACGCCAACAACTGCATGTATCTGGACTATCATGTGTGACAGACGGAGACCACGCAATCTCCATACACACAGAACAAAGGTGCGATTTAACACCCCCAACGCAGGATTTCTGAGGCAACAATGCTGTTCATTGAGTCACTGTGCTACCCAAATTTGGTGAGGAAAAAAAACTTATTTGAGTACCTGACAGGAGAAAATCTGATCTCTGGTTAGCCTGGCAGTAGACCGTGTGGTGATCCCTCCTTGTAATTTTTGACATAAATTACCATGAATTTCGTTTGCGACCCTCTAACTCAGGGGTGGGCTATCTTATCCGCAAGGGGCTGGTGTATATGTGTGTTCTCGCTGCAATTCCCTAATTAGATTACTAATTAGAGCACTGATTGGCTGAAGAGTCCTCGCACCTGGGATTGAACAGCTGACCTAAAGGTTATCCCAAAAACCTGCATACACACCGGCCCTTTGCGGATAAGATTGGCCAGCCCTGCTCTAGCTCATCGGCACTCATGGGAATTCTGCCAAGGAGTGAAAGGGCATTCCAGTCTGGAGACATTCCTGCTCTGGCCAGCAATTGATTGTGGGAGCAAATTCTCTCTGATGATAGGAGAAGGGAGGGAGAAGGTGGACAAGAAGGTGGGTTGGAAGAGTCCAGCATTTAGGGCCACATCGCTGACTGTCTGCGGCACTGTGGAAAGGTCGCTGGTGGTTCTCTGCAAAATTCCTGACCTGCTTAGTCAGATTTATTAGTTTTAGACAAATCTGGTCTCGTTGATTGTGAGCTGAGTGACGAACCAAGTTCTGCAGTTCTCTCTGAGGGATGTTGTTTGAGGACATGGGATTTGGACCAACTACTACACATGCTAGATGTTTTGGTTCAATATCTGCACACGTGTCCCAAAAAATGTGGGTTCTGAGGACCTAAAACATGGACACAGTGGGAATAATATGGACATAATGGGAAGTGTCATGTAGTCCTGTACTGTATAAGGTCATTTGGGACTGCTGGGATTGCAGCAGCAGAACAGAAGGGACCCATAACAATGAATTTTATTATTGCTTGCTCTTTCATTATCAATTACACTTTTTTCAATGACAATGTCTATTTGGGGGTGAGCAAATTTACACCTGATTGACATGAAGAATAGGGGGGTAAAATAGAAAAAAAAGAGGGTAAGCTAAAAGCAGGCATGGAAAATCCCAGAAAAGAGACTCTGTTTTTATGGTTTGCTTTTTGGCATTTATAATATGAAGGACACTCAACAATGAGCTATTACAATTAAGCACAACTGCTTATAAATAACAAAAAGGGAGATTATAGGAAATACCTGATTGTAAATGACCAACTTAATTTTATAACCTGATCCTGAAGGCGTAAGGCCTTGTCAGACTATATTTTTCTGCTAAGAATCACCAGCTCAGCCTCTGAAAAGACTCCATACATGAGGTAAGAAGAAGAATCCACCAGAAGTCAAAAGAACCTAGACTGGGGGGAGAATAAAGTATTTCTTTCTCTTTTTCCCTCCTGTTCAGTGATCCGAGTCAGTGCACATAAAAGCCACTGTGTATCCCTGCTGCACAAAGAATCCAACCAACTGGCCTAAACATGGAGTAACTATGATGGCGCCAGACAAAATTGTACCAACCTGTAAACAATGTGTTACTATATCACTTTCCGTGGAAAAGGAGGCACGTGGAAGAGAGAATACCAGCTTAACGCTGTCAGCTTTGTGAAATGTGTGTGGTGTTTCGCTTTTTCCTCCTCCTTTGTATGTAAGTTGAGTATTATATTCCTAAAACACATTGACTCCAAAGTTCTGCTTGGATCAAAAATACGACTGCATTTTAGAGGCCAGTTTCAGCATTGGAAAGTCACCTCCTTGGCTGAGGGACCAGGGGAGGGCTAATAAAGCCAATCTTTTGTCGTTTTTAAAAGGAGTACATTTTATCGTTTGTACCAATGTTAGAGGACCAAAGGAAGTGATTTGGGCTGCTGTTAAAGGAACATATAGGTCACTTACTGTCACACTCTTGTTCTTGTTCAGGCAGAGTCCCCATCTCTCAGAATCCCTTCCTATCACCCCCCACTGCTGTAAGTATCACCTTGCACATCAATGTGTACTGCTTTAATACAATGTAGCGGTATTTAAAATTATGTTAGATATTTCTTTTTCTTTCTGAAACTAATACAAACATCAGAAGATCTAATACAACACAAAAAATACTGTAACAAGGGTGATGGCGAAATTATGACATTAATCATGTGTCCTGTGAAACTTGTTTACATGGCCTGCTATTCCACAGGTACACCTCAACACAAACAGCCTGTCACCATCGTGCCAGGCAAATGCCTATGAGTGCTTTACCTGGCCAGTGCAATAAGATGATCTAAGATGATATGGTTAATGGTATTTTCACAGTTATGATTACATAGACAGCCTTCACAGGGAAGGGAGATTCCAGTCAGAGGAATTGCCAATGAATGAACAGGATTATAAAAATGACAGATCAGCAGCACACACAACAGAGCAACAGCATGCAAATTTCCCCCTTAAATCTGAACCGGGGTCACACCTGCATCTCACGTGTTACCTTACGAGAAAGACATACTTTTTAAAGGCACGTTATAGGCTTTTTAAAGTCACATCACAATCTTTTTAAGTCACATCACATCTGCATGTCGTGTGACCTGAAGTTTACTCATTTTACACGACATAAGCTGTACACCACATTCAATTCATTCAGTTAATCACGTAAATTATATACAAGGGCTCCAAAGAACACACCTGGATCCACATATGATTCATACCAGATTCCGGGTTATTCACGTACTTATAAAATCATCACCTCTGTGAATCAGTTTTCAGCGTATCCAAAAAGGTAATTACCAAGAATTACCATGCCAGTTAATATAAGCTTTTATTTTATAGTAAAATATCGTTTTAAGGAGTACCAGAGAATTTAACGGCAGTGCTGCAAATCTGAAGTTCTATACTTTCCCATACCTAGAACATGCCTAGAACATTGTCGTTGTAGCAGCAGGCTGATGCTGTGCATCACTTTTATCGAGTAGGCTTTCTTATCAAAATATTTTGTTTCAACTTTCATCAAAATATTTCAGTAACCTTGGATATCCGCCATAGCATTTGGATGGTTGAGTTTAGATGACGGACCTAGTTCATTCTGAAGAGTTCTTAGAAATTTTCTAACATCACAGATTAAAACTCCGGCATTTTCAGCTGAATGCAGGCGGATTTGACTGGAGCCGGTCCTCATTCAGCTGTGATTTTCCTCGGTGTAGATGTTTTATGAGGATTTTGCTTAGATAACACCTGATGGAAACATTATTGGGGGGGAGCCATTTATTTATTGAGTAAACAGAATTATACAGCCCATATTTAACTCTTGGGCTGCTTGTTTGCATTTTTTAGGATTGAAAAGACCATGCAGATCATCAGGGACACAACAAGCACCTTGCAGTGCTGCAATGACTTCCATCCACCAAAACAGGTCGGCAGAATCAAAAGCTACTACATGTGTCGCATGGAAATGATCAAGCATCTAGGTATAGCCAGGTTCATATCCAGCCTAAACCTCACCAAAGGTTATCCAAGGTAGCCTTTTGTCAGGGTCAGCATCCGTCCGACCCTACCCGTGTCTCTACCCTGTTTGGCCAGCAGGTGTCGCCTGCCATCCTGCCATTTTACTCCTTGTCTAACCCTTGTGTGTTGCCCTGCTCCTTGGACTACTACATAGGTCAAGGTGTTGAGTGTGTGGCACAGAGGCTGTAACCCTATAGTCCAGGGTTCAAAGTCAGCATCACCTGTTTTGTTTTTTGTTGTTCCTGGTGTTTGGTATTGGTTCTTTGCTTCCCTATTTTGGTTTGCCCTGCTTGTGTCCTGTTTGACTTTTTTCCTCTTAGTCTTTCCTCGTGTAGTCAGCCCTTTGTTATGTTCTGTAGTCTCTAGTGCTTCCCTGTCTTGGTGATTGTTATAGCTCCCTAGTTCATGTACTCACCTAGTGTTTCCACTTCCACCTGTTTCTCATTGTTCCTTTGTCTTGCTTGATTGGTTAATTGATTATTAATTGCACCTGTTCCTTGTTTGTCCTGGTGTTCCTGTGTATTCATGTGCCTGCCTATGTTCAGTTCCTGAGTGAGTCATTATGTGCTAAGTAGCTGCATGCTAGATAAGATAAGATAAGATAAGATAAGATAAGATAAGATAAGATAAGATAAGATAAGATAGGACTTTATTGATCCCA
>JAODKB010000049.1:10179444-10191494 GCA_026774385.1 Marcusenius ussheri
CACAGTGGGGAAATTTGTGCGTTACCACAGCTCAAGACAGATAGCCAGAAAAGAGTACAAGAGTAATACCAAGAATAAAATATAAAAATACAAGAATAAGAATACAAATACAAAATACAAAAATAAAATAAATAAGATAAAACACTAAATACAACAGTGTTGTACAACTATGTACAACTACAGTATGTAGATACAAGTATGTACACCCATACACAGTATGTAATATGGATAGTGGGTTGTGGAAAAAGTGCAAGTAATGTTTCTGGGTCTTTGCTCCCAGTCTTTGCTTGTTCCTTAATTGTGTTTAGTTTCTTTTTTTTTTTTTTTTTCTTTTTTTTTTAGTTAAATCCTTATTTTTCCCTGTTTGCTTTCTGGCTCCTCGTGGTCTATTTGTTTTTATATATTTCCCCTGGTGTTTTCTGTTATATTAAATAAACCCCTGTTGTCTCTTGAGCCGCTAGTGGCTCCTCACCCTCATTTCTGCACCATGCCAAGTTTGACATCCTTTATCCCAGTTTTTAAGCAGAAAACAGCCCTCAGCATGCCCAGTGTCTACTGACAATACCATGTCCTCCCTTTTGGCATCCATGGAACACTTACCAACAAGAGATTCATTGACATTGTCCATGTTGAGAATCCATAGGCTCCACACAAAAATTTTCAAGATAACAAATTAAATGGATTAAGTTGTGATCACTTGTCAATTAATTGTTTAGAATGGAGGGATCTATCACACAAGTGTCACCATATTGCTTTTATCATCAATACGGACCAAACAGTGAGCTTTGTTTGGAGCTCTCTTCTCTTTTCTGGAGTCTCTTTTCTGGATCCTTGTATCTGCCATGTCGATTCTCCGCTTTAATTATGCTGTTTTGGGGTCTCATTACTATGACCTGATTCATGTGTCCGTGTTCTGGTCCAGTGGTTCCACCTATCTGCCACACAGAGTCCTCTTTCTTGCATACCTCTTTCAAGCTCTGCCTGTCCAGTAGGCATCTGCAAGTCCCATCAGTTCCATGTGTTTTGTGATGTCCTGCCTCACAGGCTCAGGAATCACCAGGCAGGAAAGCTTGGTGGGACAATCTGCTTTGGGGTGCTTTGTGTCTATGTTCTGTCTCATCTAGGAACAATAAATTATTGAATGCCTTGTCATTTTTTGTTGGCTTTCATGTCTTATTTCTGAAGAGATTCAATAAGGCAAGATTTTGATCTGTTTCTGCACAATTACCCTTCTACAAGGAGAAGTGACTGAGTTGATCAAAATATTTATGCTATACCAGAAAAAAGCTCACACCCATTAAAGTCTTGGAGAATATATAATCATTATTCACAACCATAATTAACGTCATAGCAGCATCCACCAGCTGGCATGGAAGCACTAAATTGTGAAATCTTAGCTTTAGGGCAAAGAATTTTGAGCTAGTTAATCAATGATCTCAAGCAATTGCCTTTTGTCTGATTAATGACTACTGTAATGTTGGAAAGTCCCGTAAGTAAAAGATAAAAAGCTCTCTCCACTGATGTGTTTCCGTGCACAATTGAGAGTTGGTTCCCTCTGTCCAGGTGAGAATCATAAGGTGACTGTTAATGAATTATTTAACATACTCAGCTATGATATACAACTTACTTCCTAAGGCAACAGGAGATCGTTTGCAGAAAGACCTGGGCTTCTGTGGAAAAGGTTGGTTTCTGAGATCCAATTAGGAGAAATCACACAGCATCTTAAAGAAGGCATTTAATTAATCTGCTACAAATGAACATCTTATTTTAGGCATTGTTATAAAATCTCAGAAAAGATTATGCTAGTACAAATATAAAGAAAAGAAAATTAATGTGGAAAACTAATGCTCACTCCTTTGCCATGCATCATTTGCAAAACCCATTTGATTTAATTTCCACAATAAATTACCATTTCTCTCACCCTTCTGGCAATATTCTTCACTGAGGCAACCATATATACAAAACAAATGCTTTTGTACTAACAGGAACATTCTTTTCAGCATTGTAGGTTTAGGTGGTTCCATTAATAAAAGTACAGCATATTAAAGGTATATATCACTGATTTAATGCATGCAACAATGTACTATTCTGGTCCTCATTAATTAGACACCAATGAAGAAATGTGAAGTAAAATAATATTAGTACTGCATCAGATAGTGTCCTGTTTATAGAATGAAGCAAGATGTTATGTAGAATGCACTTGTGTAAATTGGGCAATACATGCTTAAACTTATAGAGAAGGGACATATTTTGCATTCATTCAAAATATTACATTAATTAGAAGTATACAAAATGCCAGAGGAGTTTATGGAGTACACTGGGATTATACAAATTCGGGATGTGTTATAGAGCCTTACATTTTGAATGGTTTTTCACAAAAATCTTACAATGAATACAAAGTTGAGTAGCTGTCATCCTGTGGGAAATCAGAAAGTTTCATGTTTTTGCTCCCCCCAGCTCCCCTGCCAGACAATCCACATATCTGCTCCCTCCCAGGTGGAAGAAGAGTTGAGAATCACTGCTTTAACTCACAAAATCATACAATTTGAATGAGAAAATTCCTTTCTACTTTGGGACAAGGCTAAATATAATGTTACATTGCAACTAATTTCCACATAATGAGAGAAGTGGTATTCCACCTATAAATTAATTACGTGCATGTTTTAGATAGATAGATAGATAGATAGATAGATGTCTGTGTATATGTGTGTGTGTGTGTGTGTGTGTGTGTGTGTGTGTGTCATTTTACAAATCATTTCCTTTTGGTTAATAAAATACTATCAATAAAAAAATCCAATAAATTATTTGGCATCTTGCACTTTACTACACTTCACTGTAGTAAAAAAGCTTCTACAATGAAGTGAACTTCAAAAAAGTTATTTTACTTTATGTTCTTAGTAACTAAATATCTTGCAATGATAGACACGATGCACAAAAATATTTAGGATTTTCTGGCAAACCGACAGGGACATTCCCAGATGTGTGAAAGAAACCTTTCAGATGCTGTTCTTTCAAATAAAAACAGGAGAAGAGGGTTGTGCTTCTGAAAGGTCGCTAAAGCATTGCGTGGCCGCGTTTCGGCGGTGAGCCTCAGAGGCTGTGATGCAGAGGGCATGAGCAGGGAGAGCTGCCAATAGCCTGCTGGGGGTGGGAAATTCCCAGGTGGGACCCAAGGGCGGTGGGCTGGCCAGCAAACATTCGCTGTGTGTTTGAAGTACATGAGGGCAGCCATTATCCTTAAGGGCTTTAATGAAAACAGTGCAACAACAATAGCTATCATAACACTATTATAGTTCAATATAGTTTTTCATATGATAATGGTATTATATTGCTCCTGCTGTGTGTCCTGTGCTTCTGCAATGTAATCCAGACTCAACGTGGCCCGGTACAAGATAGGTGTGAAGAAAGTGGGTGGATGGAGATTTCCTATTCAAATTTCTTAATGTTTGTTTGTCTATTTATTTGTTTTCTTATTTTTAAATTATTATTATTATTATGTTTTTGCTTGATTGCTTCTTTTCTGCTCGTTACTCACTAGGAAGTAACTGATTGTGTTCTTGCACATGTGATACTATTCAAGATGATACAACACAACCTGACACAAATGAAATTTTACAAAGAGAAATAAGATGTTTCCTTGCTGAACTGAGAGCAGCCAGAATTGCAGAGCAGTTAATAATTTTATGTAAATAATGTTTTGCAGTTGATCTTAGTCAAGAACCTCAGTAAGCCGAATGCAATTCTTGAACAAAACCTTCAGAAAAATAAATGGATTATGTGAGCAAAATATAAAATATGACATACATCCTCCTATAGTATACTACATAGTGCCCCTATGCGCCGTATACTCCATACTGCTCTAATACTCAATACACTACATAGTGCTCCCATGCTCCATATACTCCATACTGCTTTCATACTCCACACACTCCATAGTGCTCCCTTGCTCCATTTACTCCATACTGCTCTCATACTCCATACACTCCATAGTGCTCCCATGCTCCGTATACTCCATACTACTCTCATACTCCATACACTCCATAGTGTTTTCATGCTCCATAGTACTCCCATACTCCATATACTCCACAGTGCTCCCTTACTCCATACACTTCATAGTGTTACCATGCTCCATATACTCCATAGTGCTCCCATGCTCCATATACTCCATAGTACTCCCATACTCCATACACTCTATACTGCTACCATACTACATATCCTCCATACTGCTCCCATACTCCATAGTACTCCCATACTCCATATACTCCATAGTGCTCCCATACTCCATATACTTCATGGTGCTCCCATACTCCATACACTCCATAGTGCTCCCATACTCCATATACAGTCAGCCCTCGTGCATTCACGCTTTGTGATTAACGAATTCACTGATCCGTGAAAATTTCATTCTGGATGGATGGGTGTGTAGGTATTTCTGTTCTCTTATTTTTGTGGTTAGCGCACACATAGTATTTTTACAACTTATTATTTCTGTACGTCTTTATGTAATTTTTAATTGATTGAATACCTGTACCCTGCACGTACAGTACATGTTTCCTTTACGTATTTCGTTGAATTGACCTTGCACTTTCTTTCAATAAGTTTACAGTCCCGTTCATTTACTCATTTTACCTTACTGTGAATGCAAAAGAAAATGGCAGCCAATGCCTTGTTCTATGAATTAGTAGGGGTGACATTAGTATACTGTACTGTAAATGTGCCAGTATGACAAATATCCATTAGGCGATACTGTACTCTATTTTTACATCAAACATTTTTTTTAAAGGTAATGTATTAAGCTAACATAAATTAAATTAAAATGTTTTGGGAGCATGACTGGGGTCACATTTAGGGTTTGGACTATAGAAATAAGCACATATTACCATTTTTAGTGACTCTACAAAACATCCGCGAATCCTCCTCATTCACGACGGGTTCTGGAACCTAACCTCATGAATGTCCGAGGTCTGACTGTACTCCATACTGCTCCCATACTCCAAACACTCCATAGTGCTCCCATACTCCAATACTCCATAGCCAGTTACCAGGAAAATTGAGGGGCTCCGGGTACTTAAGCATATGCCCTTTTTGCACTTACTATAGCATTTTTATTATACTCTCGGGGCTGCATGGCAGTGCCATGGTTGATACTGTCGCCTCACAATTCTGGAGAGCCGGGTTCAAGTCTCGACCCAGGACCAATGTGAGAGGAGTCTGCATATTGCTATTGTGGGGGTTTTTCTGGGTTCTCTGTTTCCCCCCCACCATCCAAAAGCATTGCCAAGTTGTCCAAAGATGTGAATGTTTTTGAAAAATTAATGTTACAGTTTTACAGTAATATTAAACATTCTAGTTTACAGTTAAATTCAAATACAAAGAAGATGTGCACTAAGTGATACATAATTTTAGACACAGTACATTTTTCATATGTAGACCATCCTTTGTATCTCTGATTTCCTACAGGACGACAGCTAACCACATAAGAATATGAATTCTTTAGTGAGGGTAAGAATCCCTTTGGGGGGGGGCTTGAACATGCTTGGCCAGGGACATTGGTTCACGTTACTCGTGCCTTGTTGCCAGTCGAGTTCTGTTTCCTGAGTCCCTGGTACCTTTCACAGTCTACCACTTCCTTTTTTTTCCCTAGCTTTGATGTTAAAATTACTATTTTAGTTCTGTTCCCACAAGTGTTATTATACTTTTGATTTATTTATTTATTTTTATATCATTTTCAGTTATCATTTGAAATAATTTTACTGTGGTTTCATTAGTTTTTATTTTAGAGAAATATATCTATTTAATTTTCCATATATATTTTTATTTTAGCTTAAGTTTTATTTCTAGAGATAGACCTGAAGTTGAATGTTTCTGATCTTTAGTGAATCCTACATGAATAAACAGTGCTCATTATGTACTAATCGCCTCAAAATGGGCAAAACATGTTCCAAGTGTTGCTACCATGTTAATCAAACATAAAGAAATCATTACTTTTGATAATTTGCCTTTTTAAAAAATGGTAAGGGATGTATTTTACATTTCTTTTCATTTTTTTTCCACTTAAGTTCTGCAGCAATATTTACAGTTTTGTTATTGTAGTTTAATTTTATTTTTGTGCCTTATTTCTGTTTAGGAACATGTTTTTTTTTTATAGTTTCAGTTTTAGGTTTCATTACGATCATGATAATAACTGTAGTTCCCACCACTATTTTGCAAACCCATCTCCATTCCCAAACCCAAATACATTTTCTGTTTCTCTCTCTTATCCTTGTGTCAGGTGGCTTTGCTGACTGTCCCACCCAAGCCACCGTCACAGAGACAGAGAGAATTAGAATCGCAGCTTCTCTCTGGATCAGATAGGGAGGACTGTTGACAGATGCAGAAAGGCCAATCAGAAGGGAATTGCAGTACTCAAGATATGAGATTATCAGGATCTCAAACGACTGAGAGAACATCATGGGGAACAGACTCATTCTTTAGATCTCCTAGCGGAAGTGCATGTTGATAACTACTATATCATGCTGGAAAGGATGCCCTAATTTGATGGTGAGGAGGGAACAATGACCAACAATATCAAAAGTAGCTAAAAGATCAGGATGGGTGCTGAGTGTAAAGCTTTGCTGGCAGGAGTCAACTGTCTCCTGCCTTGATGTTCAGTGAGTAGATGAGGTTTAGGTTTTTTGTCTTTTTGGCCTATGTGTGTGTGTGTGTGTGTGTGTGTTGTCATGTTTATATTACATTATGGGGACAAAATGTACCCATAATGTCATAAAATCCTGTTATTTTGACTTTGTGGGGACATTTTTTTGGTCCCCACAAGGGGAAACTCAATTTTAATTTTAATGCAATCAAAAAACAAAAAAAAAAAAAAAGGTTGGGTTGGGGTTAAGGTTGTCATAGTTGGGATTAGGGTTATGCCCATGGAAATGAATGGGGAGTCCCCACGGTGATATAGATACCTAATGGGGATGTTTTTGCTCTCCCACAGCTCCCTGGCAGACAGTCCACATTTTTCTTCCTACTGGAAGCTGGGAGGGAACAAAAACATGGACTGTCTTGGGGACTGGGTTTAGAAACTCTGGAATAATACATATATGGAACTCTCATCCTTGGCAAGTGCTTTAGGTTTTGGTGTCAGCGCTTTTAGCGCTTTGAAATCCTGGGTTAGGGCTTTCGGGCTACCCCAACTTGGTGCTTGAAGGAAGGAATGTGTGGATCAAAAGGCTTTTATCATTAGCGACACCCTGCATTCCCCTCACTCTTCAGGATTTTCTTGTGTCGCAGGTGCAGATGGGCAGACCTTCGAAATAAAGACTTCCTGACTTTTTCTTTCAAGTAACGGTGGTGAATGTGATCCCCAGCAGAGACAATGCATAAACCTCCAGGTGGTGTCAGAAGTGAAATATTAAGCCCACATAAGTGTCACCAGCCCCAGTAAACCTGCATCTAACTCAGAGTCCACGTTCACATCATTACACACATTGTGAAATCCAGAAGATTGCTACCTTTCTTTGGTCTCTTGTTATAGAAAAGGCATTTTTTGCATGCATATTAGTTGAATAGTTACCTTTTTACTTTGCCTATTTGAACGTTGAACTTAATAGATGCTTATATAGGGGAAATTTACATCCTTTATTTAGGAAAGGCTGAAGAGAATAATTCACGGGTTATATGCAGAATTTAGGATTCTATAAACTTTTCTATTCCTCCAACTCTCAAGCATATTATATATATCGAGAGTATGCCTTAACATTAGCTAGAGAAGCCTAATATTTTTTATAAGGCCACCTACTGTGGTATTACTGTTTTGTGCCAAGTGCTCACTGTTGCCCTCTAGTGGTGATTTCCTCCTAGCTGCTTTCTTCAAAGCAGTATTTAAGATTGTCCTGAAATACAGAGATAACACAGAAATTTCCGGCAATATCGTTTTGTAGTTTTTGCACAACTTTCACTCAATACACAGCTAACATTCTTAAAATATTTTACATACTACTCTCTGTTTGTTTTGTTTCTCAGCAATTCAGTGTAGTTTTCTGCTCTGATATTGACAGATTCCATTGCGTGCTTGTAATTTTCATAGTCATTACTATTCTTTTATTTTTTTTTATACTTCCATTATATATTTTGGGCATTTGTGTATTGAACATTTATATATGTCTTAATGAAAATTGCATATTCTGATTCAGAATCATTCCTGAATTACATAGTACTCTTGTTCTTCATTTCAGGCATGGTCAGTAAGAAAAAAACCATTGTGTATATTGTAAGTAAGTTGTATATTTGCTTATATGTACAGGAATGCTGTTCTTAGAGACTGATCGTGTTTGGCTGCAATACTGAATCTTTATCTATTCAATACATTTGCTCGTGTCCATCACTTGTTAAGATACGGCATGTGCCTCAGTGATTTGCCCAACGCCAGTCGGCATCACCGATAAATGGAGGGAAGACTGTGATGTTCTTAGAATGCAAAACCTCCGTGGCAGAAGACGAGTCTCTGTGTTTAAGCGGCATAAACTGCTTCGTTTATTCCACACTTATAAGTACTCCTAGGCTCCTTTTAACGAGTAAGTCAAATCCCACCTTGGCTCTGGGTGGAGTTTGCATGCTCTCCCTGTCTGTCTGCATGCTAGGTCTGTTTGCTTGGGGCTCTGTTCTTTACTCCTGCAGTCCAAAAACATGTAGTGGGGAGAACTAGCATCTCTAAATTGTCTATACCAGGTAACTGTGTGTCTTCCGGCCATTTCTCTGCCTGCGTGTATAAAGAAGTGGTGCCACTTTGCAATAAGAGTACCCTTATAAAGGGTTTATGAATGGATTATAATCAGGTTATTAATTAGGTTTATACACTTAGTAAATCATTAATTATAAACAAGTCACAACAGTTTTTTTTAGAGTTATTACGATTTATAGGTCGAAAAAAGAAATTTAATTTAATCAGGTGGGAGCACCCTGGTTAGCAAATTTTACTGGTCGAGCACTAAAGTGGTAACAAAATGCTTAATGACACTTTTGTTTTTTTTTACTGAACCAAGTACTAAACTTTTAGTGCCCATCACCTGGTATGTGATTACAGATTACAGATTTGCATCTGAAATCCACTGATTTGTGACTGATATCCAGCGTAGCTATAACTCAGTGCACGATTCTTCGCTTCGGATCTATGACGAGTTTAAGCCAAAGCAGCAAAGGGTTACATCTGTTTAATCAAATTGCTTTCATTTCTTAAATGCCGTTCCAGAGGTGATGCAACAGGGCAGATCCTGCCAACAGGGCAGTAACAGCTCAAGGCAGGGAATTCACTTCTACAACATTTGTATATAAAAATGCATCACTTTGTGGCCCATGCATATACGCTGTGAATACCAAATTAACTGTATTGCACATTAAAAGCCGTACCATTGCACTGTAACATTTTAAAATAGACGTCTTGCTTTATTGGCAAAGGTCAAACTATTTCAACATCCTTATTTATAAAGACAATAAATATTTCATAATAGTAATAAAAATACTTTTTGCATACTATCTTAAAATCACAAATGTATCATGTTAGTAGCTTCTCATACACTTATCAAAACGGCAGGTGTGGACATAATGCCACCTTTATGACCCAAATACTCAGTCGTGAAACAATGCTGGCTACCAACAACAGCATGATATAATGCTGTAAAGCTGACAGGTAAAACTAATGCATCACAGCGGAGTTAGGCGACCCTGATCCTGGAGTGTCAATATCCAGCATGTTTGTTATCCTACTTGATGAGTCACTATCTGCCTGAGATCAGATGTGGTTCATCAGGAACCAGGTAGGATGGGAAACCTGCTGGATACCAGCACTCCAGGATCAGGGTTGCCCACCCCTGGATTAAAGGGTTCAAGTTCATGCTGATAGGATATCCATGATCATGCCCGCTCCAGGTCAGAGAAAGGAGAAGAGACGCAAGAGTAACAGCCTGCTTTTATGAACTCATTATATATCACTCCAATGCTGCTGAACTCTCAGGCACCAAACTTAGCAGGCTAGTTTCTGAGCACTGTAAAACCATTAGATTTGTGGTGAAATTTGGTTAAAAGATACTGGTTGGGATTTTCAGTAAGTTCAGCTCTAGCATTGTTTACGGGTTGGGTTATAATGACTCATAGGGTGCACAAAAATTTCAACGAAAAAATAATAATCATGACGTGCGTGGTGACATCAGCACATTCCACCAATCAGCTTGCAAATCCCTTAGAAAGAGCCTGCAGACTTTAAAAAAACATAATATTGCACTTAATAGTAAGAAAGTTATTGGAATATCCCACACTATTGCATCTCCCTCAGTTTGTCTTTGTAGCATCCAAACCAAGTGCGTGTCAAGGAACACAGCAGTCTTTGGGTTTTCCGCCAGGAAGAGAGGATTTTCAACATCCGTCCCTTTGCCCAAAGCAAAGTTATAAAGTTACATTTCCTCTGGTAATAATCTACAATACCATTAGAGAGATGTTAGTGTGTTTGTTTTCTTTTGAAGTCAATGCAAAATAAATAAGAGAAAATACATATTATTATAGACCTGGCAATATAAAAATAGAACATATTTGAAATTTAACAGTCGATGACAAAAGGTTTCCATGGAAACGGACGTTCGCCGGCGCTCCCCATCGAGCGTCCGGTCTCTCAGTGTGTGCCAGAGCTGGCTTTCAAGCGCTGTGCCCTGCGTGTCCGTTTGGTCACGGGGGTGAAGCGGAAGTCCTCCGGCGATTCTGCGGTGCCCCCCGGGGGGCGCTTCATGAAGTGCGCCTCCTGCTGCGTCTGTGCGGTCCGCGAGCCCTTCTTGGGGCGGCCCTTGCGGTTGAATCCCAGGTACCACCCCTTATACTTCACAGACAGTAGCGCAGTGTAGTTATTCTCCAGAAACTCCTCGACAAAGACGCACTCCTGGCTCCTCCCATTGCGCTGTGGAGACACGAAGAAGCTGTCAGACGAATCACCGCCTTGCCGCCACATGCCCGTCCCGGACACGGGGCCGATCGGGCTGAAACGACGATGAAAGCCCATGTTAAACAACGTCACATTCGGGCCTGTTTAAATCTCGAAATCCATAAAGCAGAGAAGTGACGATGTGAATAACTAAAGACTCCAAAACAGCGCTAACCTTTTAAACTCTTAAACCATTTTAGGCATTAGCTGGTTGTTTTTGGAGACTCCAAATGAAGTGAAATATCTTTGAAATCATAGGGAGAACATGCCAAATCAATTCTTACGTGCAAGGACAACCCAGCTGTTTTGGTGGGGAGACCTCTTGCCATCTATACTATTATATTAGTGATGAGCATCCTAGTTCATTTAACCTACTAATAATATATTGAGTACCAATTCCATCCATCCATCCATCCATCACCATAACCACTTAACCAGGGTCACGGGGGATCAGAACCTATTCTGGGAACAGGCAGGAACCAACCCTGGGCAGTCGCCTACACGACACACACGGGGCCAACTTAGAGTCACCAATAAACCTACTGCACATAGTTTTGGACTGTGGGAGGAAACCAGAGCCCCCGGCAGAAACCCATGCGAACATGGGAAAAGCATGCGAACTCTACACTGAAAGGACCTACACCCAACCCAGTTACCCAACCCAGGGCTTTCTGTGCCACCATGCCACCCTAGGTACTAATTCCTTGGAATATAATTTAGATATTTTGTCATGCATGTATTTAGCTGGGTACTGCGTTTTCATTGGACCAATTAGTACATTACTCCAGGGTAAAAGAGAAGGGCATCTCTTACGAGCAAGAGTGTTGTTGGTTACAGTCCCTTAATACTGTAATATAAATTAGTAGTACTCATTTATAGATGCTTGATGCGAACAATGCAAGAACTTGCACAATAATGTCACAGTTCTAAATTACGTAATTTCAGCAGTATCATCAGTGCCAAATTTTGGTAATAACGTTTTAGAAAAATAATTAAATGATCTAAATTGTTCCTAATTTACATTAATGATATTGACACAAATACATATAGTAAACTGGTTAAATTTGCAGACGACACCAAGGTGGGCGGTGTAGCAGAT
>JAODKB010000049.1:10206214-10226026 GCA_026774385.1 Marcusenius ussheri
CCAATTTTGGTTCTTGCAACACATTTCAAAAAAAGTTGGGACAGTAAAGCATTTACCACTTTGTAATGTTGCCATTCACAACACTTAAAACACGTTTAGGGACTGAAAACACCAAATGAAGAAGTGTTTCAGGTGTAATTTTGTCCCATTCTTCCTGCAAACAACTCTTAAGGTGGGCAACAGTACGCTTCAAAATGCGCCACATATTCTCTATTGGAGACAGGTCGGGACTGCAGGCAGGCCAGTCAAGTACCCGTACCTTCTTCCACCGGAGTTCCACTGGTACCTCTTCTTTGGGGTTGTAAATAAATACATATCTTTCATAACTGCTTATTCAGTACTGGGTAACAATGTTAGCCTGCACATTTAATTTACCTGTAAGAAAAGTATATTTGCAATGAATAGGATCCTTGAAAGTATTTCAAATTTAACTGTCGCTCAATTATGGTAGTGGAGTGTACAAGAGCAATGTTACCACTGGCTTCAAAACCTGTAATAAAACAGTAATTAATATGGTGTGCATGAACATGTCAGTTATAGTTTGAGTGTGCGCATAAATTACAATGTAATAACTGCATTTAGAAAAGTGAATAGATAGTTTCATAATTGATGCTCAGCTGTGGATAGCTCTATAGCTGTCTTTGTAGTTATCGTGCTCTCCAGTGTTTCAGTGACTGTTAGCTCTTCAGCTGTCTATGTAGTTATCGTGCTCTCCAGTGTTTCAGTGACTGTTAGCTCTTCAGCTGTGTATGTAGTTATCCTGCTCTCCAGTGTTTCTGTGGCTGTTAGCTTTTCAGCTGTGTATGTAGTTATCCTGCTCTCCAGTGTTTCTGTGGCTGTTCTCCACTTCCACAGTTTCCATCCATGGTCCAAAATGAGATGATACCCTGATGTATCCTGCATCATGCTGAATGCTTCCTTGCACCGGACCTGGTTTAGCAGTTGTAGAAAACTGATTACTATCTTATTAGCCAACATGATGTCCTCAGAAGAATGGCGGCATAAGCTGTTTTCTGAGTGATGAAAATGCAGCACTGAAAATGAATGTAAGCAAGGGCATAACTTTGACTGGAACATTGGGGGGGTGGAGGTCTCCACTTATTGGGGGGGGGTTGTATTAGCTGGTTTTGATTTATTGGGGGGGCTACAACCCCCCCATCCCCCCCGTAATTTATGCCCATGAATGTAAGGATGGATGGATGGGTGGATAGACAGATATCTATAGTTTACAATCACTATAAGCAATGTATACATGTTTCTAGATGAAAGCTTTTGCGATCCCTTTTAGGATGACACGCAGGTGATGTTCATGTTCAGTTATATTTAGTTATATCGTGCTGTTGGATATTTATAAAAAAAAACAAACAAACAACACAGAAAAATTAGTCCAGCTAGTTAAGCTACTGAAAAGAATCAAATTGTGACGAGAGGACGTCTCATTTGTATGTGGCACTGTCAGGAGTTCAGTGCAGTTCACTTAATAACTTTTGTCACGCCCAGCTCCATAGATCCTCGTGTGTGCCACGCCCCCCTCGTTACCTCGTGTTAATTCCTGACTGTACTCACCTGTTGCTTGTTCAGTTTAGCCTGTCATCTGTATTTAGTCCGCGTCTGAGTTAGTCTTGGTAGATCTGTCATTGATGTAGTGTTGTGGAGTTTGTGGATGTCTGTCCTTTCCCTGCTAAATAAACCCCGTTCACCCGTCTGTCCGGCTGATCTCGCCTGCTTTCCGGCTCGCCCGCTCCGCGGTGTGACAACTTTCTTATTTGTTCAGGCTTCTTGTTTTTGGTTCTAGAAGACTTTATTCTCCGATGTACGGCTCCATTTTGATGTTAATACTGTATTGTAGTGTTTTTATCTTCCGGGAATCCAAAGCAGCTTACTCACCACTGCAGCTATTTCCACCCCACCAATGGTACCAAATTGCTATACATCCCATAAGAACAGACCAGGATGCTATAAAACAAAGGGAAGATGTTAATCATTTTCTGTACCAGTGCCTGAGAAAAATACTATTTGGTTCTTTGATCTCTTAGAGCATGGGGGCAAATAGACAGTTAAATTAGAAGTTGCTATAATGATCTGTTTCATAGCAGCAATTCATGACTCAGGCTTTCTACAATGCATGGAATGACATGCTGCAAGTGTAGCAATGGGAATAGAAGGAAGACAGGGATGTGCCAGTTGTATCAGCACCGATGCCACAATGTGTCATTCTAATTGCACTTTGACAAAAATTTTTCTGACACATCCCAAACTGGCCATTATTTTTTCCATTATTTGTTCCAGGGACTCCAGCAGTGAACGGCTACACAAAAGGCCATGGTGGAAATTGTAATGCATGGTCTATCAAGTTATATTATGTAATGTTGTTTTAATTAAGTTTTTACCATTTGAGCAATAGAAGAAAGCAATAACTGTGGCTTTCTCATATCTCCTATCGATACTCTGTGAGACATAAATATACAGGTGAGGGTGAAGCTTGTGCTCAGGGTGGAGGGTCAGCTATTTTTCAAGCCCCCACAAGCAAATTTCAGGGTTAAGAACCCAACTATAGTCACCCCACCACCCTCGGGAATCAATCCAACAACCTTCCAGTCAAAGGGACCTATCCTGCAGAGCCATACACTACTATCTGGGTTATTTCTCTACTGAATAATGTTGATAGACACATTACCTGATTCTCTAATGCTCAAAACCAATCATATTTTACAGTTATATTAATTTATTTGCCAGATGCTTTTATCCAAAGCAAGCAAAGCAGATAGTAGAATATAAGCACAGAGCTGTCAAGGAGACTAGGGAGTAAGTGTGGCTAGGCTGAGCTTCCAGTGATGGCCATTACAACTGGAAGTAGCACTGGTGCAAGAGCTATGCAATACACTTCACCTGTACAGTATATCTGTGTGTGTCTCAAAAAGGTAGCAAGATGATGGGATATGTGAAAAATAAAAAAATCCTAAGCATTTGCATGAATGGCAAATGAAATTGTGTTAATATTGAGAGGGAATCTGATGATATGGTTTGGTAGCTCAATCCACTTTTGGGGAACTACATATGAGAAATGTTTATCCTGCAGGAATATCACTAATATATTAGATAATATTGTGGTGTCAGTCGGTCATCATTGAATATGATAACTTATCTTTATCTTAAACTGTATTCTGCAGTTCACCTGACAGTGACACAGCTTAGTACTCAATGTAAATATGCTATTACTTCATAGCAGCTAAAAAGGTCCATTAAAACAGTACTTATGAAAGGTTCTGGACAGACCGGTATATATTTGGAACATACCTCAGACTCCCATATGCTTCCCCAGATAAATCATGCTGACCATATATCTTCTTTGTAATTATCCCAAACATGACCAGCTGGCCTTCATTTAAGCTCCAGTTGTGCATCATACCTGAATCACGTCTAACTGTGCCATAAAGTAGCCTGGTTTGTTTCATTCTGTTTGGTTTTTTCTAGATAATCATGAACGAAGAAACTGAACATTTGGCCTTGTTGACAAAATGACTTTTTATGGCCAGTATAAGCTGAAATTGTTCCAGGTATTGAGCAAAGATGAGAGCAAATTATCAAAGCAAGGCACATAAACAAAAAGAAATAAAAAAAAACATAAGTGAAAATGATGGAACGATCATGGTACTGGCATCCTATCCAGGGTGTACCCTAAACCTGTCCCATTAGTCCTATGCTTTCAGGCCCCCTGTCAGCATGACCAGGAGAAGTGATTAGAGGATGGCTGGATGGATGGATGGATGGATGGATGGGACAATCATGATTTGTTCCAGGACAGCATGCTACTGGAAAAACACCTTAATTGAGATATTTGTTAGCAGCTCAATCATGTCAACACAAGAAAAATCTCCATACCGACGACGTAATATACTGTAAATTCTGTTAGTGATGAGTCACCACAAATCTAAATTTTAAGTAGATACCAGGAATGTGAACATTCCTGTTGAATACCTGTAGGCCTGTAGAGATATTGTGTTATTGTTACATTAAGCTCTGCTTGGTGACTTCCTTAACCAAATCTGTTGTGTTAAAACAAAGATATTGTGTAATGTTTCATTTTCATTTTATAAATGATTACGGTGGTAGTACAAAGCATTAACAATGTATTATTGTGGTACAAAAGTAAATGGACATATACCATTGAATAAATCTAGAGGTTCATTAACATGGGCAGAGGTCCCTGGGTTATTTAAGGCCCCCCTACTATTTTCTATGATGGTGTAGTTGTCAACGGGAGGGGGATTGAAATATGTTTGGGGAGATTTGGTGACATGGTCTGGATATTTTGGTATAGATGCAAAACTGGGACTAATCGCATCTTGAATTTGTTCAAACCATCATTTTTTTCCAATATGGGACAATCCTGTAAAATAAGTGCCAACTCTAGGATTAATGTTTCATTGAACGGTTAGGGTCCTGTTTTAGTGGAGGCCCCTGGGTTTCGGTGCAGGTGAACCCGTGCATCATAGTGTCCCTGAAAGAATCGAAAATGCATGCAATTCAGGCATTTTTTTGCATTTAATTAAAGTTCATGATGCATTTCACACAAGTTATGCAACCTTCAAGATTACCATTGAAAAAGGAGACAGCACCATTTTTAAATACATTATATGGCTACAAGCTTGTGAACATCAGCTTGTGCAACATCTCACTCTGAAACAAGGGTATTAATACAAAGTTAGGTCGCCCTTGGTTGAGATAATAGCCTGTACTCTTCTGTGGAGGCTTTCCATGAAATGTTAGAACATTGCAGGGGGTGTTTGCTGCCATTCAGGTTGGGTATTGATGTTGGTTGATCTGTGAGTTTGTGTGGTTCATCATTATGAAACTGAACTTGATCCCAGGTGTCTCCACTTCACTTACCTGCAGTTGACCAGGACGGCTCTAACAGGACAGAAACTTATCAAACTGGCTTGTTGAAAAGACGGCCTTCTGTGATGGTGCCAGGATGAAAGTCATAACCTCTGCTACATGAACACCCATTCTGCTGCCATTGTTTGATGCTGGAGATTGATGGTTGGGTGCTTGATTATACACCTGTTTGTCAGTAATGGGTGCAGCTTATGTGCCCAATTCCTGTAATTACTAGGGGTTTCCACATACTTTTGGTCATGTAGCATACATTGTGGAAATTAGTGGGGTGCAGGTGGCCAAAAGGCCACAACAAAGGCACCAAAGACAGCAACGTTCCAAACAGAGGTCCGTCATTAAGATTAACGAGCGAGTACAAACTGCAGCACTAACAGCAGAGAAATGCAGAATGAAAGCTGGAACTCAGAACATCCCAGCCAGCCTGAAATGGTGCTGAGACCCTCTTTCTCATTCTCTCAGTCTCATGTTTGTCAAAAACAAAATTGATATTGTGATTTAGGAAGGTATTTTCATTGTTAGTAAGGTTTATGTGTAAAAACAGCCTGATACACTTACCTACAGTATGACTAGCTGAGCACATTTGATTTGTGCAGAAAATCACAAATCAGACTGGTCTGTATGAGCCTAGTTTGGTCCTTGTGGATCACGTTTTCGGTGCATTGGTATTAAATCTGCAACTTCACTTATAGTTCAATGAAGTGTGCAGAAATAAACAAACAAATGTGCTAAAATTCGTTTGAGACTCTTTTTTTTCCTCAAATCAGTGTTTGTCTAACACATTTTAATATGACAGCGTGAGTTTTGGAAATAGGCTTCCAGTGTCAAAACGGCTGTTTTGAACCCCTTCTGAATGAATGAATGCCTTTTATTGTCACTATACACACATACAATGACATTAAAAGCAGCTCCTCCAGTGCAAACATGTATGTAGAACAACAACAAACAATAAACAAATAGTGCGAAGAGTTCTGCGGTGCTATATACCTCCAATTAAAAACACATGGTCTGTACCACCCCCCCCCCCCCCTACACACACCTCACACACCTCACACACACCTCACACACCTCACACACAGAGACAGCTGTGGTGCTGAACGCAGCTGATGAACAGACAGCAAAACCTTCTTTTTAATCTCGGTCAGGTACTGATTACAGAGGTTTGGGTCTGACTAATTTGCTGGCACACTATCATTCAGTGGAAATGACCTGTCCTGCTCAGTGAGGTCTGACTCGGGCTAGCATAAGCTGTGCTTTCGGCCTAGATTCAAATCCTGTATTTTCTCGTGTAATCGCAGCCACGAGAGATGGCGATCTCAGAGCAAACTGCAAGCTACCGTACAACGAAGGCTTTCCAACTTCTCTGCCGCTGATGAAGGCAGCTGGCGCCTCTGCAGCTGGAAGCATCTGTGAAAACAAGATGGTAAACTGATGAGGAGGCTGGCACTGATGGGGTGTTCTCAGCGGAAAACCCATGAACAAAGCAGCCATTGATTAGCACAGAAGGAATATTTCAGTAGTCCAACCTGTGTAAGTAACATCCATTGACTTATTTAATGGACATTGTGTAGCCATTAAAAAATCATAATTATTTGAAAATCTTTAATAAGTAAGATTCCCTTCATACTAAATTGCACTTCAGGAATATTTTAGCTATTTAGTGTACCTTTGCTATAAGGTATTTGGCCTAAACAAAAGTGATTCTGTTAGAGGTTAACATGTATTGGCAGACTAAGAATTGATGGCTTTGTTAATTTGGTATTTAAAAAGGCTATTCCAAAACTAGCCAGTATGAACATACAAAGACCTTGTGTGATATTAAGCATTTCCAGTGCACAGGGTTATGATTTCTTGCTAGTAAGATGGCAGTAGGTACATCTCCTGTTATGATCCAACTATTGCAGCAGATGGAAAGCCCTTTGAATGAAGACACTGTGGTTTATAATTAGCTTAAATGTGTATGAAACTTTAGTAACACTTTACTTGAAGTAATCATCTGCCATGTACTATAGATACCTGCATAATGCATTACAAAGCATCCTTAATACTCATACCCGTCATTATAAGGCATTTAAACTTTTTATGAAATATATTCCACATGCATGTCCATGGGTTTTATGCAATCACCTTGCACAATATATTTTATTTAATACACCCCAAATTAAGTATGTATTTTAAATGTTTAACATTAAATATTTTTTAATTAGCTAACAAATGAAATACTTGATTGAAGGGCACCATAATAACTGTTTTGTAACTGCAACAGGTGTGGAAGTCGTAGCCAATGCCCAGACTGCCAAGTCAGGCTCTTGTGTGTTGCATTTCATATTCCGGAATCATTCTCTGATAAGGGATAGCCTTGCAAGTGATTCAGAAACCACATGGGATTTGAACTATTGCTTCAATATATAAAACACGATAATAGTATTCTGAAACAATGTCGGATGTTACATCCTTAAGTTCACTACATTCTAAATACGTTCATTCAGAATATTTACTGTGGTTTTACACTAGATAATAATAATTCAGTCACTTAACAGATGATTATGACGTCTTTCAACAATATAGCATTTCTCATCCATAGATTGTCCATTTAAGGCTTTCTGTACATTGCATGATATTACTGCCCCAGCTGAGGAATGTTTACTGATCTGGAAGACATTTGACGAAAGACATTTTGATTACATTGCTGAAAACAGGTTTGATGTTCTGGCATACGGCTGAGTTACACAATCTAATACACGTCTCGCCAGCACCTTAGCAAGCTGACAGACTGATTGTCCCAGAAATTCATCCAAGGAAATGCCTATCTGTGCGCTTGTGTTTGAAAGGCAATGATCGCGCAATTTAACAACCTCCACCAGAGTATGTAATGGCTAGTGTCGTCCACGTCGTATACATTAGGCTCTGCCATTCAGAGGAGGGCAGGAGAACTCACTCTCTCTCCACAGGGGCACCACAGTGAATATGTTGTGGTTTTGGTTTCAACCCCTGTTAAAACCAGTGGCAGAGCCAATGGGGGGCCTGAAATTGGATCCACCCCTGGATGCCCCTCTATTTTCATTGGCTCCGACTGACGCCAGTCACGGAATGCGGAACATGTGGGGCAACTATTTCAGCAGCTCCCAGAATTACAAGCATATACTTAAAGGATAGGCATAATTATTGTGTCAAATATATCAGGAAAAAAGCCTTAGAAAAAAGACCAGCTTGTGTCTGAAGTGTTGCATACATTTTAATAAATAAGTATGTGACACTTGCATTTTGCAAAGGATATCCTGTCGAATTATCAATATACACTGATCATGAAATTTCTAAAATTGTCAAGATAATACACACAAAAACAATGAGTCCTATCCTGCACCGGAACTACCAGTGGGGGGTGGGGGGGGGCACAAAGCCCTTTTTATTGCCTTGGGAGTTACAAAGTCCGGACGAGTGCAGCCAGGGGAAAGGGGAGTGCGCTCTGGGTATGATTCTCCCCTGAGGCGATGGCTGACACTCCTGGAGCAGGTATGTACACAGTCAGACCATGATCTCTGCTTGGCAATTCGTGCAAAGGGTTGCTTTCTCTTCCACACACGCGCCCACACACAAACTCATATCTTTGTGGGGACCATCCATTCATTTCGATGGGCAAAACCCTAATCCCAACTATGACAACTTTAACTCTTACCCTGCCCTATCCTTAACCACAAGAAACCAAACAATATACAACAGTTCTGGCTATTTCAGTTTTTTTTTTTTTTGCATAACAGATTTTTCCAAAATTGAGTTTTCCATTGTGGGAACCAGGAAAATGTCCCCACAAGGTAAAAAGTATCAGGTCTTTTTTAACATTGAGGAGAAAGTCTATCTTCACTCACTCACATTTAGCCCAGGCTACCTTAAACCCAACACATTATCTAGATAAGCACAAATCCTGCTTTGTGATACACGTATTGTCATAGGAGTCCAAGTATAAGTAATGTCATTCAGTATTGCTTTGTTGAGTGCTCAGACTCTATGCTTTGTAACTACTGACACCTAGTGGGAATTTAGATTTAGTTGTATTCAAGGTGAAGGAGGATATCCATAATGTGCTATTAAGTCACTGTTTCTATAAAAGCTCTGGTTGTGGAAATATCTGGGTAATAGGCAGATCCATCCATTTGCATACTTGCGTCTGCAAAATGGGTCAAGGTGGGAGTAGCTAGGCATGAAGAATGTGGTTAACTGTATTTCATTTTGTTCAGGTGATTTTTAAGTGACTAAAGTAAACAGTCAGGTCAGTGTTTTTTCTAGCCGCTCCAGAATGAGGAATTGAAGAAAGACAAGAAATTGAAGAAAGACATTTCAAAGAAGGTCAAATTCTGCAAATTTTGAAGCCAGAAGGAGCTGGACTTGGAGTGAAGCATTAACGCCAAGAAGAGTGTGAGTGAAGTACTAATGTCTCCCGAATATCTAGGCAGAAGACACACGGTATGCTGTTCTTTTGTTGTGTGTGCTACCTTTGTGTAATATATTTATTGTTTCAATGGGGAGGGATCCATGCAGTTGGAGGAGCAGAGAACTCCGTGCCTATATCTATCCAAAAAACAGCCTCAGCATAAAATCCTCTCTCCACTATGTCACCCAGCAGCATTTTCATCAGTTTATGACACTGATTTTAAAGCTGAAGGTGAAATTTTGTTAATATTTTAAAACAAAATGAAGTGAGTAACAATGAATCCTGGTCTTTTCCCTCCTTCAGCTTCCCTGTGAGACACAGCTAACTGTTCTGCTTGATTTCCGCTGTGGATTCTGGGATTCTGTGTAACGTCACAACCGATGTTCTTATCTGATCTGTATATGCTTGTGTTGTTTACAACCAGGAAGGAACGCTCTAAGCCTCAATAAAAATCTTTAGCAAAGCCCCAATTTAAAAACCCATAAAAGTATACAATTGTAAATGGTATTCTGTCATCCGATATCTCATTTTGGAAATATGTCAATATTACCGTAAAAACTTGACATACTGCCCAGTAGTGATGGACAAAATTACGCTTCATGAACCAGTTGCTGTATTTTTTTCTCCACTAGATGGTACTCTGCTCAAAAAAATGCCCCAAAGCAAAGGTAATGATTTCAAAATACCTTGCCATGTTACAGTTTCTCAGTGGCTGTCATGGAATTTTCTCATCAGAAACACCATTCTCACCACTCTAAATGAAGTTCTCAAAACAGTTCATGCATTTCTCCTAACACTAAATCACCTGTGCAAAAGATACTAAAAATCAAAACCTTGTGCAGGTGTGTCAGAGCATAAAATATCAGTCACTTCAACACTGTGACAAATGAATAAAACACTTTCGGGGGAGAATCGCTTCCCCTCTGCTGAGGTGACCACAGCCTCTCTCACTACGTCCTGCATAATGGTGTGATTGTGTATTCCTAAAACACTCCACTGCATTCCTAATAATATATAAATCTCACCCTTCTGGGGGTATTATTCAAATTGGTCCTATTTTAATTGCAAATCATACTATGCCTAACAAGTGAAAGAAGTCTCTCAGAGGTACACAAAGCCCTCCACCATGATAAGGTGGTGATTTGTGAAGGGGTATCTAATAGCCCATATCTGCATTACATTTTACAGATGATATCAGAAATTTCTGAGTTGCTTGAACAGTGTAGGTATATTTTTTATGTTTCATTTAAGAACAGATATTTGTAATAGTCAGTGAGATTTTTCGTGATTATGTTCAGGTGAAAAAGCCCAGAATAATGCGGAAAACAAAACTGTAAGCATTCTGCCTGCATTTCCAAGCTGCTGCAGGGTGATTAACTCAGGTATTTACCTTGGAATGAAACTCAAGGAGCCACAGTCTGTTTTAAATCCTCCAAAGGTCTATTGTCATGATTGGTCCCCACCAGTCCTGTCTTGACCCTGTTTGGCCAGCAGGGGTCTCTACTGGCTCTCCTATGCCCTCAGGTTCCACACCGAGATCCCGTTCTTTGTTAGATGTGATTCCCAGTGTTAACCCCAGATAGGACAGCATTGGTACCTACTCTCCTGCTATAGCCTTGCCAATGAAGTCCCCTTTGGGGCTTAACCTTCTCCAAAGCTGCCTTTGGGGTTTCTTTATGCCTCCTGGCACTCGCAGATGTGATACCTACTCACAGGCAGATCTTGGCATGGGTGAGATGGGAAATTGCCCCGAGCAGCATCATTCAAGGGCACCGTGAGGCACCCGCACAACGTCACGACTTTACATATGAGCAGCTGCCTCAGATGTCGCTCAGGGTGCTACATAAACCAGAAATGCCAGCATTTGAAGGCAGGACGGGAAAACAGGGAGCAAACACCAGGAAGAGTTATTCCCACAAAGGTCGTCAAGTCCTAGTATTGCATTACAGGACTAAAAAAGGTAATAGACTGGAAAATATCTGTAAACACGTGTATAGAAAGCAAATCAGGATGAGTGCAGAGGAATGCAGCTGGGTGAGGTCACGTCCAAATGGTGACTGAGATGTACGACGAAAGGGGGCTCTCTCGAGAAAATAAGAGCCAGCGAGACGCTACCCGGAGGGACACCGGTATGTGACAGGATCCTCACCGGCGGCGACACCCCCACATGCTGTCAGAAAGCAACAGCATTATCCAAATAAGACAGAAACAGGCCAATATTTCAGGCTGCGTTTAATTCAAGTACTTTAGGGTTAAACCACAAGCCCCAGAATGCAGTTCTCATTTTCATTTCTTCACCTTATTACGCAGTCTTACAATTTTATAAAACTTAGCCTTTCAAAGCCAATTTTAATCACATGTGACATGAGATCATGTGTTTGATGAATGGTGCCGTGCTTTGATGACTTTGATAACAGAGAAAAACTCCTGTTCCTATTTAATGAACTACTTCGATTTGAAATTCATGCAAGTGGAGAGAATATGGAGAGATGCCGTTAGAGAAGTTAAAAGTGAATAAAGGCAATATATGAGTGACACTTTACTAATATCACCCAACTCCTGGTGAGAGAAACGTGTTCTGCTTGTGACTGAAATCTGTGTGGAAGAACAGGACCCTTGAAAAGGATGAATAATTTAACTTAAATTTTCAGTACTTAGCTATTAATCTCATATGAACATCACAGCAATCTGTCTGCTGAGATTCTGTGCAAAAATATACAAAAATCAATTTATTGTACTCTTTTGAGCATAAAGCAAACAGGTAAAACAGATTACTAGTTTAAAATCTTCTAAATCTGTAGCAGATATATCCAGAATGACAGGGAAATAGAAAAAAATAATCGTAAAGTGTAATGAACTAGATTAGTATTTGATCTAGTACAAAGCAGCAGGCAAATTTCACTTTGGGATCACAAAAGCCAAGATACACATTGTCACATAGAAGAGAGAGGATACAAACATTTGTGCTTGACCCAATAATTTGGTCATTTCCTCACCCAGCAGTTGGCAGGACCCAGCTTGTCAGCCCATTGAGTATCCATTTGGCCTGCAGGGGGCACTGGCCATCCCATAATCACCTAATCACCCCCATACCTATCTCTAGTTTTCTTATTAGGTATTATTAGTTATCTGTCCCTTGTGGTTTTTCCTACAAGAAAAGCTTGCATCTGGATTGTTCACCCATTCCCTTCTCAGTGACGTGACAACAGTATTTGTGCAGTTGGTAAGTTTACAGATTTTGTACCAAAGCACTGTGCTCATGGCTGTACTTGAGTAATTCTGCTGATGCTGAATTATCAGCGACAGAGAGCATTTATCGAGACCCATCAAACAGCAGGGGTGACAGAGGCCACCTTGCTGTCCTCCCCCCAGGGCTGCAGCTTCTGCAGGGCATAGATGGAGGTGTTGTGCTGGCACAGGGGGTCTTGCTGCATGGGCTGAGCCAGGCTCTTCTGGAAGGCCTCATGCTGGAGCTGCATAATCAGGCGATTGGCTTTTTGTCTTCCTGCCTCCTGTTCCTCTGCACTCTGCCTCCTGGTGGTGATAGGGACACATGACACAAATTTAAGTATTCAATGTATTTCCACATAGTTGTGAAATAGTTGCGCCCCAGCTGCTAAAGTTTGTTACAACTTTAAGGTTATATAATAGAAAAATCACGTATACACATTTTTATGCCATTTAGTATGATGACCAGCAAGCGACAAAGTTAAAAAAAATGTTCTACCATTCTATTACTTTCAGATTTTTTAGCTACATAATGAGCAGGCTAAGACTAAAGAACAATTGGTTCTGAGAGGGTATTTCTAAGGTAATATCCAGCTACCACTGGGTATGAGTTATCATATCATATTGCCTCCACCCCATTCCAGACCAATCCAGTTATTTCTACCAGTCACTCAGGGGGGCCTTGGAATCACCCTAACTCCACCCTACCCCCTTCCCCCTCCCCTTACAGTGCCCCTGACTGCAGATAACAAAAAAATTAGGCACCTTTCCCAAACGTCCAGAAAATACATCTATTTCACTGGGTAAGTAAAGCAGAGAGCTCACTGCAAGTAACTTTCACTTGACCGAGACATTTCTGTGGAAATCCTCAGCTGCTGAGTCAGAGTGACATAAAGTACATGACTTCCAACATGTCTGCTGCTGGTGATTACTGCAAAGATGGGTTACAGCAGTTTAATAGTAGCTAAAGGTAATGTGAAAACAATTCCAGATTACAATTAATTATGACCTGACAGTGGGAATTTTCAACAATTCTAGCAATACTCCAGTAAGGAGAAAGATGACAGCCAGAGGCTCCGAGCTGACACAGAGCTTCACTAGGGTGTAGCTTTTTTGAAATTTTCTTTCTAAAAATAGTTTTATTGCATATTGTATGGAAGCATCTACTACAAGCCCAGATTTATTTATGTTTCTGTTGCATTACTCCTCATGAAAGTGCACAGTGGAGGTTATGCTACATATTGTTTTAAATACGTTGTACTCTATGTACTCTATGTATTGTATTAAAATTTAAATCCTCTTTAATACATTTCTAATGCTCTTTATAATATCTATATCCAGAAGCATTACTCTGAAGTGTCCTAAGGTTTTTCATTTTGGGTTGTATTTTTTGTTCCATTTAAGGAGAAAAACTGCTGGGCATTTGTGCCATTGTAAATATTACGTTTTTTATAAAGGGTTTAGCTAAAGATTTTGATTTGGATGTAAAACATTCTAATGTTTATTTGTTTCAATTTTGATTCTATTACTTTACCATAGTAGATTTACGTTGGTTTTACTTTGCAAATCAAAATCTTTAGCTAAACCCTTTATAACCCTTTAAACTGTAATATTTACAAAGGCACAAATGCCCAGTAGTTTTTCTCCTTGATCACCTTCAGAACTACGGGTCTCCTGTTGTAATGTACATAAAACTCGTCTTCTAATTGCTGCTGAGCTGTCACATATTTACAGTTTTAAACAAAATCTAGTGCTTTCACCATAAACTGTCTGGTGCAAAGCAGGTCCTACCTCCATTTCGTCCTCCTGTTCTGGAACCAGGTCTTGACCTGGGCGTCAGTCATCTGCAGAGCCTTAGCGAAGCTGCCACGCTCAGCCGACGCCAGGTACTTCTGCCTGTGGAAGCGTTTCTCCAGCTCGCAGACCTGCAGGCGGCTGAAGGACGTGCGGGGTTTCTTCCTTTTAGGGGGTGTCCGGTTCTGGTAGGGGTGACCAACTCGCCTGCTCACGGCAAATGCTGACAGGGCTGCTGATATCGTGACACGAAACATTCACCCCTTTATAAGTGCACAATTAATATGCGCTTTCAGCTCTGTGACATAATCACACTTATCTGTGATATAATCACACTTATCAGACTAAAGTGGACGTTATTTAAAAATAACCGTCAAAATCGTGTTATAAAGCCCAGTCATTCCAAATATTTTGACAATTATTAATTACGATAGCATTAAACACAGAAACAATTTTTATTACTATTTACTCTAAACATAAATGTCGCATTACTCCTCATGAAAGTAAACAAGGTAGGTTATGCTACATATTGTTTTAAGTATGTTACTCTAAATTGTAAATTATCACCAGCTATTATATGATTAACATCATTACCAAATATAATGTTTGGCAAGAAAAGCCACACTCTGGCTCCCATAAATTGCATGTGAGCTTCATCAGCCGACATGCGCGCCGCCAGTTAAGTATAACCGCGCGTTCACGCTGCGTGTTTGCTTGGGAAACGGGAGCAAAAACGTTCCGAACGGTAGTGAAATCGCTCGTAGGGAACAATAGTAACAACTACGATTCGTCGTTATCGGAAAACACGTGTTATGCCGAAAAAGGCATTCATTCCTGCCGTGGAAATGCATGTCTGTCTCGGGAGCGAGCACCACTGAAAGCAGAGAAAGCACCCCATTAATTTTTTTCATTTTTGTAGCTCCCAATAACAAGTACATAAAAAAAATGCATCCCCATACCATCATTAAATTTGCACTAACATCAGCAGCAAGTACGTTTTTAATACAATTTGTAGGTGGTGTCTTCAGACAAGACACCTTGTCACTCTTAATTTTCAAACCTCACGGTCAGCAACTCAGATGCTCAAAAACTATATATATATATAGGGTGGGCCAGATCTCATCATATTCATGGGTGTCAAATCCCACGTTATACCAGTAAGACTCACTGTTTTTGTCCTTGCTGCTATCTCATGGATTGGGACGCCCTCCTTAGCCTTCATTCATTTCCCGGTTATAAACGAATACGCCAATCCGGATTGTAAAGTTTAGGCTTTTGAGTACAATTATACTCCGGAGATATAGACACTATTGTCCAGATGGGTGTTTTTCACTGAAATGTACAAGTTTTTCATCACCCAACTTTCTGTTTTCATTGCAGATAGGTTGACATGTGGTTCTAACTGTTTTGGCAAGCTATAGCCTACCTAACAGGTTTACATGCCATTGTGACAATGTTAATTTGTACGAATCAAAAAGTCATATTTCAGAAATTTGCCACGGTGTTTGATGCTTTTCTCGGATGCGTTTCTTGAAAGATTATTAACAATAAGTAATTCATATATATTGTACGTAAGATCAATCATTAATTAGCTAGCGTTTCTCGAAACATTTCCTAACTCGATCGTCGTTTGTAATCTCGTTCGTAAATTTACTAGTGTTCCGATCCACTTTTTATTTTCTACGTCGTTTACTTCTTCGTTTTTCGCTAAGGTTGTTCGTTATCAGCAAACGCGCCCCTCAAGAATTAGGGTACAGCAATAGACCTAATATTAACAATAATATCTTCAAAATACACCAAACTATGGATCAAATGATACTGCCAATTGCAGTAGGCCACACAAATGCTTTCGATTACGTGAAATTAATCTAGGCCTATTTAAAACAGAGTGTGTCAGAAAGGAACTTCAGTAATGTCGGGGTCTCCGCGTATAGTAGGCTAAATAGCAATTATTACTAAATCTTTATTGAATAATCATGTCAAACAAAGTGTTATAATTTTAGCATTGGGGATTTTTTAATTTTGCAGGCATATATAATTTTATTTTTCTAATGTGGATATGGAGACACTGTGCATATCGTATTTCACTGTATGGGGTAGGAGGCACTGGCTGCATGTCCTCCATATTAAGCGTTCTCTAGTGTGTCTATTATCTTAGTCGAATTATGATCGGTATGGGAACTGGTCATTCACAGGTATATTAGATGCAGGTTTTAAATACGTGGTGTTACAACATTAATGCCATCTGCCTTTAACCTGACTATAGTGTCCAGCAGTAAATAATGAGCTACTCTCTCAGAAAAAAAGGGTAATAGCCTAATTTATACCGTTGCTTGTCACTGGGGCTGTACCCTTTTAATTGTACCTTTTAAGGTACAGAAATGGGCTCTGAGCAACATCCCAAAGGTACAAATAGCATTAATGCACCAGCAATAGTACAGAAATGTTCCTCAGAGTCCATTTCTGTACCTTAAAGTTACAACTACCTACTGCCATGGAGGGTACACGGCTGCACTCAGGTCCTCATCTCTGAGGTGGTTCGCCGTGTGATGGGATGTATCAGCGCGCGCTCCCCATCTCTAAGGATACATACAAGTGGCAGACCCTTGAAGGTACGGCCCTAGTGCCAAGCAAAGGTACAAATTTTTACCATTTTTTTCTCAAAGTGTATATGAAGCGCAAACGCCCCACGACCTTGCATTTCATTTTGCGATCCTGAATTAACGTTTATATGGCTTTCCGTAATTGATAATCCGTTAAATAGGTCTAATTCGTAGTTACAAATATATACCTCAAGCACCAAAAGAAAAGTTCTTCTACAACCGTATGACTTTCGAATTTTCAAGGATCATGCTTACATAATTTATGCAAATTTCATAAGATTTCATTCTTAACTCGGATCAAAATTTCGATTCGAATCTACGTTGCATAATGATGTTCTCCGATACAGTGTGACCTGCTTTTCTGCCTATTTAGATGTTTCAAATTTTTATGACTAGCTCAAGTTTTATCAGTCAAGGTAACAATATTGGTTGTGGTATCCATATTTTGTGCGTGTGATTTTCAACAAGGCATATATCAGGTCCTACAGAAATGCCTTAAACTACGACCATACTGTCTTTAGGTTGTAAAAACACAATCACAATAAACCAAGATTTTAAGATTTATATTAATGCTATTCTATATCAACGTTGTATATAACTAGCCTAAATGAAAGCGGTTAATTTTCATTTTGTTTCATTTATTTATTTAACAAGGATAATGTTCATCGATCAATAAGGGGAAAAACTGTAAATGGTCCTGAATTAAAACTATAGACTAATTTCCATCTGTTGTCACTGGCCAGTTCTTAAAACGGCAATCTATAATTAGAATAAAATTTCACTGGCCTTGGTGAAACGTAAGATGCTATTATTGAAGTTTGAAATACATACGCTCACAAATACATAGCAATTAATTAGAAGACATACGTGTATTGCAGTTACACAGTTCTGAACTCCATTTGAACAAATCGTGATATATAAACATATCAGTTCATCGGCATCAACCACAAAAGGAGGCAAATGATTAAATAAATACGTACTGACAATTACTAAGTAAATCAAGTAAATGTATCAGTTCGATCTACCTGTCTATCTATCTTACAACTTCTTTTATTTGTTTTGAAACATAGCCGTCAATAATTCTATACTATCCTATACTATGTGCACCAATAAAGAAAGTATACCAATAACTGATATTTGGTTGATTTATAATACATATTTTTTACATTTTAATCTAATAAGTACCCAATCATTTGGATAAATTAATAATAGGATATGAAAAAAAAAACATATTTTGTACATTCTGTTGAGAATTTGAGGTGTGTTTTACAAGCAAAGGTTGGTATTTCGAATAATGACGTTTAGTTAAAGCAACTTTGCAGGCATGCGTTTTTAATCATCTAAACAGACATACTGTTATATAGACTAGATAATAATGAAAATGACTGCAAGTGTTATATTTTAAATCATGGTCACACCGTTGAAGTAAAAAGAAAAAAACAATATTTTAGGCCTAATTGTCTTATGGGTTTTAAAACATCGAATCCTATTTCTTTTTTAAAAAAATAGCCTTAATGTGTTCCACCTTTTTTAATTTAAAAGTACAAATAAAGAAAAACTATTTCATCTCACCAGTGAGTCTGTCTTTTTCAAATCTTCTGCTGTTTTCCATCCAGGGGAACGCAAAACAATCAGCGTTTCCCACGTCCGCTACCCCAGGCGCGATGCCAGTGTGATGGGTAGGGACAGGGGGATGAGGCGCAGGCGGCACAGGTCTATGGGCCGGAACGCGGATCACCCCGCCTGCGGTCCCTGCCTTTACATTGACTTTCATGTGCATGCTTAAATTAATCTTCATGCTTGCATTGTAAGAGGAACATACAGGGTTATACATATCGGAAACCAGCTGGTAATCCTGCTCGTCGGTCCGGTTCGGCAGCATGCTGGCTTGATCCGTATTATTCAGAATCTGGTCAATTCCAAAGCGTATAGGCTCGTGCTGTTGGATCTGATTGACTTCTTCAGTTCCAGGTTGCTCCATAGTTGACTTAACACTTACTTCTTTGGGTCTTTTGAAATGCCCATAAAATATAACCGATGCGAAGAAATCTATAATGTTTACACGGAAATATGCGTCGTAAATTTTGTCAGTTTTGTGCTGCGGTTTTAATAACCAGTAACTTGGAAGTTGGAAAATACGTTGCCTGCATAGTCCATCAAAAATATGCCACAGTCACAAAACACAGACACTGAAATGATTTTTTTTTTCATGTTTCCCTGTGAAAAAACAATGTCAACATTGATAAACTGGTTTATGCGCAAGTGATCAAAAAGTGGACTAAAATAGATCTATTAACTGATATCTGTTCAGAATATTATTGCTACGTGACGTTGAAAGTCTCTTTTCTTGATTGTGTTTGTAACAATTACTTCAGTCCACCGAAAGTCCACAGTATTTGAAGCATAATCTCTTTATATCCAATAGCATTACAAGCTCCTACTATGAATATTAATAGCGTTTCCACAGTGCTGGTATACGTAGGCGATACCTTCCTTTCATCGAAATTCCAGGGTCCCTCCATCCCACTGGCTTGGTTCTTAAAGACATAGCTGCCCATGTGAAGTGCTTTCACAATGCATGCAATATATAACGTGTAATGCATTGTAATGCAGCCTACATACAGCTCTGTATAAATGTTCCTAAGTTTGACAAAGGTAAGAACAGCAATAATAAGAATTTTTATTAATGTTATAGGCTATTAACTATGTTTGGAATTACAGTGATACCTCGGTTCTCGAACTTAATCCGTTCCGGACTCCGAATCGAATCCTAAAAAGTTCGAGATCTGATCGAATTTTTCCCATAAGAAATAATGGAAAACCAATTAATTGGTTCCTGGCCCCCCAAAATTACACCTAAAT
>JAODKB010000049.1:10241755-10266721 GCA_026774385.1 Marcusenius ussheri
TACATGAAATAAGCCTGCTCCCGAGCAGGTTTAAGCTTGCGCACCTGTTGCTATGACAGCAAGTCCAGGATGAGCTTTGAAGAACCAAACAATCCAAGATCATGCCAAATCGTCAACAATCAAATCCAGCTAACTGAGTTAGCGACGTACGAAGAACGAGCCCCTGATTGTTTGTTATCCTGCACCCTCTATGATTGGTTAATTGTTTCATGTCTCACTCCTCCTGCTTCGTTACCTGATTCAGTCTGTGTATTTATGTTCCTGCCTTAGATGTTACATGTTATGTTGTGCTGTAGTATGAGTTTGTGTTTTGTTCCCTGCCAGTTCTTGATCTGTTGCCTTTTTCCTGGACCTTGTTTCCTTGTCATTTCCTATAGTTAGTTGTCGTTTTCCCCTTTTCGCTTTTTGACCCCTCGTGGTCCTTTCCTTTGTAGTTTTTCCCAGAGAATTTCATTTTCATAATAATATATGTTATATAATATATGTTAGAGCCGCTAATGGATTGTCACCTCCTCCTTCCTGCCTGCACTATGCCTGGTTCCCATGACAGTACAGTGAACTAATGAAAGGTCAGTGAATGTAACCAAGTAGCAAATAAAAATAAAATAATAAAACTAGGTAAAATAAAACATTTGATCATGGATTTTGTATTAAGGCTCCCAATTAAAGAGCACAACATGTTCCTGCCACCTTTGATCTGAACGGGTAACAGCCAAATTTATAGTAGCTTAGTCAGCACTCAGAGCAGCAAACCTTGCTAAATCAGGTATTTGAAAGAGAACTTGCCATTTTAGACCTTAAACAGGAAACACGGAACATTAGCTTATGGTTAGTTTTACAATAACAACTGGGAAGAATCAGAAGGGATCCAATCGACCAGCACCGCCCCCTGCTGGTTACGCTTGGGGGATGGACAGCACAGGTTGTGACAAATACAACCAAATAGGAACGTTGGCCAAAGGTTATCCAAAGGTTCCCACATTACAAACGTTATTAGAATCTGTTGTATAAAATATAAAATATGCATCCAAGAACTAATATATTTAAGTTTAAAAGACTTTCCATCGAACAGGCAAACACACCTTTATAGAACGTCCTGTAATCAAAGAAAAACCTTCCCAGAACATTCTGGGAACTGTGAATTGGTTATATAGGTATCTTTTTACTCACTATGTCTCACTAACTGAGCACTCTTTCCCTTCCCACATCACAGCTGCTCTGCAGGACATACCTGCAGCCTGTTTTAATCTTCCACTACTACCGTTTCCTACAGTGTCACCTTTACACTAATGGAGCAGCAGTCCAGTTTAGATTTACAGGCTTTTATTTTGAACCCATTTTGCATGCAGCCCTTCTGTATTAAATGCCTTCTAATGCTTGGAAAAGTGGTTTATTCAATAGCCACACAAACAAGACAGCAAACCAGGCAAATAGGCACCCAAACATCCATTCTTCTTAGTGGAACTTTCCTTCTGATTACGGAACATGGGGAGAGCCATAACGGAGCCTCACAAATGCAGAATACTTAGTTATACTGGCACAGAGAGGAACTAATGCTCATGTGTAATTCAAAGCTGATTACAACATATGGTAAAAGCAGTGAGAGGGCATTAAGATAAATGCTATGAGGGAAAAATATAATTTGCCACTGAGGTTTTCAGGTACGCCCACGATATCAGATCGCGATCGTTTTAAAGGCCTCTCAATTTCACTTGCTTTCCATGCAGAGGCACTATCAGGAGCACCTGCAGAGCATAGATCTTTGTTTAGCACTTTGAGGCAACCATGCTGGGACAGACTGGATAAATCGAAACTGAACTGAATACATTGAATGCAAGTATGCTTCCCCAGACCCCTCCATTGGGCCAGTCTAACGGAAAGAAGACAAGCTATGGGGTGCTAAAACTGCAGCCAGTGACTCAGCAAACTTTGTGTGTGATTGGTTGGAGGTGTACATGTGGCTGTATACTTCAAACGATGTCCAGGCAACAGCGCGATCTGTTGCATATTTAAAATGATGCCTCCTCCTTGTTCGTTCTATGTCACTCCACAACCTTAGAACGCGCTGAACGTTCTCAATGTAGCAAACCTACATAGAGAGCACAAATAAACATATTGCAGGGAGTGCATGAGTCATTTTAATAAAGGAGATGACAGCTCTTTTAACACGCTAATGAAACATACATTCCACGGCAAACATTACACGGTTATAACATTTATTATTTACAGAAATACACAAATTCACATGTTAATTTACGCTGTTTAAAGTGCAGTGCAAAGCATGCTGGTAACTACATAATTAGTCCTGCTGATTAATCCCACGCCGTCACATACACAGGTGGTGCAGCGAAACAGTGATGGCTGCACTGGTTATGGCTCAAACAGTGTCGTATTGCCAAAACGACGTTGATTCCATCAATTTCATATGAAGTATAAGGTCACCTTAAGGCGATGCTGACACAAATCACAGCTGTGTATATAATCACAAAGATTCAGCACAGTAACTGCAAACAACAAACTGTATCCACTCAGGGAGTAAGGCTGGGCATACTCACACAATGAACAACATACATAACTCTACAGGTTCGGACTGAGAGAACACTGGCATTCTCAGAATAGTCAGAACCTGAGGGCATAGCGCAAAACCACAATCCACTTTGCCACTCTGTAAACTATGTGAAATTGTTTATTTAACAGGCACAGTCAAACACACAAATCTTTGTTCAGAATCAGAATGAGAGTTATGGCCAGGAAAATTACTTACAAGTAAATCGGCTTGGCATGGTGCTTGTAGTGACATAAAACAAACGACAGAATAGAGAGACAGGAATACGAGGAAGCATACGTCTCACAATCAAAACAGTACATAGGTTAAATATAAATAAACATACAGTATATGATGGAGTGCTGGATACCATCAGTAGTAATGTTGTACTTGTGCCCATAGCAGATGTGTACTGCAAGGTGTTCTGGACAGCCAATGTTTAGGAAAAAGTCTAAAAAATAAATTAATTAATTAAAATAGGTGTATCATTAAAATGATAAAAAAAAAAAAATTCTTTTTCCTTTCTTTCTTTTTTTTTTTATTATTTTTTATTATTTTATTATTTTTTATATTATAATTAAAAAATGCTAAATTTTTAATACTGGTTTGTTATAAACGTTTGCCTCAATATTGCCATATATGCTGAAGTCATCTTTAACAAAACAGTATAACAGTAGTTTCTTAAAAGTTTCTTATTTAAATGTTATTTTTGATATATAAAAATCCTTCATTAAAAGAAAATATCAGAAAATATCATCTATATAACCCATATACTTTAAGCAGCACATGCCCCCCCCATACCAATGTGTGTCATGCATTTCAGCTTTTAACTCAATCAGCCAATCAGCAGTATATCAGCCGTAATGGAAATGGAACATGGTGACAGAATGGAAAGAGCTGGATGGAGAAGCAGATGGTTTAGATAACAAGCTCCTTCTAGAATGAAGGTCATAATCACAAGTATCACACAGTTAACTGGGTTAACTGTGCATATTCCATATTATAGTGTATAATCCCTACTGTTGATTCAGCCGTACAAAAGGGAAAAGGAATATAGCAAGTTACTGCTAGACAACATGGCCAGGTACTGGGAGAACATGGGTCAAGTACTGCAGGAGAACATGACTTGGTACTGCATAAAAACATGGTTGGACCCTGGGAGAACATGGCCAGGTACTGGGAGAACATGGCCAGGTACTGCAGGAGAACACAGTCAGACCTTGCAGGAAAGCATGGTCAGCCATTGGGAGAACATGGGACAAGGACAGCAAGAGAACCTGGTTAGACACAGGAAGAGCTATGCCAAGTACTGCAGGAGAACATGGCTAGGTACTACATAAAAACACGGTCAAGCCCTGGAGGAACATGGCCAGGTACTGCAGGGGAACATGGCTAGGTACTACATAAAAACATGGTCAAGCCCTGGAGGAACATGGCCAGGTACTGCAGGGGAACATGGCTAGGTATTACATAAAAACACGGTCAAGCCCTGGAGGAACATGGCCAGGTACTGCAGGGGAACATGGCTAGGTACTACATAAAAACACGGTCAAGCCCTGGAGGAACATGGCCAAGTACTGCTGGGGAACATGCAAGCCAGGGGCAGAAATGAAGCCATACCCCTGAGGATTCTACAGTTCTAACCTCTGAGCCACTGGGCTCCCATTCATCACAGTATAACATTGATTCCTGTCCTGGTGTGTGAATAAATATAAAACCTTTTGCATAACTATACAAGCATGTTTTAATAACTGTACAAGCATTACCCAGAATATCACTAAAAAGGCAGATATGAAAATATAGCAGCTTGATAATAATTAATGACTTCAGCTCTGAGCCCTGGTTTTCAGCATCTACATTTCAGAGCGGCTGCCATCTGCTTGGAGGGAATCCCTTTCACTCAGCATGCTAAAGGCAAGTGTCACTAGCCTTAATGGCACTGCTAACTCAGCTGCCAAATCCGATTACTGCTAAAAAGCAGCCTCCTTTGCAGCTAATCATAGCACGCTAATGTGATTCCCCTGTGATGAAGAGACAGGATAAATGGCAGTTAATGGAAGGAGAATGATCTCACAAATACAGAAAACTCAATTCATTTCACTTGGAGAGCAATCTGTTGAATTTGGCGCTAATGGAGTGGAGTTTTATTAGGCTTCAGGCCTAGACAGCAAGGCATTCGCATACTTAACCAACGACTCAACCCAAACAAAGCAGGTGAAAATCACGCGTGGTGGTTGATGTAACTGTCAACTTTACAGTATATTAGCCATTTCCTGTTCAAATGTATACTTACTAATTCATTTTAAAACATACATAAGATGTATTGTGTAAGAGGTAGGACCAGACTATTTAAAATTACCCCACCAGGAATGTTACCAGGCCTGTTGATGCCAATTGTTACAGCAGGTGGGTTTTCCATGAATCAGGATTTCCCAATTAGCTTTGTTAACTTAAGCTAGAAGTTATGATTGTCCAATAGGAATGCTCCTTACCTAGACTCTTATTGGATGATCATGATTTACAGCTCCTTAGCTAATTATATATGCATATTGAGCAGCCAATTGTTGCTTGAGACTCAGTGTTGTTTGTGTGCCCCTCTTATTTCTCATATGTTACTGATTCCAGTTTGTGTTTTGTAATCTGTCTGATTTTGTCTGTTATTGTTATGTCCTGCTTCTTGTCCCTCCCCTTACCCTGGCTCCTCCAATCACCGTTTCCTTCACCTGAAAATTTTGTTCTGAAACTTCTACTCCAGTCAGAAACCCCCAGTCTCATGTGTCCTGTGTGTTGTCCAATCAGAGGAAAAGGTGTTATGGGTGGGGTTTGTCCAGTTTGGGGCGCTTTGCATGTTTTCTATTCAATGTCCACGTTCTCAGTCTTCCTTAAGACACTACATTTGTTTTGTTTGGTAGTATGTTAAATGATAAATCCTTTATTTGCCATTTGCACAAGTACGCGCACAGGTACTTTGGAATTCTTCTCTTCACCTGCCCCATCTTGCTCTCCACAGCTTTGGGGGGGGGGGGGTTCGCAAGCACAGGATCAGCCAATATACAGCACTTCTGGAGCTGGGGGCTAAGGGCCTTGCTCGAGGGCCCACAGATATGTGACTGTTCTACTGAGGCCTGGCCTTGAACCAGCAATCTTCTCTCATCATGGGCATGGAGACTTACAGTAGCTCATTGAGCCACTTACTGCCCTCTAGTGACACTGTACTGTAGCTCACAAGATACACAAGAAGTACTTAATACACAAAACATCATTTGTATCTTCAAAAAAATCTTCGAAAGTCTTTGAATGATCACCAGAATGTGGACAACTAGCTTTTTTCCCAAAACAACAAATACAAAAACAAAATTTTTTAAGTCATTCAAGCACCATCCTTTGTTCACACAAAATTCGAATGTTTCAATTTCAGAAGTGCTGCCCCCCCAATGTATGTCTTGTCCGCCCCAAAACGTTTCAGTTGCTAAAAGTGTAGTCATAAAAGCACAATCACCACTACATCTATTCAGAATTTTGGAGCTCAGGAGCATACTGACATACTGACATACTGATGATATATCTAAGCATTTTGATGCTCATGGTTAAAACGATGCTTATTGTAGTTTTCATTTTGGTGAAATTCATCGGTGGAATTATCTGCTTCTGAGACGAGAGTTAATTGCTTTGGCCCTGTACAGACTTTTGCAGCTAAACCATAGTGCTTTGCTGTATGCATGAATTGTTTTGGGAAATGCTCTTACAGTCCTGAGAATATTAAGAATATTTTATGAAATGTGGCAAAGCAACCGGGAAAAACTGTTCATGTCAAAGACTCCAGCTTCAACACTGCAGGGTTCCAAATTGCAGTATGTAAAGTTAACTGGCAAGAAAATACATTTGCATGTACATGTAATTTCTTCGGATCTCAAAACACAGTACAATAGCAAACAAAAACGTAAAATCAATAAAATGGCAATAAAGGAACAACAAAATTACAGCAAAATCATATACTGTGAAAACCAAAAATACAACCAGGCATATCACTGCAATTTATAGAATATATTCTTAAATCATCCTGAAAGCTTGGTAATGGTTTTGTGTGTGGTGGCTAACATAATCATAGGCATATATCGTTTGGGGTGCAAGATTAATACAATGGGAAATTACATAATCTTTTTTGACCAACTAGAATAAAGCAACAGAAAATTGTAACAAATGATCACAATTGTAGAAAACCATTTACACATATGTACTAAAATATACAAGATTTTTATAAAGCAATGAGAAATGATGTTCTGCTGTGCAGAAGTGACATTATAGTGTGGGGATTACACTTGTCGACATTAAGTCAAAATATTGTAATTTATTTGTAACTTATTTGTTTGTTTATTTGCAGATCCTTTGTAGAGTACATTTACCTATAGAAGTACATTTCTACAGAACTCCCACATACCACCTTCCACGCCACCCTGCCAACATCTCTTGCCACCCTTTTGACAGCCCATGTAAAATTTTCTGGATCAGCCACTGCTGTGCTTCCTGTAACAGGCTCCGTCACTGTAACCCTTTGCTGCTTCTCCATACATTCATCAGGATTCAGGAAACTCAATGTAGTCAGTAGGTGGCGCCAAATACTTTTATTTTGTAGTTTTTACTGCGGATTCTTACTCTTGTTAGGAGTAAGAATAGTGGCACCAGCATTAGTAATGATATTTGTAGTAGTAGGACTTGTAGCACAGGTATAGAAATTGTAATTGAAATACATGGTGCCACCTTTGATCTGGCAGAATTTAAAAATCGTTTTTGTTTTCTACATTTCAAAAGCTGATGATGCAGCATGTGTCATAATCACATATATGAAATGTCATTCTAGTGTGAAGAATTGCACTTTGGCTCTTGCCCTGACCACAGTTTACATCTAGCTTTTAGCAATCAAGGCCACTCTTTCTATTTCTATTACATTTCTATTCTGGGGGGGGACCTTGGACCCCCAGAGGTTTTTTTTCTCCACACTTGGGAGTTTCTGGTTTCTCTCCTCCATTGTCATCTGGCTTTGTTTCTTTTCTTTCATTCATTGTCTTTCTTTTCCCTGTTTGTAAATGATGCAGGAATGTTTTGCAACACTCACAAAAAGCACCTGGGGGCTCTGTTGTGAAAGGCGCTATCCATCCATCCATCTTCTGAAACCCAGCTGGGGTCACGGGGGGCGGCAGAGCCCATCCCAGGAACCAACCCTGGGCAGTCGCCAACACATCACAGGGCCAATTTAGACTCACCAATTAACCTGTCCTGCATGCTTTTGGTCCATGGGAGGAAACCAGAGCCCCCAGCAGAAACCCATGCAAACACAGGGAGAGCATGCGAACTCCACACAGAATGGACCTGGGACCAAACCCAGGACCTTCTTGCTGTGAGGCAGCAGCGCTAACCACTGTGCCACCGCACCACCTAAACTGTGCTATATAAAAATTAATTGAATTGAATTAAAAAGGACAATCGATCATGGGTGCTGGACAGGAAGGATCCTATCACACAGTGGCCACAGATTTTCCACTTTGTACTGGGGTTGGGCAAAGAAGACAAATGCCTGCATCAGCTTGCCAAAGGGTCAGAGAAAGCAGCCATAGTGAGCGGAGAGTGTTCTGCAGAATGGGGGGGGGATGTAATGCCGGGTATGAAAGGACAGCGAAAGAGGTGGCAACCAGGATCATCGATATGTGACTTTAAATAGAATGCTGAGCAATGTTTACTTGAACAGAACCCATTGGTAGAAGAAAATGGACAGGTATGGAATAGCTGCAAAGAACAAATTAAAACTCTACACACACGCACATAAGGACAAGCTGTTTCAAAAAATTGAGATTATATATATATATATATATATATATATATAAAATGTATGTTCACATGCACATGTCCATCCATCCATCCATCTCCTGAAACCGCCTATCCCGTTCACAGTCGCGGGGGATTCTCAAACCATTCAGGGACAATTTTTACTGTGTGGCAGGGTACATTACCCTGCTGCAATAGGCCACTGCCATCAGGGAATACCACTGCCACAAAGGGTTGTACTTGGTCTGCGACAATGTTTAGGTAGGTGGTACGTGTAACATCTGCATGTCTGCCAGGACCCAAGGCTTCCCCGCAGGCCTTTTTCACCTAGTGCATCCTGGTGCCATCTCTTCCCCAAGTAAATGATGCACCCGGCCGTCCACATGATGTCATAGAAGATGTGACTCATCAGACCGGGCCACCTTCTTCCATTGCTCCATGGGTCAGTTCTGACGCTCACGTGCCCATTGTGGGCACTTTCAGTGGTGGTCAGCATGGATACTCTGATTGGTCTGCGGCTATGCAGCCCCACACACAGCAAACTGCAAAACACGGTGTGTTCTTACACCTTTGTATCATAGCTAGCATAACTTTCTCAGCAGTTTGCGCTACAGTAGCTCTCCTGTGGGATCAGACCAGGCAGGCCAGCCTTTGCTCCCCATACGCATCAATGAGCCTTGGGGGCCCATGACCCCCTCACTTCATTGGTTGGCCTTCCTTAGACCGCTTTTGGAAGGTACTGACCACTGCATTCTGGGAACACCCTACAGGACCTGCCATTTCGGACATACTCTGAACCAGTCGTCTAGCCATCACAGTTTGGCCCTCGTCAAAGTCACTGAGATCCTTACACTTACCCGTTTCTCTTGCTTCCAACACAACAACTTCTAAAACTGATTATTTATTTGCCTAATTTTTTGGCCGGTTGCTATTGTAACAAGGTAATCAATGTTATTCACTTCACCTGTTAGTGGTTTTAATGTTATTGCTGATCGGTGTATATTTGTATGATATATACTATTTATGTGTCATGCCATGACTGTTCTGATTCTCCTGTGTGCCACGCCCCTCGTTTACCTCATGTGGAATCCTCTTGTTATCAGCTGTTTCTAGTTATGTTAATTGCTGTGGTGTATTTAAGTGAGTTTATGTGAATGTCTCCCCAGCCCGGTAATTAACATCGGTCCTGCTTGTGACTCGGTGTTCCCAAGTGTGTTCTCCCCAAATAAATCCCTGGTTCGCCTGAATCTCTGAACTCCTGTGCCTGTTTCCCCGCTCTGTTCCCCGCTCAGTGCATGACAACACCTATACACATGTCTATATACAATGGTGAACTCAGGCTATTTTAAGGGCAGGGGCAGATAAAAATGTGTACCTATTGTGTGATGTGCATCCTGCCCCCCACTAGTTGAACACAATGGTGACATGCTGTATCTGGTGTAACATTCCTCATCTCTGATTGAGATTTTATTTGTTGAGCCATATAAAGTACAACTATAGTACTGTGATAAAAACAACACAGAGATCAATTAACTTTTTAAAAACTCTGATGTATACACATACAGGGGACATTTCAAACGGTTGTTTTACAAATGTATATGCACACACACGTACTTAGTAGCTTAGTTGAGAAAGGAGATTGTGGGGAGTGTAATCAGAGAGGAATTCTCTTTTAGCCATGCTTGTATAGATGTCAATGATCTTCCTGTGGTCAGTCAGTGTATCCCTCTCCATGGACAGCAGGAGAAGATCAGAGACGCTTCCTTCCTCACATCTCTTTCTTAGCTGGGCTTTGATCAGCTTCAACTTGGCAAATGGTTGTTCCATTTAAGGTTACATGTTTTTGTTGAGTTTGATTAGATGAAAGAAAACCGTGTCCACATCACTGTCTTTGAGGCACCTCAGCACAGCTGTCACATTGCTGGCTGGGAGAGAAAAAGAGCAGAAAAACTAGCGTTTGATTATGACATTTTCTTCCTCCACGTCATAAAATTGGCAAACATTCTTGACAGACAGGGCAACACTGTAATTTCTCATGCCTGTCCAAGGATTTGACACGGTAAAGCAGAGGCAGCTTGTCAAAAAATGCAAAGGACATTTTTCCCATTTCATAAGATTTTTTCCACCAGAAATCTGTCAATTGTACGGGCACCTTGTGAGGCAATGCACCACATCTTTTCCAGTAGAGGGGCATCGATTAGGACAATGCTCATGCATGGGTAGATACTCTATACAGCACTGCATTACATTTTATCCACTGGAGGGGTATCCATTAAAACAATACTTACACATGGGCAGACACTGTATACAGCACTGCATTACATTTTATCCACTGGAGGGGCATCCATTAGCACTGCATTTCCTCTATTGGAAAGGGTTTCCTTTGGGACACTTTATCACATAGGGGTGACATAAGGCACTTCATAACGACACCCCTTTCCACTGAGAAGGTCCCCATAGGGTCGCTTAGATCAGTGTAAGGGCACCTTATAAGGCACTGAATCACATTCTATCCTCTAGAAGGGCCTTCATTCAGAGACCTCATAACATTTTCTTGCCCTTTAGGGCTACAAAAAACACGTAGGTTCCTTCAGATTACTACAACTGCATTGCATATAGCCATTTATTATGCATGCATATTGTTACAATGTCAGTATTCTGCAACTCAAACAGAAACTCAGACTCATGTGTATCAAACAAACAAGCTGTCAGTATTGTCATTAACCACAGAAACATCCCACCCCCTGCAGGCATTTAGGGGTGTTGCACTGACTCATGAATTTATCATAGGTACCAAAATATGTAATAACTGAGGGAAAACAGCAAAAATGGCACACAGGAATGGTTGCACAAAGATTTATGTACTCCACATATGTGAAGTGAGCTGTTTTAAATAAGAAATTGTTCTTAGTGACTTGCTACAAAAATAAAGGTTAAAAAATTTTCATTTTAAGTATTTTTACAATACCTGCTGCACTGTATATGTATCACGGTATGGAATGATGCAATGCAATGCTGACAATGCAAAACATCGACTTGGTCGGTTGCGTGAGTTAGTGAGTCAATTTAAAAAGACTACAGAACCACTAAACGTAAGGACAGTACTAACAGCACACCCTTCAGGTACACTACCGTGACACAGTCCTCCCAGTCTGCTGAGTCCCACATAGCTGGTGCCCAATTAGGGTAAATTTGCCACTAAATTCATGAATTGTGGGCTCGCATCTTGTTTTTCACTGTAGTTTATCTTTCCTAGAAAGCCGATCCTGGTTACATTCTATTATTTTTAATATTTCACTATTGATATATTTATTCTCACTGACCACTAAAGGGACATAATGCCTAATACTGGCATCCCCTTCAAAGAATCTTTGATACAATGAAAATGCACATCAGACCATTTAGTAAATTCCATAAGTGAGTTTCTAGCTAATGCTATTATTGAAAATCTAACATTGCAAGCTAGCTGCTCACCTTTGCAGTTTTGAAATTGCATTTTGCACATATATTTCATCATTTACTTTATAATAATGTTTCACCCACACAGATTATCATTTAAAAAGTACAAAAAGCTATTTCTATGTATGAAAACATTTGCTAGAAATGGAGGACTTAAACATGACAGGAAATTGTCCAGGGCCATTCTATATATATAGCCTATGCTACCAGAAAATATCTATTGCTAAAATTTAGAGCCTATAAATGTTAATGAATATAAATCAGAATGCAGAGCAAAAGCTGCTAAAATCATGCCCCAAGGTTGAATTCTCCCCAGTATGGTGCAGGCCACAAAAAGGCTACTTGTGGACACACAGCATAACATTGTCTGACCTTGCACTACAGCATCGCCTTATCATGCTAATATTAGCATAGCAATAGCAACACAGATGTAGCAATGTGCAAAATATTCAGCCACTGGCATCACTGTGTAATGCAACAGTTTCATTAAATGTTTAAATAATATAATATCCACTATTCGGTTATAACTGAGCATTCCTGCAAAACCAAACAAAAAAAGCTTGTATAAACACTGCGTGCCGAAACATGGAAATTATGTAGCAGAGGTGGAGATAATAATCGTTCAAATCCTAGCAGACAGCAGGGTAGCAGTGTCTGCTAACGTCCATGGTCACAGTGACGGCTGTTAGACGCAGAGGTAGAGATAAAGAAAGAAAAATGCTTAGCCTCTACAGTGTGCTGGGCAGGCGGACTGGAGCCGCGTCTCTGTTAGCTCACTGCATCGCCTCGCTATTGGCTGGGCCGCTGCTGACAGCTCCTGCTTCTTGCTGCATCACTGCGGGTGGGGGCTGCGGGTGGGAGGGGCACAGCCCGCTAGTATAAAGGACAGGCACTGCAGCATTTCTGAACTGGTGCAGTGCAAAGGCTTGCTCACTGAGGGTGTGCAGAACAAGGGGGACTTAAGATTTACTTACAAACAGAAAATCCATCAAAAATTTAAAAAGACAAAAAAATGAGCTACGATTCCTACATCTCCCGCCGCCCCTGGGACGACTACCGGGGGTCCCGGGCTGGGAAGTCTTCCATTTCTTCCTCCCTATATTCAACCCACCGTTCCCTCTCCTCCACCAAGAGACCCGCGCGACTCACTTCTTCTTCGCTGGCTGACCCGGCGGAGCGGATGGACCTGGCCCAGGTCAGCACTCTCAACGCCGAGCTGCTGGGCCTGCGGGCCACGGAGAAGGAGCAGCTGGTGGGACTGAATGACCGCTTCGCCACCTACATCGAGAAGGTCCACCACCTGGAGCAGCAGAACAAGGTGCTGCTGGTGGAGTTAGAGACCCTGAGACAGCGGCAGAGCGATCCCTCCCGCCTGCATCTCCTCTACGAGCAGGAGGTGCGGGGCCTCCGTGCCCTGCTGGACGCCGAGAGCAACGAGAAGATGCAGATGGAAGCGGAGCACGACCACCTGCAGGACGTCCACAGCCAGCTGAAGGAGCGGTACGAGGAGGAGGTGAGGCTGCGCCTGGACGCGGAGGACACCCTCCAGCGGGTGCGGGAGGAGGCCGGCCGTGCGGTGCTGGCCAACTGCGACATGGAGGCCAGCGTGCTTTCGCTGGCCGAGGAGATAGCCTTCCTGAAGAAGGTGTTCTCCGAGGAGCACGCCGAGCTGACCACACAGATCCGGGCGGCCAGCGTGACGGTGGACATGGAGGTGGCCAAGCCGGACCTCTCCGCCGCCCTGCGGGAGATCCGCGCCCAGTACGAGAAGCTGGCCAACAAGAACATGCAGGCCGCCGAGGACTGGTACCGCACCAAGTTCGCCAGCGTCGCCGAGATAGCGAGCAAGAACAATGAGGTGGTCCGTTCCATCCGGGAGGAGACCTCTGAGTACAGGCGCCTACTCCAGTCCCGATCCTCGGAGATCGACGCCCTGAGGAACGTCATCGACTCCCTGAATAAACAGCTGGAGGACCTGGAGGAGAAGCAGGGGAAGGAGGTGACCAAATACCAGGTACAGCACCAAAGGGGTGGTAGCCAAACAGACTACTGTTAGAATAGGTTACTAGGGGGAATGGACCTAATGACCTGCTTATCAAACAAACTTAAAAGATGCTTAATTTAAAGCCCCTCTGTTTAAACAGGGAGAAGATGAGAAAACATGGTTATAACAAAAACATGACCTTGGAAAATGACATAACCCAAAATAAGTGCAGTACAGTTTCCCTGCTTAAGTCGTTTGCAAATGAATGAATAAAAGAGCTAAAATAAATGGGAATATTTAGAAAAGTAACTCTGAGTAAGGTGAACGACAGAGTCTACGCAATCTGTGCACATTTTAACGTAGCTGCAGAAACAAATCAGGGTGTGAATATATAGTATGCAGTTAGGGGGACGGGGTGACTGCTGAGAGGGCAGAAAATTAATGATACATACAGAAAGGCTCTGTGCCTTTCTGCTGACACACGTCACGCTCATGTGCACAGAGCCATGGCCTCCTGTCACTCTGCTTCCTGGAGCGTAACTCCACACTTTGCTGATGTGCCTACAAAACCAGCATGCAGATTTATACTGGGGGAGGAAATCGGTCACCCCATTTTCAGCCTGTATTTTTGCTTTGCTGCTGTTTTCAGGGACGCATTAATGAGCTGGAGAAGGACATTGCAGATGCCAAGCAGGAGATGGCCCGATACCTGAGGGAATACCAAGAGCTCCTGAACGTAAAGATGGCCCTGGACATCGAGATTGCGGCGTACAGGTAAGCTCCAGTTCCTCGTGGATCTGGCATGATTCAAATGGAATAGCAGAAAATCTGCATTACTAGCTAAATACTGCTACTTCCCTTATCTGGCAAAGAAATCAGATTTTGTCAATATTCATTTCTAGTTGCACATCTTTGTCTCCTGCGCTGAATAAAATTGCTTTTATTCATCAACACAAACAGCATCAACATTGTTTTTTTCTCTCACTTTTTTAACCATGGCCCTCATACTCGAGGTGAGCATTTCAGGTCTTAAAAGTAAACATCCAGACCAAGGTTTTGATCCAACCAACCAGCTGAGTACTCTATCACTGTGACACTTTATACTCAACTGGTTTGTTGAAACAAAATCTTGGCCTGGGTTTTTTCTGTCTGGGCTTGAAATGTCCACCCCTGCCTATTACTAATACTGTTGGACGCTGCACATGTGTTAAATTTCTAGATTTGATAGTTCAGACCCAAGACTGTATTTTTTAGGATATTGAATATAATCTAGACCAGAAGCATCAAAAAAGATTTATGAAAATGGGGGGCTTAGCCTTTACTAGGGGGGTCTGATGGAAATGGCACACATTTCTTAACTAATTAGTTTGTCAGCTTATCTGATAATATGTTTAGAAAAAGTTTGTTTCCCATGGGATAATGGCCAGATCCCAGGATTTGGAAGATGGAATGGGGCCTTTACTGTTAGCAAGTTCATTGATTTGGAGACCTAAAACCGCCATTTTGGCTCAAGCATGGGGCAGCAGACATGGAAAAAAAACTAGACAAAAAACATAAGGACAGAGCATAGTTTCTCTAGTGAGCTTTCACCACTTCTTACAACCCTGACCACTCTCTCTCCACTCACAGAAAACTGATATGTTATGCATTATTATAAACTGCTTCCAGATAAGAATCTTGTCCCCAGAAACATCCTTCAGTCAAACCTAAATCCCTTTAAAGTGAGGCTCCTGAGACAGTCTGTAAACAAGGATGTCTAAATGGCAATGAGGTGCAATGGAAATTTCAAGAATTGTAGTTTACTGTAGCAAGGAGCAGAATGTCTAGGGAAATATTCAATTTAATAATAATCGATACTTTACTGATCCCCGTGGGGAAATTGTCTTTACGCCTCCCTCAACTTGCTCTTTGTAGAGTAAGTTGTCTGCGAAGGGCAGCCACCTGTAGCGGTGCCCAGGGAGCTGGGGGTTAAGGGTCTTGCTCAAGGACCCGCAGACATGCTGAGGCTGGGTTTGAAGTGGTGACCCTCTGATTACAGGCACACAGGCTTAGCCCACTGAGTAACAGGCTGCCCCCTTTGGTTATTCAGAGACAACTGTTCCACAAAGCTATGGTCAGCATTTGGTCATGGGAAAATTTGCCTCAATTTCTATTTCTGCAAGATAAAAGACTTCATACAATGACCCAAAATGTCTTCTGCATATATGACTTGCATCTCTATAGCACATTGTTGATGTCATTTTGCATTGAATGTCCCCTGCTTCTCTTTGAAGGAAACTTCTGGAAGGTGAGGAGATCCGGCTAAACTTCACTTCCCTGCCAGCTCTCACCTAGAAGAACACCCCCTGAAGTCAGACATGCCCTTGTTGCAAACAAGAGGTCCATCACAAACTCCCCCTTCTTCTCCACACACTCTGACTGCTAATTACGAACAAGGAGGGCACAACATAACAACGAAAACAAAGAAGGGAAAGTGAGCAGCAGCACTGTGTCAGCCAGGATGTAAAAGCTAAGTTGGTGTACAATATCCTTTTGGTAGATCCAAACTCCAAGAATTAGAGCAGTTTTGACACTACCTTAACAGTGGCACAAACATTTAACCAATTGTTTGTAATGGTAGGTCAAATTATAGTCAAGGTCAGCAGTGGATGTTTGAACTTTATTCAAACTGTATTTTTAAGTAGCAAGACAGTAGCAGATCTACATTGAGTTTGAATTCTACCAAGAGGATATTGACCTGCACCCCCTGGTCTTGGTCTATTATGGGTTTTTTTTTTTTTTAATATTTTGTTCTCATAAATCGCTCACTGCTGTATTTTTGGGTTGTTTTTCTTCCTTGATATTTGCATTAGTATTATGTGAGCTTCAGATAAAATCAAACACTTGATCTGGTTTACTCTCCCAAAGTAATAAGGTGGATCTGCTCTACAAAATCAAAATTAAATCCAAATTGAAAATTAGAGACTAAAATTCTATTTTACACTGAATTAATTTTACATCAGAGAAGCTCAAAATATAAGAAAAATATCAGGGAGAATCCTGAAGGCCTCACTGACCGAGGTTTCTTTGTGACTGTAGCTCCACACTGCATTTACGGCACATTTCTTTGAGCTGCTTAGCACATTTCTGCACTGTATGTCCATTTAATATGAATTAAACGTAAGCTGTCCTAAAACAGAAACTAAGAAGAAAAAACTCACAACCAAGCTTTCTATTGTGCCGATCTTAGATCTGACCAAGGATTTTAAACCTCTGAATCAATAATTTTTAAGCCTGACATATGTGTACGTGCCAGCAACTTGCTGAATAAATATATAAAGGCATTACTGAGCAACCCTAGTCAGTGTCTTTTTCAGTGTTTGAAGTTTTCAACTCCATTTCCTACTGTCAATGTCCTACTTCCAAATCAATTCAGTTCTGAACTCAGTTACCAGGAAGGCTTCTCTTCTTTAAGCTTATAAGTAACCTTATTTGTTGCTGTTTTCATAGTATATAGTTACAGGTCTGTAGAAGGTGTTTGGGTGCTGAAACGTGATGAGCCATGCAGTCTAGGCTGAAGGAATCCTTTTGGCCTGAGAAATGATGTACTGGTGCATTTTAATAGCTGCGTGATCTCAGCATCCGGGTTACCAGCTCTCACGTGTCTGTCGTGACACTCACGCTTTCTTACTCTCATGCTCACGCAAGAAATATTATGGCAAATGTATATTATTCCATCATAAACCTAAAATTAGCTACGTCAAAAGCGTTGGGGTAGTTTGCAAACCCTACAGACTATTTACAGGGTAATAAAACTGTTACATACATGTGTGCAGGCTCGTGCTGAACTGAAAATCTCACACCAGCCAGCAGACCTAAGTTGGCAACCCTGCAACATGCACCACTGCCCTGATAGCAATGCAGCCAAATGCAGCTGGTCTTGCTTGCAGATTCACTGAGTGCAATGCAGCTCTAACAGAGTAATTATAATGTGACTGTGACTACAGGACACAACACAACAGCTTTGCATGTACGAGATTTCAAACCTAGTTCCAGTAAACTACACCCCTTGTTGCATGCCAATTGCTGTCAGGTAGCAAACCAAATGTGATCAGGCTAATTTCAGTGTTTCCTAACCGAGGTGTAACTGCTATGTACTATGCATTTCACATTTGCCTGGCCGAAGATGAGTAAGACCCCGAAATTGAAAATAAGGCTTGTTATTCAAATAAATTGCTCAAAATGCCATGTTACCAGATGTTTTTCACGTATAAAACTCTAAATTCACTGGTGCCTTACATGGGCACACCTGCCATATACTGTGCATTTCATATGTCACATTATACCTGGGTAATCTGGCCATTCATACGTTATTTTGTAGTGATGTTAGGGTTGATACTGAAGCTCAGAAGCTGTGTAAAAAAAAAACCACTATTACAAATCATGGTTCAAAGCTCGGTTCGCGCTTAACATTAACACGTAACCAAATGACGTACCAACCACGTGACTGCTTTGGCTTTGAAGTTATAAGGAGGATTTGTTTTGCAAATCGAGAATAAAAAGGAAGCAGTGAAGGAACAAATGAGGAAACGGGTACATTTGGGAGTTTGAGAACATCAACAAATAAGGTAAAAGCCTATAAGAAAATAATTAACAGTATATATTGTTATTTATATATGATATTAGAAAGGAGTTTATTCTACTTACAAAAAAAGCAACAACAAACCGACATTATACACATGCAACAATATATTTTCCACGGGTCAGGTGTTTGGTCTGTTCTCAGAAATGGGCATGTAATAACAAATCATCACTGCGGAGTTTTTTTCCATGTATTTTCGGCTTTAGTTTATTACCTGCAATTACCCGAATACGCCGTCGTAGACTTCTGTGTCAGTAAAAAAAAAAAAAAATAGAAAAATATGCATACATTATTATTATAGCCTCGTCGGATGTAATATTTATTCATATATGATTATAAAACCAAGCAACATGTTTCGTGTATAGAATTGCCTTTGTACAAAAGACAAGTAATTTCAAGCCGATTGATTCAATGCAGTCCAACTCAGCGCCCGCCAAGTTAATAGCTGCTCCCGTTTGGCCACCAGGGGCCGCAACTGTACACAGTGCCGAGAAACTTCGAGTAATGATCCCTTTTCTGACAGAAAGCTTCGTTTCGACATCACTTATTTTGTATTTCCAAAATGTCTTAATTATAAATGATGTCTTAATTATGTGCAGCATTTGCCGCGCAGCTTTTCCGCCGCGAACACTCCCCTCTATGGAAGCTAATGTCAGCCGAAGCATCAGACGCTACGAATAAGAATCAAAATTAATTATAATTAGATAGCTTAAGTCACGCTAAACTAATGATGTACATGCGTGTCGAAAATCTGGCAGGAGCGACAGCTGAATTAATATTCGCGAACAACTTTCGCACTACGAAAGACGGGCTTTTCCGAAAGTGCCGTAGCGCAAAGATTATAATAACCTTTAGAGAGACCGCTTTGCGCTGCAAAACAGATGCGAGTTTCCAAAAAGTATATGATTCATGTAGCGCCTTCCCTTACTCAGACCTGGGCAGCTGATAAGGTCAAGATCCTTCTCGATAACGTTGCGACAGCGCGCATGCGCAGCCTATTCCACGTTCAGTGGTAAACCGGAAGTGTGAATTACCTCATTTCCGTTGCGCCTTTAAAGATGATGGCAGGTTTTAGGCGTTTAGTACATCGAACTTTACAAAGATGTGTGCTGGATGACAGCTTCAGATCGCTCGCCGTGCGAGCCGCGGTACCGTGTTCAAAACGAACGGAACCGAGGTACAATAGAGCAGAACGTGACAAGGCTTCAGCGGCGTGGACTTCTGCGGGTAGCTGGAGCGGCAGCTCGTACGGAGGCCGCGCCTTTAGGATAGCCTTTGCGACTGTGCTCGGAGTTGGCGGAGCGGCTTTTCTCAGCTCTCGTGAAGATGACAGGCAGTCTGGGTCTAGCACGGTGTTAAAACTCAGGGGCTCGGTCCTGGAGCAGGCTCTCACCACGGCGGAGTGTGCTTCTCCTTTCAAGCCGGACAGTCCACGATACAAATACAACTTCATTGCGGATGTGGTGGAGAAGTCTTCGCCTGCGGTAGTATACATCGAAATAATAGGGCGGTAAGGTCGACCCTGTGCTTTTATTTACCGTACAGCTGGCTCGGGTGTGTCAATGTTAACGTCTAATACGTTCTAGCATGTTCTTCCGCAGCAGCGATTATAAATATAACACGTCAGTGCATTGTTATATCGTGTGGGCTAGTAACTACTGTTCTTGTTCAAGTATAGGTAAGTATTTTGGAGCCTTTGATTGTATAGTCTGCAATGCGATCACTAACATTGATTATAATAATTTCCACCCCACAGAATGGAAAATGTGTTTCTGTCTGAGGTGCAATAAATGAGTAAGACGAAATATTTTCTCTCCTTAGGCATCCCTTTTCTGGAAGGGAAGTTCCGATCTCCAATGGCTCAGGTTTTATCATTAGCAGCGACGGGCTGATTGTAACCAACGCCCATGTCGTGGCCAACAAACGTGGTGTCCGTGTCAAGCTTACAAACGGAACCACTTACAACGCCATCGTTCAGGATGTGGACCCAGTGGCTGATATCGCCACCATCAAAATCAGCACTCAGGTAGGTCGTAATGAACACAGCATTTTAACTCCAGCAGGCTGTGGTAGCTTTATGTAAAGAAAATTAAAGCATCTATCAGGTGATATTTTTTTCCTATCTTCTTGTTGCTGTGTTTGACCTCCTTGCAGCACGCCTTACCCACACTTCCCCTTGGCCGTTCAGCGGACGTGCGGCAGGGCGAGTTTGTGGTTGCCATGGGAAGCCCCTTAGCTTTGCGTAATACCATTACGTCAGGGATCGTCAGCTCGGTGCAGAGAGGGAGTCGGGAGCTGGGCTTGTCCAACTCCAACATGGACTACATCCAGACTGATGCACCTATTGATGTGAGTGCAATCCCTCAGAAAGGGCTTCCTAAAAGGACACCGGGACTGTAATCCAAGGGCCAAAAAGCATTCCCACATGACAGTAAAATTCCCTCCCTTTTTTTTCTTCATGTGCTGCTCTCCTTCTAACAAGAGTAGTCAGTTTGGTTAGTAGTTTTCTTAATACAGTCAGTGCTGCTACAACGTGTGGTATCTCACCAGGAATCGACTGATTCCTACTACCCAAGTGTGATCCAACATGGAATCACATTTGTATTCATTTGTAAATCAGTCTAAGAAAAAAGTGCTGCGTGAACTACAATACAATGCACTACTTGCATACAGCTATCCAAGTGAATGGCAGTGATATCCGATTTGTGAATGAATTGTTCTTTTGAACCGGTTCGTTTTAGTCGAATGGTTCAACCAGTTTCCAAATCTAAAATAACCAAACTTTTTGTAGGCTACATCCACGCATTGCACAGATCAAGGTCTAAAAGTCTTAAAATATTTGACAAATTATCCTATAAAAACAGAGCAGCATTCTTTAATTCACTTTTGCGAGTTTGGCACCAGCTGATGTGGTTACTAAGCAATTCCCATGAGATTCACTAGACCCACAGGAGATGTTTCTGATATAATTTATTAATGTATTATTGTTATTTCTTATTAAAATGTATATAATTGTCCTGGTTTTTATTTAATTCATTTTCTTTAGCATAAGTTACTTGGTTTTGGACTCTCATTCCCTTAACCCTATTTTTTTTTTTTTTACATTGAATATGTATATTTTAGTCAGCATGAGGTTTTTCAGGAACGCATTAGTCCAGTTGTAGCAGGACTGACTGTATGAAATAATGAAACCTTTGTATGAATCGGTCATGACTGCACTCTGTCATTTTGCAGTTTGGGAATTCTGGAGGACCTCTCATCAACTTGGTAAGTCCTGAAGCTGTGGAATCGATGTGCTCAGTATGGGATTATAGGTGAGCTTGTGTTGTGTGACTCGGCTGTCTGCATTCTTACTGAGAGCTGGGGGTGTCCTTTGATCCCGGAGTCAGCCTTGCTGCACTCTGCCCTCAGTGCACGTGACTCATGGTGGTGGTGTTGTTGCACGCAGGATGGTGAAGTCATTGGCATCAATACCATGAAGGTCACTGCAGGCATCTCCTTCGCCATTCCATCTGACCATCTTAGGGCCTTTCTCGATAAGGCTGCAGACAAGAAGAGTGAGTTTCTGTCTCTGCTTCATAGTTTTACTGTTGAATCTCAAGGTTTATTTAACATACACAGTTGGGCTGGGAAATATATATCCAAAAATTAATGTAATTTTAAAAAATTGTAATAAATGGTTCTATTTGGTCATCCAACCCCCCTGTCCCTCCGCAATAGAAGCATGCATGGTCAATAGTTGCTTTAGATCAATAAATGCAGCTCTGTATTAATTAAAATGAAAACTAATTAGTAGCCTGATCTAGTTCATCTAAAAATTGTCAGTGGTTCTTTATTTTTGCCTCTAGTTTTGGTCACGGCCCTTGAAATTCTCACCAGGAAGTTGCAATTTGAATGGCTTGACCTTCTGACTGCTGACTAAAGGCCGATCATACTTCACTTTTCTTCGTGTGCTTTCGGTCACACGCAGGGTGAGGTAACATGACATTTGGCATCGGGGATCAGATGGCTGTGGACAGTGTGCATGTAGCCCAGATTTTTTTTTTGTCCAGCGAAAAATACGGGTGTCGTGGAAGATAATTGACGTGGACCTTCCAGTAGGTAGCAGCACCCATTTTCACAGAGCAAAGATCAGCCAAGAGAGGAAAGATATTTATTGTTATAGTGGTTGTGGTGAACAGCTGTATGGGGAGGTCTAATTTTTCATACTGTCCAGACGTTAAGTCACATTATGCTGTATTTTCAAAAGCAGCACTATTCCAAAATTTTGAAATCTTGGCGCTAAAATTTGCCGGGTTAGGGGTCCCAGCTAATTCTCATAAGGATTTTGGAATGCTGCTGTATTACCTTAATACGGTCCTAGACTAACAACTTTAAAACTGTCCATATAAAGTGTACCCATCACACTACATTGCTTGTATTTGTGTTTGTTTGCAATACATATGCACCAGAAGTTGCATTAGATTCTTTTTTTTTTTTTATCGACAGGGTCATAAAAATTGTCGTTATATATTACTGCCCGCCCATTTTATGTTGATGCATATTTAATAGCATTTATTTTTTTATTCGTTCATTTTAATTTTTTGGAATAAATGTACAGAACAAGGGCATGGTGAGAGAAGATGAAGACAGTGACCATGCAGTCACTTATGTCAACGTTACATAAAGCAGATCAAATCCCCCCCGCAGGGACAGTGCGGACGTATTTTGCCCCGTGACATTAGCTGCTGCTGGTTGAAAAACATTATCAGTATAGGTGCTTCTCCAACACAGTTCTAAGCATTAATGTGTGACTTCCAAGTTGGTGCTAGTGTTTGTGGTCAACCAGTCGGCAAGTTTATCACTATAAGGCAGTGTGGTCATGCACGTGAGATCAAGGACGAGACTAGACAATAGCTAATTAATATGCATACTCGCCACCAGCTGAACAGGGGTGTGAGTTCGTTACGGTAGATCACCCTCTGTTATCTGTAAAAATGATGGGTGGCTTTCAGATTTTTCTGGCATTGTTAAAAATTCTCAGCGATGGAAAATATTCAGTTAACATGACCTCTTATCTCTGATCTCCCATCTGCATCCCTGACAAAATGTGCTGTGCACGGCTCGAAAGTGTATGTGGAAAAGTGAAATGTGAACTAGGCTTTGGCATACTTCCCCGGCAATGGAATTTTAATGTTTTTCAGTGTAGACTAGTATAACTTTACTTGGTGAAATGTCCCCTGTTTGTTTATCACGTGACAAAAGTAATGAATGCATTCTTCTGCTGTCCTCCAGAGTCTTGGTTTGGGGATTCGGGATCCAAGCGGCGGTACATTGGGGTGATGATGCTAACCCTTACACCAAGGTACGAATTTCCGGAGGGCTTGACTGATATGATGGTTTTGTCTGATACCAATGCAGATTTTAACAAGCTAAAAATGGCAATGACAAATGATCATATGTATGATTTTATGTGGCCAAAAATTAGACTTGAATAGTTTTAGTGAATCTCAGGAGAAATACTTGCGACATATGACGTTAATATCGACATCACACGTTATGTCCAATCACTTATTGCTCAACCTCTGTGAACTTGCTTACAAGCATTTTATTGTGTATATATATCTTGTACATATATAGTAACTGTCCATACTCTCCCATTCTATTTATACCTCGAAACTATTTATTTGTAAATATACTGTGGATCTGCTGGCATGTTCCAAACTAAATCTTTGTACTTACAATGATATTAAAGCATCTATCTGTCATCACATTACAAGGACCGCAGTAGTTATTTGGGTTGAGAATAGGCTTGGATGCTTCAGATGATGGATTTTGTCTTTCGCTATGTACATATTTTTGAGTTAGTTCTTTCAACCTTTCCTACAACAAAAGGAATTTGTGCAATTTGTTGGATGTAGGGTTTGTCTCTAAAATCACACTACATATAGCCACTGTAAAACTATCATCAAAATGAAATTCCCTTGCTCTTTACAGTATGTAATTACTTATTATAGGGCAGCATTCTGCCATAGTTTAACCCTGCACAGAACCACAACACTTGGTAATCTTTGACTGAGTATGATTTATGATACAAGCATAGATCTGATGTGTTAATGCCAGTGAGAGAGAGCTCCTTTTTTCCTTATTAATGTTCAGAGAGACATCAAAGTGGAACTTCAGTGTTATTGGCCAATAAAATTGGTGATCCCTAGTTTTGAGTATAGTTCTTTGAGAAAATCATTAGGGGCGGAGGACTAGGAGTGTCACAATCTAGTATATTTATAATCAACTTAATTCTACTGATAGATGTATAATATTTATTGAATACTGGGAGGCAGCCCATCGTTTAGGCAACCATTTAGTTTAGGTCAGGGGAGGGCGATCTAATCTGCAAAGGCCTGGTGTATATGCAGGTTTTTGGGATAACCTTTAGGGCAGCTGTTCAATCCCAGGGTATGAGGACTCTTCAGCCAATCAGTCCTGTAATTGGTAATCTAAAGAGAGTCTCTCTCTCTCTCTCTCTCTCTCTCTCTCTCTCTCTCTCTCTCTCTCTCT
>JAODKB010000049.1:10272941-10283018 GCA_026774385.1 Marcusenius ussheri
ACTGGAAAACTGGGTCAGTGAGGGGGAAGGGAAATCCTGGGTGTGTAGTGTAGTGGATGGGGAGGGAGAGAATGTCTTGCAGATTTCGCCAATCATTAAACAATGAGGATGCTTCCACATCTCTTTGTCAAACCCTGCCTTATCAAGCAAAATGTGATTCATGGGATTTGGCCTTGCCTAAAGTTTTAACGTTTTCTGAAAGAAATAAAAAACATTGTATTTGAGCATGCATACCAAAAAATTGATCACAGTATCGTTGGCTAAGTCAAGATCAGTAAATCTTTTTTCACCAACAGATGCCCCACAGCTGCAGCACCCCACAGCCCTGCCCAACACCTTGTCCATATAAGCATTGAACAGACTAGGAGCAAGAACACACCCCTGCTGAACCCTGGACTCAAGTGGGAAGAATGTGGAAGTTCTCCCTCCACGCTGCGCAGCACTCTCAGTACCAGCGTACAGGGCAACTATGATGTCCAGCAATTTCGGGGGGATCCTGGGAAGTCTTAGGATGTCCCACAGGGCAACATAATCAACTGAGTCAAACATTTTACGAAATTCGACAAAGACTGCAAAGACCCTTCTGCCAATATTTGCGCTTGAACTCAATGAGAACCCTCAGTGCAAGGATGCAGTCGATGGTAAACTTCTTAGTCATAAAACCAGAAACCAGTGTAGTTGCCGCAATCCAGGCGATCAGCCTTCCCTTTCCAAATAGGGACTAAGTACCATTTTCCAGTCAATTGGGATGACGCCTGACTCCCAAATGGAAGCAAAGATTGCCTGCAATGCCAGGAGGACAGCCTTACCACCAGCCTGGATAAGTTCACCCCGGATACCACAGATCCCTGTGACCTTCCCTACCCCCAGCTGATTCGATATCCGTGCAATCTCAGTGAGCCTGGGTGGTTCACAGCTGACTGGAGGATCAGCCTCGAGAACCGTGGACCCAGAGATGTCCAACGTTCTAGCTGGAGGGTCAGCTTTAAACAACTGCTCAAAATAGCCGGCCCAGCGGATCACAACTGCACTGTCACGTGTAAGGACCATTTCATCATCCGCCCTGATTGCGTGCAAACTCATCAGAAACAGGTTGATGTTGGAGTCTGGCCAAGTCCAACCTCATTCTCCTAGTTGGTGGTAGTCTACTAAGCTGAATCTTCAGAGTAGCAACAAGTCTGTGGTCAGAAATAACAAACTGGGCACTTCTGTAGACTTCTGTCACCACCAGTATTGGAGTACCAAGTCCAACAATGCAGCTCAGGGCGTTGGAACCAGGATCCAGTGACCTGCAGCCCCTGACCTTTTGCAAAGTCAAGGAGCATGGAGCTACTCTCACCCCAGTGGGAACCAACACAGTCCTCATAGCCAGCCCTGTCAGTGCCAGTGGTTGCACTGAAGTCACGCATGATCAGAGGAGTGTCATCTCGTGGGCATCCATCAACCACCGAGCGAATTTGCGAGTAAAATGTCTCCCTCAACAATAAATGAAAATAGAGGTAAAAGAAAAACTAGCACGATGTGTTTTACAACTTGCACAGCTAACTGTAGTATTTACAATGCAATACATTACATGCATGGCCATTCTACAGTACAGTGGGTATAGAAAAGAATCACCCCCTGTAAAAAAAAATCACATTTTGTCACTTTATAGCCTGAAATGAAAACAACTGAACCGAATTTGTCCAGCTTTATTTATTCAATGCAACTAATGATATTTAAGTGAAAGAAAAAATAAATCACACATAAACTGATAAACCATCACTCTCCTGCATCAATACTTTGTGGAACGCCCTATTGCTTTAATTACAGCTTTGAGTGTGTTTGGATACTTCTACCAACTAGGCATACCTAGACTGAGTACTTCCCCACAATTCCTTACAGAACTGCTCAAGCTCAGTCAATTGGATGGTACCTGCTGGTGGGCTGCAATTTTTAAGTAATTTCACAGATTTTCAGTGGGGTTTAAGTCTGGGCTCTACGCAAGGACATTCACCATTTTGGCAGTGTCTTTCAGGTCATTGTCAAGATGAAAGGTGAAACATCTTCCCCTTTGGAAAAAAGTGTGTCAGTAAATGTAGGTGTAACCCAGTAGAAAAAGCTTTGTTGAATAGTATAGTTTTTGTCACAACGCAGCGGGAGAAAGACGATCCAAATGCAGACCGGGAGCAAATGCAGCCCCTCACAGGGGAGTTTATTGGGGAAACCAGGTAAGGCAACTAACATAGACAGAGAAGAATGACTGAACAAGTTGCACAGGACTAAGAGACAGTAATATACCTGACTAATAGAGGAGTAAACCTCCTTTAACTGGAACTCTGACCATGAAATAAGTAGGCAATTTATTTATTGTCCAGCAGCAATATCAATATTTTTTCACTTTGAAAATGCAACCTTTTCCTTGGGTTTATGTGTTTGCTGTTTGTAGGCATATCCGCAATCGTCTTGGGCCATTTTTGATTGGCGTGCATGACTGGCACGTGAGGAGCATGGCATTTCTGATTGGTGAGAATGACTGTCACACAAGGAGCACCACATGAATTTTTAAAACTTCTCACGACAGTTTCAAGCCTTTGATCAGACGTATAACGTATATCCTGCGATTTGCTAATCGTGTTGTTTCAAATCTCAATTTCGATTTGAAATTGATAAATTGTTCAGCCCTATTAGGTAACAGAACACTGTAAGGATTAGACTTTTTATTTAAAATATCCTACCATTAATGTCTTTTAAAGTATTGTCCACATTGAAGTTCTACCATCTTTGACATTTCTGAGGAAGATAACTTAAATCAGGCAGATGCGGGAATATTTTTGTGAAACCCTTCAAAAGTAGCTGTAAGTACTAAGAATACATTGTAACAGTCTTTGCTGACCCATTGTGTTTTTTGTGCCATATGCTTTGCCTGGTGTTGGTTACAACTCAACTACTGGATTGCACTGGTCAGTTATGTTAATGAGGGGTTCTGCAGGCATGTCACAGTCAAATGCAAAACCATCTGTGTGCCTTTTTCTGTTTTTACATTAACTCCATGGCTGTACTATTTAAATCAACAGTAAATTGTGGCGAAAAAACACCTGTCTGGTTTTGTTCTGAATTTGTTTGTGTTTCTTTCTCAATTTGTACAATGCTGCCATTTGCTACTACTAAAGAATGCTTCATAATGTCAAACTTATTTGTTTTCCTTTAATTGTATAGTCTTTATGTTCAGGGGTATTGTAATGTGACATTCCTTAGGCTACAGTACATATGAACAATGTTTCTTCTAAGTCTCTACTACTAGTAAACCCTACGTAATCGAAATGGTCCAACTCATCACACACGTCACAAGCAACCATATGCTTTTTTTGCTTATTTGGAAATTTGCCAATCCTGACCTAAATAAAAGGGACCGCAAGGGGTCAATAAGGCAAATGGGGAAAACAAGAACTAACTTGAGGGCATCCAGACTAACTGGACTAAGACATCCAGATAATGTGATTGGGAGTCCTGCATACATACGCTGAATTGGACTCACACTGGCCTAGGTGCTCTACACCTGCTCCACAGTTCCCCCCCGGACTTTGACCTGGAAGTAACAGCAGAAGCCAGTACACAGAAAAAATGAACCTTGGAGCATAGCAGAGCACATATGAAATATACAGCATTGTAAAGCTGTCCAATTCACTGCTCAATTAAAGGGCATTCACAGCACACCAGTTACCCTACTTTTGGTACTTCAAGAAGGTACCAAAAGTATGATACTTCAAGGTGTTAGTTTTCATTTTGGCCAAGGGATCTAAGGGCAGTGGGCAACAGGGAGCAGGGGACCTTCAGTGGGCGTGAGGGTAGTTCCAGGAGTCTACACTGACGTCGGTGTCCCCTCCCTTTCTGGGAGACCGAGAGGCGGGAACCCGGCCATGAACCACCGCGATGAGGTCCCAATGGTTGGGGTGACCCCCTGGAGGGGTCCACGGGCATGGTCAGAGAGATCCCCGAGGGGTCCCACTCCAGATCCTCCTCCGGCTCCATTGTGGAGGAAGGAGCAGGGATCAGGTCTTCAGGGACCTCCTTGTGGACGGAGACTGAGGCCGAGGGAGCCGGGAGTTCGGGTGGCGCAGCTGCGGGCGGAGCCGGGACCAGCTCCTCGGGAGCGGGTGTCAGAGCAGGAGCCGTGGGCGCGGGGACCTCGGGTGCCAGAGCAGGACCATGAGGGACTGAACAGGAGGCGCCGGAACGGCCTTGGGCGGTGCAGCAGCGGGAGCCTTGGGCAGTGCAGCAACCTCTGATTCCGGGCCAGCAGGGGGTGCCGCAGCAACCGCCGACTCCGGGCCTGCAGGGGGCGCCGCAGGAACACAAACCACGGGTACCTTGGGGAGCGGTGCAGCAGCCGCTGGCTTAGGAACTACGGGGGGCGCTGCGGAAAGAGTTGCAATGATGTTCCTACTTTTATCTCAAGTCTCTGTATCTAAAGGACCTGTTCACTGTCCCACAGGATGCAGATTTTTACATATGGCTTTAAAGGAAATATTGTGTATTTTATACATCAAAAATTCATCAGAGGATTTGTTTGTCAGACAGGACCATAAATGAGTCGGTTAATAAATCTAACATTTCACTTTATTAGTTTTCATCATTGTAATTTGGTACAAGTGAAGTTTGTCATTATACTTTCACTGCATTAGTTGATGTCAGCATACTCTACACACTCAGTTTAATAATCATCTCATGAATCTCCAACCTGCATGGACACACTGAGAACCTGTTGACTTGTCTGGGTTAGCTTGACAAATGTCCTAAGTGGTCAGGTTGATGAGCTTAGCATTTGCATTAAGGATGACAGGTAAAGAAATAGGTAATTTGTGGTTTTAGTAATTCAGTGTTTTTTTTGGGTAATACAAGCATATACCAAGATCAGTTTGTTCAGGTGAACACACATGAATAAACTTATCTGGAAGGCCCGCTCTACGTCAGGATTCACACCGGACTGGAAAAACTAGCAAAACTGGAAAAAACTGTCCATCTTCTCCATGAGACTCTCACTTCAGCTAGCACCTTTAGCAGGCGGCTCATTCCGCCATGGTGCGTGCCAACCTGCCAACACCAGGCACTACAATGCCTGCTTCCGATGTGCCAACCCTCATCCCCAGCCATAGCACATCAGGACAGCAATTGAAAACAGAGGACACTGTACATAAGTGTGCATGAGTGTTATGCACAGCACGTGCCTAACATGTTGTGATATAAGGGGCTCTTGATAGTCCACTATGCACCAGCAGGGGGCGAGCAGTACCACATGCTTTGCAGGTAACCATGGTTTCCTCACCGCCTCGAAAAGTTCCAATGGGACTCAGCTGGCAACCAATGATTTCCCCAATGAGGGGGCAGGACAGGCTTTACTTAAAAGCTGAGGGATGCTGGGAAGTAGCCAAGTGAGCGGGAAAAGGGCAAGTTGGATCATTGGCCTGAATGGGCTGTCACCTCTTAACACGCCCGTTCTTTATTGTGATTTCTCATTCTGAAGTGCATTTTTCTGCAGCTTTGTCTCCTGAGTGCATATGCCTAACACAACATGCATATACATTTTAACACTGCTGATAAAAAGTTAGTTAAATATTTGTACTTTTCATTCAGTGTCCTGGATTGTTTAAACCTGTACATTTGTGTGTAGATGGATGGATGGATAGGGGAGCGAACTTACTATTACAAATTTCCTTCGTCCCCTCTATTCTAAGACTTACGGTCAACACATATGATTTGCGTTCCTTTTATTTTTTTTCAGTCGTGCAGAATTTGCTTTGTTTGAAGAAAGTTTATTTGCAGTTTTAATGGTACAGTAGCAATCCAAACGGAATATAAGAGTGATGCATATGAGATTAGAGATGACTTTTGCTCCGATGTCCTCTGTCTGTACTTTAATTATTTTGTGTACGACCCTTTGCGCTACTTTCCCCAGTAATGAAACGACTACAATCAGTTATGCAGAATTTACTAACCAAACGGTTTCTCAGTATTACGGATCTGATGATAACGTTCACAATGACAGCTTCAAAAACACATCGACACCGAATAAAAATACTAAAATCCCAAAGGTGACTACTATTCTAAGTTCGAATACGGAGAACTTGGACGACTATACTGATAAAAATATTGAGAAAACTATTTTGAGTAGAAGCCGTGATGAAAACCTCTGGGATCTTGGTGAGTTTTTATTTGTACTGTATTTTATATTGGATAATGTGTAATATTTATAAAACTATATTTTATATGCAATTTAGGTATACAATACCCCTTAATTATTCCACTTTTATGGTCTTGATAGTTAGGATTTTTATATAGATCATCATTAGGTTATCATAATTATTACTATTACTACTACTACTGTTATTATTAACAATATTATTGTTGTTGTTACTTTTTAATTATTCAAAATGTATTTTTTTGTCGTATTGGCTGGACATTGGTTCAATTAAACACGCTGCTGAAGCAGCCAACATACAAATCAGCTACTAAAAGCTTGCCTTTTAGCCGAACCTGGCGTGGTTTCATGAAAAAAAAAAGATAGTTCAGTTAAGCTGCACTTCAAAATAGGTGCAGACTGCAGGCACGCATATTTATCCGCCACTCCTTAAAGGCCGGGCCGTGAAAATAGTTTCTGATATTAAACCGGTCCGTGACGAAATAAAGGTTGGGGACCACTGCACTAGGGGACTGAGGAGCTATAAGAGAGAGGGGGAAAAACAGGATGGCCAGCGACACCTGCTGGTCAAATGGGGACAAGACACATGGGACCAGGTCAGATGGGCATTGATCCAGGCACATATATGCATAGGTATTTAAAGGGGGAAAAATACCCAGTGTCGGCAAGGAAAACTGGGCCAAACTGGAACTATTCATTTTATAGAGGATGGCAGCAGAATACCATTGGATATGCATTTCATTTAGTGAGTGGAAGCATTAATGGTTGTTGTATGCCTGTTTTAAAATGTCTTCTACTTGCATTGTTTTTGAATCTTCTGTGTTGTGTAGTTTCCCTTACTGTAACAATCATTTTATTGAAGGCCTCACTCTTGTATGAGTCGGTTTTGTGTCATTAGGGGGATTGTTGCAGTGGATTGTTTCACAGCTAAAGACTGTTGATGACTCTGACATAGCCAATTCAGCCATTTTGTTTCTTTCTATGGCAGTTGCATTGTTTGATGAGAACCTGTATAGATATTCTGTAATGGGCTACCACTGCACACATAACATGTATAGACCTGTATGTTCATGGTTCCTCACTTCATAAGTCAACTTCATCTGCTGGTGCATCAATAACAATGTGAGTCACGAGACACTAAGTTTTGTTCATTCCAGCCGTATTGCGGTCTTCATGTACTAATGTTTCATAAATTTTACAGTGTTCCCCTTTTGATGACATGTTCATGCAAAATTTGCCACAATTTTCCAAGCCTCCCCCCCAGCCCTGCTTCTAAAGCACATTTACATTTGTTTATTTTTTCACAAGCCACCGTCACCTCTAGTTAATTTTGGCTTTTTAGTGTTTAAGGAATTAAACATTTCAATCATTTCAGGTATGAAAACATTCAGCTCTGTCTGCATTGATATGGGTCCTGAAAATAGTGTTCTGTTTTTTTTACATCAGACTTTCTATGGTTCTAACTGCAACATGACTCTGTAACGCTGCCTAGAGTTCTGCACGTATTTTTGCCCTGCAGGATCAGATTCTCTGGCTTTCCACCGCACACCAGTTCCCCACAAATCATCCCTTTACTTCTACAGAGGCATAACAACTGAGCACTAAACTGTGTCTAAATATCAAGTACAGACAACAAGTTTTAAACAAACTTACTTTCCACAGCTGCAAAGTCTTGTGCAAAGCATTTTCCTATTTAACAGCTTCCAGACCTCTGATCTAATCACTGATCTAGAAGGAAATGCTTTTGTATAGCCCATGTAATATTTATATATAAAGATATATGTATGCAAATGTATGTCATTTCTTTTCTGGCGAAGCTTTATGGGGCTGGACATAGACATATCAAAGATAAATGACACTGTATCGTGCAGATTGTCTTGCTCAAATTCTCACATTGCATGATTTAGGATGCAAACTGAAATAAAGTGACTCTACAGGCACAGCTGTGAACCTAAGCTGTTTTGACAATAATAGAGTATTGTAAGTGAATGTGGCTATTTGAGATCTAACAGTTCAGCATAACTGTCTTATCCAAAGACTGAGCTCTGCTCATTCTCCTTCATTTCCTCTTGCCCTGCAGTGTCTGCTCTCTGTGAGCCAGTGTCTCTGCGGTTCTATGTGTTCCCCCAGCCTGAGACACTCTGTCCCCTATTCCCCATAATGTGGCTGTTGGGATTGACTGCGTACAGTCGTTCTCTGTAGCATTTACTCTTCTCTGCCTTGTTTGTTCTGTGATAACAGGAATAACGTCACACCATCACGCCCCCACAATGCACCCATCTGTCATTCTTCTCCCCCCCGAAAAGAGCACAACTTACTTTCCCCTATACATCTACAGCCAGTGGGCACTCTGGTATATCCAGGGGCTCTTCTTGGGAAGCTTTAGCCTCCCCAAATAAATTTACACTTATTAGTTTAAAATCAGACCCCTCCCCCCCAGCAAAGGTTTAGCCTCTGCTGTTTCATTAAATCTCTAGTGATCCTCCTGGCTGTAACACACCGCAGGCCCTCACTGGATGGTTGCGGATTCACTGCACAGTATTATTGAATACACTGCTGCATTTTTACCATGCTACTAATTTTATATCTTATACTGTTACGGTTACAATGTGGCTAAATTGAATACAGGATTGTACTACTGCAGTTCATCCTTCATCTATCATGATACTTATTTATTTTTAATATGAGGCATTGGTGGAAAAGACAGAGTTTGTTGTATGTAGAGAATGACAATTATTCTATTCTATTCTATTCTATTCTATTCTATTCTATTCCAGATTGTCCCCCCCTGGGTTTGGAGTCTCTTCGGGTGGATGACAGCCAGCTCCAGGCCTCCTCCTTTCAGCGAATTGGGCTCGGTCCACACCGAGGTCGACTGAACATCCAGGTTACCTCTGGAGTATTGTTGACTGTCACGTTACACCACATTACAGATTATCTTATTTAAACCAGGGGCTCCCTTATACAGAATACACCACTCAGATATGTATAGGTCATATTTGTTGATAGCATACTGTATCCTACTTTATACAGCATCTTAATATGTGCCTTTTTACTTCATTTGAAGACATTGTGTTGTGAACTTTCAGTGCAGTTAGGGTTGAAGTAGTGAGGCAGATCTGTAACCCTGTCCTATTGTGGGTGTGCAGTCTGGCCTTGAGGACGGGGACCTGCACGACGGTGCCTGGTGTGCCCAGTATGAGGACCAGAACCAGTGGCTGGAGCTGGACGCGCAGCGGCCCATCCTCTTTACTGGGGTGATCCTGCAGGGCAGGAATTCCATATGGAGGTCAGCAAACCTCAATCATTGTCCAGCCTGGAGCTTAGTACCTAATGCATGTTTTGTGGTATATAAGCACATTAATTAAGCCAGAATCCAGCAAAGTTTGTAGATTTCTCTGCTCAGTCACACCTGCTAAACCCGGTAATTAGCTGAGTTAGAGATGTGTTTGGGCAGGGAAATCAGCAAACTGTGTTGGATTCTGGCCCTCCAGGACTGGAATTGGGGATCCCCGCCTTAAGCCATAAAAAAACCAAAAACAGTCATTTAATTAATTGTTTGATTATTACCTTGATTTGTAGTCAGTCTCTTCTAGAGTCCTGCCATATTGCCCCCTGATATAACACCAAAATTGCAGCATTAATGGTCGCTTCTCCTTGCTCCATGCAGCCAGGACTGGGTTCACACATATAAAGTGCAGCTGAGCAATGACTCCCTCCGGTGGACGCCCTGCATGAATGGGACAGACGAGGCTGTGAGTTCCTCTGATTTAGCAGGAGCCCTCAGGTCCAAGTCACTAATCTGATGTATTATCCGTCATTCTGCTGTCTGTCCTGTCTTGCACTGCTGTCTTGCACTGTCTTGTCCTGTCTTGCACTGCTGTCTTGCACTGTCTTGT
>JAODKB010000049.1:10303195-10314428 GCA_026774385.1 Marcusenius ussheri
GCGCGTACAAGTTATCTTAGGTCAGCGTTCACGGTTTGACTTCTGAGATTCAGATCGAGCTCTAGGTAATTTTTTTTCGAGCTGGTTGGTTCGACTTTTAAGAAATTCGAGTTCTAGTGAGTTCGAGAACTGAGGTACCACTGTACTTGTTAGTATCTCAGGTCATTCATTTGATTATTTTTCTGTACTCATTTTATTTTCTTGATTGCTATAACTGTATTTCTTAAAATTTGGTTCATTTAAATTTAAAAATTGGCTGTCAAAAATACCGTTATTAAAAAACATCCCGTAGCAACACCTTTTGTTGTTCTTAACTTTTGTCTGAAATTTAAGCTTTATATATTTTCAGATATTTACACTGTTTCTTTTGGTCAAATTTTATGATTCTTGATTTTTAAAAATCGACTGTAAGAAATATGGTTGTGAGCTAAACTGCAAAACACATGTTTGCTAACAATCAAATGAATGCCCCAAGAGATGAACAAGTATTACCCATGGTGGATGATGAAACTAGGCTTTAGGCAGCTTGAATATTCGACCGTTGTGTCAATTTATTATAAACTCCACTTATTTTGCTTTTTTGAATTTTTGCAAGTAAACTGTTGCTGTAGCCATTTTGTTTTTAGTAAAGTTTGGCTGAAGTTTTGTATATTTTGATAGTTTACAGTTACAGATTTTGATATTGTTGGCAACCTGTAAACATCAATAAAACTACAAAAAAAAAATGCCAGGAATACTTTCCTATAATGCATCACAAGGGTAATTGCATGGAAAACTGCCATTTTTAAATTTGGCTAATAGCTAAGGACCACCCTATACTGTGTGCATATATACAATGAGGCTCCACCTAATTAAATTACTTTAATGCTAAACATCGTTAATTATAATGAAATATATTATTTTGTTTTATTGCTTTGTTTTATTGCTTATGTAGATATATGTAGGGTGATTCCATGAGAAGAATGAGTCAGTTCGTAATATGGATAATACAGCAAATCCTGTGATAACTGTGATATGTACATCCACAATATATTGTTTAAAAAAAAAAAAAAAAAAAACAAGGATCAGAAATAGATATTGGCTGGGCAAAATATTTTATCATGATGATTTTCTCCACATCAAACGATGTCAATAATTATCCTGATATAATTTGTCATCATTTCAATGCTCCATTTTTACTAAATTTCCTTTGCTTTTCAATGGATTTAGAACATGATAAAATTTGACATTCAGTGGATTGCACACATATAATTTTAGTAAATCCTATAGAAAAAAATGGTGTAGGGTGTAACGCTAGAAAACACTAACATTACATTCTTGCTAGGTTTTTTCTCTGACTGCCTCACTGTTCATTCCAAAGTGGGTTTGACTAGGGCGGGACAATTTGCCCTAAAATGTTATCACAATATTTTCACAATATTGATATTTATCAGAATATTTTCAAATTTATTTGTATAAAACAGTAAAATATGACAGGTGCTTTTGAGTTTTCCTGATTATAATGATGAAATTGTTTTGCTAATAGTTTTGGAGCATGTGACAGGCATTATGATGAATCACATCAACAACAGACTCGTACCTTAATGGGATTTGTGTGAAAATAGTGCATTACGCAAGAAAACAAGTGTTTACGCTATACCATAATACTCACAATAATCAGATTCAAGGCGATATGAATGTTCATAATTTTGATATATTTTATCGATAAATTACGCATCCTTATGTTGTGTTCTTTTCATTTCAGTTTTAAAAAGAAGGTAAATGACCTTTCACTTTAACAGAAATATCCAGCATGTCGGTTGTTCTCTGTTTGTGTGTTGAAGGGACTCTGCATCATCATGGCCAGCTTTAAGGTGCGAAAGTATAGGGATGAAGACGAGGAGCTGGTGAAGGAGATCTTTGCACTGGGGATGAGTGAGCATGTGCCCACCTCCTTCATGCACATGCTGAAACAGCCCCTCACCCAGATGGTGCTCATGTGCATCTTCTGCGCTCTGCTGACCAGCTCCAAGTCATTTCTCCTGCCCGTGTTGGCTGTGACTCTGCTTCTGGCTGGAGCTCGGCAGCTGGTCAGCTACCTCTTCACCAGCTACATCGACACCAGCCTGAAAGATGATCTCAAATGCATCCGGGAGACCTATATGGAGAAGAAGGACTCGTGCTTTTGGGTGGCGGAGAGCGAGGGCCGGGTGGTGGGCATGGTGGCCTGTGTAACCTCCCAGACTGAGGAGTGCCTGGAGCTGAAACGCATGTCAGTGCGACGGAGCCACCGCGGCCTGGGAATTGCTAAGGAACTTTGCAAAGTGGTGGCGGACTTCACTCGTGAGAGGGGCTATAAGGCTGTCATACTCTACACTTCTGTGGTCCAGACAGATGCCCAGAGGTTGTATGAACATATGGGCTACAAGAAAACTGGGGACTTTGTATTCCAAAATCTACTTGCCAAGATCTTCAATTTTTACATTTATGAGTACAGATTAGAGGTACAAGAGCTTACAGGTGGCTAAGCTGTAGCTTTTTCATGCTGTCTTACAGAGGGTTAAAAATTTGTGGCTTGGTGTCTGACTTCAGCATGCCTCTACATTCATTTATCCCGTTTTCCCTTTTCATTTTGATTAGTGTCTCTTGCGTTCAGGTCATTTCAACAGTTGCATTTGTGCTCAGTACTTAACTGGAAACCTGCTAGATCACGTTATTTGCATACCAGATGTTCTTCAGTCCTTCGTGGGAGATAACTGAGGGCCTTTGTTGGATTTACTAACACCGTGAAGAAGCAGCATCTGTTTCCAGATGCATGTGACTATAGCTTCTGCTGGGGCATTGTTTGAATGGTTAAAATTTTTGAATAAAGTACTGCAAATTGATGGCAATGGGGCTGTTTGTCTTTATTTCTTACTGTTAATTTTCTGTTTTATTTTCATGCATTTCCTATTGTATTTTGGTAAAGTTGAATTGTGGATGTGACAACTCGACCTTTTTCTAGTGCAGTTACAGTATTACAACCTTAGCAGGAAGCAGAGACTCGGTTACGACAGTTTTTTTTCCATTAAATATAAAGTTCTAAAGTTACAGAAGATAAATTATTGGTGCTAAGATTATTATTACAGTTTGTGTGATAAGTGCCATTGCATTTCTCAGGGAAGGATTTATTCTAAAGCTGTACATAGAAGTTGGGCAATATAACTCTACCCTCTAATGCAGGGGTGGGCTATCTTATCCAGATAGGGCCACTGTGTGTGTGGGTTTTCACTGCAACTCCCTAATTAGATTACTAATTACAGGACTGATTGGCGGATGTGTCCTCACACCTGGGTTTGAACAGTTAACCTAAAGGTTATCGCAAAAATCCACATACACACTGGCCCTTTGTGGATAGGATTGCCCACCGTTGATCTAATGGATAAGTGGTTTGAAGATGGATGGATGAAGAAAAATTCTATTCTGTCTTTACAAATAATTTCTTTCATAATCACCAGTGAAACCATTTCCACATGTTACCGAAGCATATCAAGAGAAATTGTATGCATATTAGTCTGTTTTAGTCTGTAGTTATAAACTATTTTTCTCTGTTTCTAGGTTCCCGTGAAAGAATAAATGGCCCAATACAAAATCCGCATATATCGGGATGAGGACTTTGAGACAGTGAGGGAAGTTTATGCCACTGGGTTTGCAGAGCATCTCCATGCTGTGTACCTTCAGGTTCTTAAACAGCTCTGGGTTCAGCTTACCTTGGCAAGCATCTTCATTGCCTTGCTTGCCTCCTCTGGGTCACTCCTGTTATCCATTCTAGGTCTAACTCTTGTACTCCTGGCTTCCCGAGAAGGGATAGGATTCTTGTTTGGCCAAGGAATCCAACTGGGTCTCAATGAAGACCTCCAGGACATCAGGAAGTCGTACATGCAAGGAGACAGGTCCTGCTTTTGGGTGGCCGAAGTGCAGGGGGTCATTGGAGGCACAGTGGGTATACTCCCAGCTAAAGATGAGCCTGGATGCTGGGAACTAAAGCGAATCTCCGTGAGGAAAGAATTCAGAGGACAGGGAATGGCCAAAGTACTGTGTAAGACAGCTCTTGATTTTGTGATTAACCAAGGGGTTGAAGATGTGGTGCTGTACACCTCCATGGTCCAAACAGATGCTCACCAACTCTACAAGAGTGTTGGCTTCCGGATGGTGGAGACCTTTGTCTGGCCATCACTCCCAGCCAAACTTATCAACTTCATGGTGTTGAAATACAGGTATAGAGTGCTGGCTTAGAGAAGATTCAGAAGATGCAATTTATTGAGGACCATCACAGACATAATGAAGATATGTAACAGTATTATGATCTCAAGACCTTTAAAAATATATACATACTGTACATAAAATTTTAAGCAGCATTGTATGGGAATTTCTCCCTCTTGATTTTTGTATTTTCCTTTTACCCAATGGTGTTTTTTCCCTTTTGACAATCTTAACCTTTTTAATTCTTATCACAATTTTTACTATTATATATTACTCACTGATCTCTTGATTCAGCTGTCAAGAATGCTTGCACTTGCATCAGTTCAAAAATATGCTCTTTATATACATTAAAGTGTTAGGTTACCTTGTAAATGCAATGAATTTGTGATATGCTTTGCATTGTAAAAAGATGCAAGCATAAAATGTTTTTTTCCACTGCGAAATTCTTATCTATGGCATCCGAAATTTGTTTTTTTTTTTTTTAAATGCATTATATTGTCAGCTGGAGGTCAGGATGTGCTGTCTTGGAAGGAAGGTGTGCATGTTGTCTGAACATAGTCTTGTATTTCTGTATTTTGTGATATTGTAATACAAACGATCCCTCATATTTTGTTACATGTCAAGTGTTACGTTACATAAATGATTCAGTTACATATACATGTATGACATATACAGTATATATAAGACTAACTGTCCATTTCATTGGGAATACAGTTCTAATATTGGGCAGGACCCTCCTTTGCTTTCAGAACAGGATGATGCTGGGAATGTTACTCCAGATTCCAGCCCATATATAAGCCCCCACAGCTGGGGTTACAAAACACTTTCATGACAGACATAGACATTGTTCTAATTCATGCACTGTATTTTCAGGAATTTTAATAGTTTCTGTGTGGACTGTGTGTGAAAAGGAAATCCTCGTAACTCAGGCTCAAATGATACCTTTAATATTATGTCCTTAGTTTAGTAAACTAGGTACTACTTCATCTGTTATGAGTGCCAGCATTTGAAATATGGAAATATGCTAAATTTGTTTATTATGGTTTGTGATTAAATGGTAGATTTGCAAATGGTCAATGGATATTGGGCATCTTAAAAAGTGAAAATGTAAGTCAATGCCTTTTGGTAGGATAATGATTATTTACTAGTGTTTTTGTCCATATTGATTAAATACATATATATGCCTAAATGCATATAGAAATTAGAAAATAAGGCTGTAGGATGATGCATGGAAGATGGATGAATATATGGCTGGAGAAATGTACAGTATTCAGCAGGTCGTCACACCTCTCAGGCTGCTGGTTCAGTCCTGGTCCACTCCTATTTATTAAGGACATAATCAGACATATTAAAAAAATGCAGGATTCTGTATTCAGAAAATAGCAGTTATGAAATTTGAATGACAAACAGACAGAGCACATATATTGTTATTGACAGTGTAGTACTGTCCTAGTGCACTTCATACCTGCACTTAATGTTTCCCATTCCTTTTAAAGGTCATTTGATGTCATCCTACGATTTATGAGAAATTGGCGGATAAGTAAACAGTCATCTCTGGCATTAGAAAGTCAGTTCCACCCTTTACCTGGCTGGTTTCTGGTCGTTCCCAGTGTCTCCTGCTTCACCTTACTCTTGTGTACTGCTGTCTTAGAAATTTTAAACCTGGAAGCATCCTGATGCTCAGCATATCCTTCTGTCAGCAAAACCACAATTAAACCAGAATTTAAAAATGCAGATTTGTTTAGAAATATAGAGTGGTCTCTTAATTTTTTCCATGGCTGTAGGTGATGTAATTAAACGCAGGATTCCTTAAGCTGTGTGATGTTTGAAGGGTGTCTTGCATGCACAGCCCATTTCAAATCACCCCACAGCATCTCAATAGGATTCAGATCTGGACTTTGACTTGACCATTCCAGAACTCTCAGTTTCTTTCTTCTAAGCCATTCCTTGGTAGATTTACTGGAATGTTTTGGGTCATTGCCAAACTGCATGGCCCACCTCTGCTTCATCTTCAACTTCTGGATAGATGGTCTCACATTGTCCTCGAGCACCCTCTGATACGATACACTTGCTATGAGGTTCTTTTGTTCAAAAGCTGTCTTTGTTTTACGCCAAACATGTCCTCTGTTACTGTGTCCAAATAATTCGATTTTAGAATCACCTCTACGAAACACTTTGTTCCAAAGGCCTGGTCTTTGTCTAGGTCAGCGGCTCTTTTACCACGCAGCTGCAGCTCTTTTCATAACGATAGACGAATTCACATTTTCATGTCAACATATTATGATAATACTTTCATAAAGATAAATCATTTATTTATGGGTTAATATTTTTCATTTAGATATTTCTTTAGCTATATGTGAATTAGGCAGTCCGTCGCACGTTTCTATTACGTCTTAACTGCATAATTTACATCTTCCTCAAAGTCATTCGCTAAAACGAGAGTACGTCTCTGGTTAAATGGAATGCTTTCCGGAGTTTTCTTAAGCACCTGTATGTACACTTCAACATTTATTGGGATTCCTAATTCTTTCATATACTTTTTGTAGTAAATCGTCACCACACCTTCCCAGATCTTCATAAAAATTATTATATTTTCTCAGATTTACATATTATAGACAGCTGAGTTCGGAGTGGTGAGGACATTCTAGGATTTTTGGAGACTTCTTTCAGCATCTTGCGGTCTGCTCTTGGGCTGCAATTGCTAGGATGGTCTGACCTAGTCATGTTGGAAGTTGTTTTAAACGTTCTCCACCTGTAATTTATTTTCTGGACTGATTCCAAACTCTCTTCAGATCTTTTTATAACCCTTCCCAGACTCATATGCATCTACAGTCTTCTTTCATTGCACTAGGACTCAGAGAGCTCTTTGGATCTCACCATGGTGAAACCACTCACTTCAACAATCAAGAGCAAACCAAACTGAATAAGATTCCACCAAAAAGTTCTGTAACAATGTTCTAATCATGTTCACCTGATGTGGTGCACCTGAATTTTAAATAGTAATGAATGTGGAAAAACATTCATAACCAAAGGTATGATATACCAAAAATTATTAAAGTAATCACTATATTTTGCATACTGTCAAATAAAACACAAGTTTTATACACAGTAATGAAAATTCTTTTCAGCCACTTACTCCTGACAAAGCTGGATCTAAGACCAGATGATGCCCATTTGTCAGTTGAGACTCTATAATATAATAATACTTTAACAACATACCATGATCATCAAATGATAGGTTATACATAACCCACAATAGAGTTACAACATGAACAGTTTTTATACATTCAACTTCATAACATTAAGCCATGAGCAAAAATGTACTTGTAACTTGACTGGGAAATGCAAAATTTATGTTACTGCAAACTGTGTTCTCATTGGGGCATAGCTTGTCAATTGTTGTTATGCCTAAATGTTTTTTCAGTATGTAGAATTGAATGTCTGTGGAGAGATGTCAGGGTTAGTGTCACGCAGATATATTACGAGGTTTTTCTTAGCCTTGAAGAAGACTCCCTTTTGGATGTATCATTACATTTCACCTCTTCTGTGTGCACTATGTTTTCATAAAAAGGCTGGAGAATGATCTGTATACATTCAGTGAAGGGTGGGGCAGTCATTCCACGCGCACCGAAGGAACACTAATTCCAAACCACTTGTGGCCTTTGGGGTATATGCAGACCCCTTCCACTGAGGATGAAGAAAATGTGCAGGTGGTTGATTTTTTTATTATTACTATTAAATTGATTGGAAATATGGACTCCATCTTATAATTTGATCAGAATATTTTTTGTTGATATTTTCTCCCAGCTACTTTCAGAACCTGGACCTCTGAAAGTCACTGGGAGTCATTTGATTATGTGAACGAGGAAAACCACAAATTTGAGCTGCCATCAATCTTACAGTACAGTCTGAATGTTTTGAACGAGACATTTATGTTGTAAGGGTTATGTAGTTACATTTCAATTTACATTTCTGTTTACTCTGAATTGTTTTATACAGTTGCTATAGCCATTAATTTATATCCCAGAATGGTAATGCATACATTTTTAAGAAAAACTTTGTAAATTGAATCATTTAGAACAACTTTGTAAAGCTATTAAAGAATGTAAGCTATCTGTAGTTGTAGGTAGTTGTAGTTGTATGTGCCAGTCCATAATGTTCTTTAAATCCTTTAAGGAAATATTATTAATATTATTGGAAATATTATTGTGCTTGCACATGCACTCAACTGGAAAGCAAACAGTATGGTCTACATCACAGTCATGAGTGAATTTAACAATTATCTTAAACGCTTCCTTTTCTCGTGGGAGGTCTGTGATTTTTCCCGTAATCCACTGCATAACCCTGCCAACAGTGGTCTTTGCTTGGTTATCATCCACATTCTTGTCCTCGTCTTAAATACATAAAGAGAACAAATGTGTGTTATGTTTAAAGAAGGTTAGAATTCAGAAGAGTGTTTAGTTAAGAAAATAAAAGTATAATTATTCTGTCATCAGAATGGATTGGAACAAATAGAAGAAGGCAGATGTCAGGATACTTGTCCATGAGAACCAATAGATCATAAAGCTGGAGACCTTTTCTGAGCTGATCCAGCACAGGGAGACCTCTGGTGGGGTAATATAGAACAATATCTCTGTACAGAGGATACAAACAAATGACGTGGTTTGGTAACTGTGGTGGCTGGTCCCACAGCCACACAGCCATTCTGAAAGGAAGTATCATTTACCTATAGTCATTTGTCATTTTACACTTCAGTTTGTTTAGTTTGCATACTGCTAATCAAAACGCAACAAAATTTGTCTGTTAGTATTTCTTTATTTGATACACTTTAATCACTCTTTACTAGATGAAGCTTGCATATTTAGTTAACTGTGGAACATTATGTTGCGCACCTTTTTATTAAGTTATTAATGGTTTCGTTTCTTTTCGAGTTTCCGTGTGGTGAGTGCTGGGGAATTTTTCTCGCCGCTCCAGTCAAAAGAGGTGGCTAACCTGGAAGCCTGGCTAAATGCAGGAAGTCAAATCAGACAGCTCCAAGAGGGTGTTCTGTAGCGGGGGTAGAGTAGTTTGCATTACAGTGGTACCTCAGTACTCGAACTCATTAGAACTCAAAATTCTTATAAGTAGAACCAACCAGTTAAAAAAAAAAGTGACCTAGAACTCGATCTGAATCTCAGATGTTGAACCGTGCCAACCTAAGATAACTGGTACAGGTGGGGAAATCGATTTAAAATAGATTTCTTATTAATTATTTTAATATCATTAATAATAAACCATTAATAGATTTAATTATAATAATACTGTCATGCCGAGCAGGGACGGGACGGAGACAAAGGCGCAGACGTCAGGGTATCGGGGAATATGGGGTTTAATTACAGGTAAGGCAGGCAAAACTCAGACAAACAATACAATGACCAGACTAAATACACAGGACTAATGACAACAACCAGAAACAGCTGATCACACGGGGATTCCACATGAGGTTAACAAGGGGGCTGGCACACGGAAGGAGCAGACGATCGGGGCAGGACACATTGGTTTTTTTTTTTTAACTTTACACATTGTTTGGATACATTTATTTTCTTAATTACTATACAAATTACTGTTTTGATGAATTGCTTAAATGTGTTTAGTACAGTATATGCTCTTCTTGTTTTATCCTGCTCATTTTGTGTTTAAAAAAAAAAAAAAAAAAACATATTTAGGTGTAATTTTTTGGGGCCTGGAACCAATTAATTGGTTTTCCATTATTTCTTATGGGGAAAATTCGATCAGAACTCTAACATTTTAGGATTCGAACCCGAGTTCTGAACGGATTAAGTTCGAGTTCTGAGATACCACTGTATTAGTTTCTTTTTTATCATTTAGATATATATTTTTTGGATTTAATTTAATTTGTTTCGATTTTGCTTTGTTTTCATTTAAACCATTAGCTGACTGTCCTGTTTTGATCTTTTGTGGTATGTATTGAGCTTATCCCTTTTATGTCATGTGGTCTGGCCAACCACTTTATATAGCCCTCATTGGTGCCTTGTCTAGAGAGATGGTCAGTTTGCTTGGTTTAAGTTATATTTTTGGTTGTGTTTTTGATACGTTGACCTCTTTTATGGGTCCAAGTTTATTCTTTTGTTAAACTGTTTTCTTTTTGTAAATAAAAAAAGGATTTTTTTTCCCCAGTCCACCTGTGTTCCTCGTGCCTTCCATCTCAGTCCCTCGCAGTAGTCAATGGAACTTTTACAAAATGTTTCTTCCTCATAAATACCTGACAATACGGTCCTTTTTCCAGAGACACAACTCCTGTGTGTCCACAATTTATAATCAGTCAGGTCTGTTTTGCTTCAGTGACATCATTAACCTAAAACAACAAAAATGAAAAGTACTTTGTTTATACTACAATCCTGCTTTTTAGATGTAAAAAAAGGTTGCGTGTACATTTAAAAATGTTCATTGATGTCACAAGTGGAATTTTTACCTTTGCTTATTGCAAAGACATCTCCATGTCTAAAACATCACTGGTAGAGACCTGTGTGTGGTCAGTACGCAGGTACTGAAAGCTCCACTGACAAAGAAAGGAAAGTAGAGATCCAGCTTGAGCCAGACTCACTGACATTATTTCTCCAGGAACCATGAAAATTGACAAAAATGTTCCTTTCAAATGATGGTTCTAGGTCTTACATACCCCAGAGCTGGAATACATTTATAAAACTTACCTGAAATTCTTCTGGTTTAAGCTGTTTTGTTTCCTTTTTCCATCACCATTACAGACAAACAGCTTCCTTTCAATTTCTGAAGACATTTCTGGTACACATGGAAATGAAACTGGATAAATATATTTATGAATAAACCTACATAATTTCTAAATCTACTCCAGGATTAATGCTGGAAGTGTAAGGTGCATTTATACCTTGTACCACACCTGTTAAGTTTTATTGATGTCATCCTGAGACGCACAGAGAAAACCTGTCCACATCTGTTCTCTAGGTTTCTTATAATGGCCATGCAAATACACAAC
>JAODKB010000049.1:10414308-10424432 GCA_026774385.1 Marcusenius ussheri
CCGCAGTATGGGTCAACACAGAGCACGCATACTCCACCCTGAGCCGCAGTATGGGTCAGCACAGAGTACGCATACTCTACCCTGAGCCGCAGTATGGGTCAGCACGGAGTACTCATACTCCACCCTGAGCCGCATCGCTACCAGCCCCACCAGTACAGACTTGGCGTCCGTTGGCCCAGCCCCTCAGCTTACTTTTTCAAGATAGCCAAATTGCAAGTTTGTCCTGACCCAATAGAAAATTCAACAAGCACAATTTGGCTTTCTCACGTGCCTTATATTTTGGACCATAGATAAAAATGATGTCAGAAAAATCTGCCCCGAACCCATCAAACCATGCCTCAGGAATATGGTCCCAAGCTTTTCACACCTCAAAAAAAGATGCGTCACAGTTTCATCTTGCCCACAGAAAGGGCAGTCCGCTACCACCCATGGATCAATATGTACCACATGTCGATTTGTGGCCACAGCCCCATGCAGCCCCATGCACCAACCTATAGGGGGTTTGTACAGGGTCTTCCAGCAACCCATGGGGGAAGCGCCAGGTGCCAAAGTGCCCAAAAACCTAGAAGCTGCCACCCTCGTCAGAGAGCCGCTGTTGAGAACTTTCACACTTCATAAAGCGCCGCCTTAGAGGCCCCCGTAAAGTCTCGTAGCTGCTGGACTCTGATGGAGAGTAACAAACCAACATCCTCCCAATGCCCTTCCACTGCCGCTGAAACATGCAAAGTTGGAAAAGGGCGTCTCGGATCCCCTACCCCGTCCTCCACAGTCCTCCAAAACCCTTCAGGCAGAGACAAGGAGATTTTATTAAGGATCGACTGAATGACACAGCTTGACTGGAGCCCCATCTCAGTGCACCAGGCTAAAGCAGACTTCCAGGCCCCACCCTGTCTCAAATGCCCAAGCTTAGTAATACCCGCCGCCACCATGCGTCGTCGAATAAAAACAGACTCCAGCGCACTGGTCTGAATCAGGGGGTTGTAGAACAAGGCCTCCTCCTCCACACTGATACACGGCAGAGAGCCAGGCCTATCAACTCTCCACACAGATGACCACACTTTCAGAACAGACTGATAAAACTTGGTGGTTGCTGATATATCCACAGGTTTCTGGTCCAGTATAAACAGATGTCTGTCATAACCTAGGTCCTCCACTCGCCGCAGCTACATGCATGCTGTGTCGGCCCACAAGTACTCTCCGCCATACAACAACCTCTGAGCTGTCTGAGAGCGAGAGACAGAGACTGGCGACAAGCCCATAACAGACAGAGTTAAGTAACAGCAGGCCGTCGAGACCAAGAGTAAAATACCAAAAGTGTCAATGCTAGATGCTGCGCTGCCATTGCTGCCCGCAAGGCACTTCAAAAGCAGTTATCACACTGTGTCATCATGCCATAGGAAAGAGGAGAACTTTATAAGCCCAGCTTGCCAAACTCCAGTCAGAAAACAGCACAGAGTTGACAGCTACACTTCATGGTTATCGGTATTATGCTGGGGAGGTCAAAGAATAATAGTCATTTTGTGGTTTTTCTTATTGTGATTAAGGTTTAATGTTTGTTGTGCTTTTGGTCTATATCTTTCCCACATGTTTTGTTACAGTCCCCACCCTCCTGGTCAATGGTTGTGAGAGTACTGACTGTTTGCTTGTGTTTGTGGTACATTTCCTCCCACACTGTAAATCCACAGGACTTTCAAGGTAATGTGTGACTGTTTCAGCATTACGCTAATTACAACATCACTGAGAAGGTATATTTATATAATAATAATACTAATACTAATAATGATGATGTAATGGATCTATGGATGCCTTAGAGTGACTTTGAAGCTCACGGCTTTGAATCCTGTACCCAGCAAAGTGATCATGTCGCTGTTGGGCCCCTGAGCAAGACCCACGGAACCAGTTAGATTGTTGATCTTGTGCTCTGAATCCAAGCTTCGCTCACATTGGAGAACAGAGGGAGATATGCGAAAATCAAAGAATTCCTGTATGCTCCCTTTTTTAAATTGTGAAAATGAAAAGTTGAAGTATAATGAAATGATGATGTCACTGATATTGAACTGCAGAAAAATTAGTTAAAATATTTTAGGGAATAATATACAAATGTCAGAAATATTAAGACTAAGAATATTACGACTGCCTTGAATAATAAAAAAGTAGAACTGTTGATGGACTATATGACATTTTCTCAAGCAGAATTATGAAGTCATGGTTTTATTGCAGGTTTGGAACCTTTGGAACTTTACGTTTGCAGACAAATGACAACGACTATGCAACTAAATACACTGGATTTAACTATAATATATGCAATTATAAAATAATTTAATAATTCTGCTGCAAAATATGTACTTACTCTTTTTAAGTATTTTAATATATTTTTGGTTATTTTTCATTGCTGAAGATTCAAAAGACTAATAATAATAATAATAAGAAGAAGAAAAGATTAGAAGCAATCTGCTAATTAACTACTGAGGTGTTCTTCAAGCCCACATTCTCTCACTGGGCTAGTGTTTTCTTTGATGAGTTTTTATACTGTTTGTTTTGTTAAATTAATATGTTAAGAATACGCTCAAAAAATTAATTTTAGCGTTGAAGCTAATTCAGAAGTATACAGTGCAGCACTTTCTTGTCATATGTCTTGTCTCTGATCTTGCTGAAACCAAGTCAATTTATAGTTGCTGCCCCTGGAGTGTTGTCATCAATCCATATTTAGCATATAATTATATGTCGGGAGGATATTATATATGCCTTAAAAACCAGAGCAGAGATTTTTGTCTCGTTAAGTTGAAGGTTTTACTTTCAGTCTACCATGAAATAATTACTAACAATAGTTAGATATTATTCCTGGAATGTAAAACAATGCCAGTTTACAATCTGCAGTCAAACTATTAGTGCACTTTGCTATGATAATCTTTTAAAATGAATGAAGCAGGTTTTACTGCCAGGCAGATATTTATGTAATAAGAAAGCTCTGGTTGCAACATGCAGTATAGAAGGGGTGCACTCTAATACATATTGACTCTGTACTGAAAGTTGATTCTGACTCCCTTAATTATTATAAATTAAATTAGATTGATGCCATAGGGAGTTTCCAGTTAGTATCTGTCAGGGGAGTACATTTTCACAAGTATTATGTTCAGTAAAATGATGTTCTTCACACAGACGATGAATGGTGCTATTTTAGCCATAATAGAATAAAAACTGTATTTCATTGCTCATTCATGATAACAGATATGTATGTATAATGACATTATAAATAATATAGGTTTTACACATAAGTGCTATAAACAAGTTATAGATCCATTATATAAATCCAATAAATAAACACACAACATAGAGTGAGCTTCCATTATCTGCTCCAAAGGAAGAATACATTCTAATATTCCATTGACATTTTATCAGTGTTATTTAAACAATAATTCAAGAAAATAATAATTGATACTTTATCGATCCCCGTGGGGAAATTGTCTTTACGCCTCCCTCAACTTGCTCTTTGTAGAGTAAGCTGTCCGCGAAGGGCAGCCACCCATAGTGGTGCCCAGGGAGCTGGGGGTTAAGGGTCTTGCTCAAGGACCTGCAGACGTGCTGAGGCTGGGTTTGAACCGGCGACCTTCTGAATACAGGCACAGCCAACTGAGCCACACGCTGCCCTGATATGTTCAACTTCAAGGTATTGCTACAACTTCAAAATAATATTGACTCCAAATACTAAAGACAAACCTGTGTGAAGAGAAAGCGTGTGCAGACCTCCCTAACATCACCATCATCTGCTCAGGAACATTCTCTCCTGACCACATCTGGCAGCTGCTCTCGCAGAAATGGCTTCACTCCAAATTTTCACTGAAAGACGTATGAAAGACAGGCAGCCGTTAAAGACGCAGGTGAGCTGGCACACATCCAGGGGATTTTTACATCATACACTCCCTCCAATGTTGTAATTAAATGACCTTGCTCAATAGTGGTCAGCTTCATCTAGGGCTCTATTTTGATGATCTAATGTAAATTCAGTTACGGGCATGTCTAAATCAATTTTTATATTGTGATGGCAGAAAAAACAGACTTTGCGCTAGTGCAAGGCATGTTTTTGCCATAACAAGCAATAAACCAATCAGAGTGGTACATCGCCTCACCTTTAAAAGGTGCATGATTTTCTGCGGGTTGGTATTACAATGGCGTGTTTACCTGCAAGCCAGATCACTTTGCAGCTGAGGAGACAAACGTGCTCGTCATCTATAGGAGCAGCACTGCTCCACCGAAGCCTTTCGAGGTGAAGCAGGCGTGGGGTGAGGTAGCAGTGATCCAAAGCAGTGTCCTCATTTTCTGGCATCATTAGATAACACACGTAGTGCCGAAAGCGGCATAATGATGTCAAAAGACAGGGAAGCTCGCTGCTGAATGAGCACAGCGGTCGGCAATGAGGATTTTATTATGCTTGTGTGTTTTTTATTTTAATTTTGGGTCTACAAAAAAAGTCTCAGGATTGGTGCCCGTCTGGTCCTGTCCTATGTGTCATTTTCCTGTTTAGCCAGCAGGTGTCACTGACCATCCTGTTCCCTCCTCTGTCTTTGTGGTAGTCCCTAATGCATTTTCCATGTGTCCCAGCCTACTGCATAGCACAATGGGTTGGGAGTATGGTGTTTACCAGGGTTCAAGCCTTATCTATTGTCTTGTATTTATTGTTTTTTTCTGTTTCCTCAGTTTTTACTTTCTCTGTCATTGGTTTGCCCTTCTTGTGTTCTGTTTCTGGTTTTTGTTTTGTACCTTTTTTGTTCCACATCGATTTGCTTTGCATTGTAGTACTAGTGTCTGGTTTGTCTGATTTTGATTTCTGATAAGCTTGCTAGTTCTGTTAATTAACGCCACCTTTGTCCGGTGCTTTCATTGATTGGTTGTCTGGGTATTGTTCTCACCTGTCCTGTGTCATCTTGTTAGCCGTGTGTGTATTTAAGTACCTGCTCCTGCTCTGGACTCTAGTCAGTCATTGTATGTTGATCAGTGAAGGTTTTTCTGTGTTGCTCTGTCCCTCTCCTTTCTTGTGTTCTTATGTGGCGTCTTTAGGTTAGTTCTTGTTTCCCCCGTTTGCCTTTTGACCCTCTTGTGGTCCCTTTTTATTTTGTGCTTTCTCTAGTGTGTTCAGCTTGTTCAAACCTCATTGTCTGGAGCCGTAAGTCGATCATCACCATTTTACTGCATCACGCCCCGTGTCTTTTTCTGCATCTCACGATTTGCATTCCTTAGCAGGCTACATACGATTCAGCTCTTCTGCCAGCTGATCCTTCCTTGCCCGCACTGCTGCTGGCATACACTCCTTCGTTGGCATCGGCACATGCAGTTCAGCATCACGCCTTCTAAAGTTCTGTCCTCATTCATGTCCAACAGACATTCATCATCCATGGAAATGTTATGCAACATACAACATGCCCAAAGAATGCTGTGACCATTAGATGGCTGTATTGTAATATTCCACCTGACTTATCTAAACATCTGAAATGCATTTTCAGCAATCCAAATGTCCTTTCAATTACAGTATGTGCTTAATTCTGATAATGAGCTTGAATGATTTTTTTTTTAATGATAGTTTATTCTTTACTTACATATACAGTATATATTTTTTTTCCTATGGTGTTTCATCGAACAGCATGTTTATGTGAAAGGATCAGTTGTACTCTATAATAAAACCTATATAAATAAAATACAATGAAATGCAATAAATAAAATTACAAAAAACCATTAGTGCTCCACGAGGGTGTACCTGTGTCCGTAACGAGCATCGTGCATCTGCATGTTTCTAAAATACATCGCTTATATACCATTCAACAATGACCCACTGACTTTAGATGTGATTTTTGTTTGTCAAAACTGCCATGTCATTTTGCTGCCTTAAAATAGCAATGTGCCGGTGGGAATGCACCACTCCTCATTTACTATTTTGCTGTTGGCAAATGGCATGAATATGAGCAATGCGCTGGTACAAAACTAGCAACTGCGCTTTGTGTGTTGCTTCATACTGGTGAAAAATAGAGCCCAAGGAGTCCCTGTATAGTTTCAAAAGCAAAATATGTATATTTTAATACCGCAATAAATCTAAAAGTAATACAATCAAGCATGAAATATCCAAATTGTAGTTAGCATATTACTTTATTAACAATTCATCTAAAATTAGCTTTATATATAATATAACATTTTATTAATCTTATGATCTCTTTTGGTCTAGTACACTTTCATTATAACACCTTTAAATGTGTGATTGTATATAGCCATTTCTTTTGTATTTAGTTGTTACAGGATGAATCAATTTAAGCTTAATAGTTTTCCTTTGGTTGTGGTTTCAGACAAACACACACATGTCTACTTGTGCAAAAATAGTAACAAGGAATAAAGCAGAAATAGTGGTGTATAGCCATTTAAGATTCACCGCGGTGCAAAAAAAGGCATTTCCAGAAAAAACGGTTCATAAGTTTCAAACTGCATTCCAAGCGAGTCCAAGCTGTACCATGGTGAAACCAGCCAGCCTTTCACACCCCCTACATGACTAATCTCCCTTTGTGCTCATACCCAAGCTCACTCACTCAACTCTTATCCAGTCTGCCTCTGCTGTTCTTGCTGATCACATGTGCTGCTGCATTATGGCAGAATCTGTGTTATAATCATGAATAAAAAAAACAGGATTTTCGTTGTGTCATCGTACCTTGATACACCTTGATATGATTTTCATCGCGCTATCATCTTTTGAGAATTAGTCTAATCCTTTTAACTTTTTACAGTGCTCTGCAGGGCTGTGTAATAATGTACAATGTACTTTATTATTATTTTCGTTTTTAATGTTGATAATGTCATACTGTGCATAATTTGTCAATTAAAGTTTGTATGTACATGGAATATATGTTATATATGGGATCTGTGAATGGTTCGTGATTTTCCGTGGTTATGGTCATCTGTGTTCGGTCTTGGACTGCCTCACCAGTGGATATAGGGGGACTATTAGTTAGATCCATCCATCCATTTCTGTTTCTTATCCCATTCCGGGTTCCGGGGGGTCTGGAGCCTATCACAGAGGCTACAGGCACAAGGCTGAATTACTAGTTTTTAAATTAATATATATATATAAATATATAAAACAACATCCTTTATCCTCTTCATGTAGTAAAAACATGTATGAAGCCAAGAAGAATGATTTATTGTTTCCATCCATCCATCTGTCCATCCATCAGTCACAGAACACATATATACACACACACTCATGCAAACAGTCATAGACTTTGTCTTTGGATCGTGAGTGGAAACCCATCCACCAGAGGGAGAATATCCAAGTCCACACGCACAAGCTGAGAGCAGAATTAAATCCTACAAACCAGAAGGTACAATGTACCAGGGCTAGGGAGTGTGAAACCCATATTGGATCAAGATAGATTTTATGTTTTTTAGAACTCAAAGAAAGATGTTAAAACATTTTCTACTCAGTGAATACAAAAAAGTGATAAAATACCGGTGATAGACTACTGTTTGGATATTAGACACATCAAATATTTAGGAACAATGTAATTTTATCTGGGTTAATGTTGTTTGACTTTAAGATGACGGATAGTGCTGAAAAGACAAATGACACAATAGTTCTTATGCAGAATTCATGATGAGGAGTTTGGATATCTGAGTAAATGCAAAACACTGCCTGGGGAAATTAGAGTCACCGATCAATAGAAAGGGGCCAGGCAGCATTGATCTGACATGCACTATGCTGACGACCTGCATAGCACCATCTTGGTGAGAAAGACAGATCTGCGACAGGCCTTCTGGGGGGCCCCGCTGCCCCGCTGAGGATGGTCTGCCTTCATCGATTCAGGGGGGTCAAGGATATGGATCTGTCTGTATGGAGGGGAAGAGTCTGTCTGAGGCTCTGTGAGTGGCGACTTCCCTGTGCACTCAGGTGCTGCAGTCATGCTGGCTAGGAGCTGTGTTTTCCAATGGCTACTAATATTAGATTATTACATTAAGCCATTTCATTATAGGATTAGATATCTGGGTTAGACCTGCTGTTGAACAGAAATGTTAGCAATTGCTGGCAGCACATTTCTGCAGAATCACAATAGTGGTGTTTAACTGTTGCTTTAATAAAATCCAGGGTTTTAAAGTACTTGCCTTTGTTTCCTTTCTATGCAGAAGTGCAGAAATACTGAAGGGTTTTGCCTCAAGAAGTCTCCTCTTATAAAACGTCTTATAGCACTGAACATGAGAACATACATTTAACACGAAGATGCTTCACTTGCAGCTGATTGAAGATATAAAAAATCTATAAGACACCCATGATTCTAGACCTTACTTAAGGGGGGCTTCAGCCTCCTTTTTGTCCCAGGCCCCCTGAAAATGTTTTTATTCTAAATCCACTTAGCAATTTGTCCTTTATTTCCACAACGATTTTGTATCCTCCTGCAGTTCAGTGAATTTTATAGTTCTCCCATATTTAAAGTGGCTGGGCCCCCAATAAGGGTCAAATCTTAGAATCACCCCTACTTCAACATAATTTGATTCATACAAATGCTGAAATGATACAACATGATTTAAAGCTGTTTTCAAGCCTCCATAAAAATTATCATTATATTTAATAGGAAAATTTAGCCACCCTGATGAATCGGCAAAAATTCCCACAGACACAGATTGGTGGCAGCTGTTTAACTACAAAGGGGACCAACTCGATATTGATGCTTATGGATTTAGAATAGGATGCCATAAACGTTGCTGTGGGTGTCCCAAAACTTTTGCCCTAATACCTTAACAGCTTATATTATACATTAATAACAAACATTATATGATAATAACAAACATTCTAATCATAAACATTATAATCAGATATCCATCGACTTACAGCTTCAGAATGAAGCTCTAAGAGTCTAAGTCAATCTGGATTTATCTCGATCATTATAAGGTTAAATATACTGTGTAACATAAGATACACTAGCACACCTGTAGTAGCTGCACAGTCAGCTTCTTTTGGGTCTTGCCGCAGGCCACGTGTATCGCAAACATGTCCGCTAACATCCATTATATCACCTCATCTCTTCAGACATTCACTTGATAAATTTCATTACAGCTGTTATGTAACCTAAGTATGTTTGCATATTACTCAATAGGACATGTTGATGAATTATGTATGACGCCACTTTATTATATTTGCCACTTTATTAAGTCCCTAATCAAGATAAACACACTGTGATTTGAAATGACAGAAACTGAAAAACCACTAGGTGATGCTGGTGTGGAAGGAAAATTCCAGTAGGGCTGGGGAGAAGTGCATAGTGGGATTGCTGTCAATGTCTTAGGCCTTAGGCAAGAAGAATGTGTGTGTGTATATATATATATATATATATATATGTGTGTGTGTGTGTGTTGCGCTAAACCTGAAACCGGGAGCTGAAACTGCCTATTTGTGAAGATAATCGGAACCTCCTCTGTTGCTCAATGGTGTGGAGGAAGATGGGAAAGCGTTCAGAAATATCTAGAGGAGGCAAACAGGCTTATTTTCTTATGTGTTTGCTATGTTCACCTATTTCGAGGATCATATGTTAATGAATGTGTTTTAATGAAATCAAATGAAAGGACCTTATATACAGCTCCATATGTACAGATCTGGAAAAAATTAAAAGGCCACGGTTTACACATTACACAGGTTTCTTTGCAAACTCCAGCCGGGCTCTTCCCTGCTTCGCACTGAAGGGCTTCTTCCTTGCTTCATGGGTCTTCAGTCCTGTTACAAACTCGTCCTAGCAGTGCACTTCACACCACTTAACGTTTCCGGTTCTTTTTGAAGGTCACTTGAGGTCATCCTGCCGGATAACTGGACGGTCATCTCTGGCATTAGAAAGTTGTTTCTGCCCTCTACCTGGCTGGCTTTTGGTTATTGACAGTGTCTTCTGCTTCACCTTGTTCTTGTGTACTGCTGTCTTAGAAACTTTGAGCCTGGAAGCAATGGAACCAGGACTGAACTGGGATTTAAAAATGCAGATTTTTTTTTTAAATATAGATCAGTTCCAGAGCTGTATATGGTAAGATATGGGTAGTTTTGTTCTGTAATTTGCTTGATTACACAGTACTGTTTAACATGGGTCCATGTAAAGGATTAGCAAGTGGGGGGG
>JAODKB010000049.1:10424532-10435089 GCA_026774385.1 Marcusenius ussheri
CCCCCCCCCGCCCCAGGTTGCAGAAGACTGCCTTTCAGGAGGGTTTGCAGAAATGTATATTTTCTTTGTTAGGGGTTCACTTCTTTGGAACGGGAACACTCTGTTTCTTTGCTGTTAATCCTAGGGTGCTCCCTGCCTTAATACAAGGAATTTTATCGTATTCAGGTTGTGTCAGGTAAATTCACTTCGTGCCTAGTGCCAAGAAGAATCTAGAGAAAGAAAAGTTAGTCTAGGGTTTTACTTGCAAACTGGTAGATTTAGGGGGATAATACTTTAAGAGGAGTAGTGAAACATTGTACACTCAAAGTAAAAACATGATATTACTGTGAAATCTACGGAACAGCTGAGTTTGCAATTATCTTTTTATGCCATTTTCTTGGGATAACGATCTTGAGATAGAAAATCTTGTTTTCTCATGATAAGGTAATTTAGTAGCATGGCAGCATAAGCTACAGTCATAACAACTTTATTGAATATTGGGGAATATCAAAATTATTAGTGTCACATGAATTTGCCAGGAAGCATTGTAGTAAAGTTAAATGTTCTGGGCTCGCATTCACAAAGCATTTTATCTTAATTGCACTAGAAGTTTTTAACTAAGAGTTTTTTCCTATTCACAAAGTGCCTGAGAGCAACATTTAGTTAGGAAAAGAGCTAACTAAGCTAAGAGAAAGACTCCGTCATTATGGCTGACGTCAGTTCTCATACACGAGCTTTTCCTGCAATAACCACGGGGATTGGCTGAGGAAAGGCCAGAATGTTCTGGTGAAAATGTAGGCGCAACATCCATCTACAGTGGAAACCGCTTATAGTGATCTTGGTTATAGTGATCAACCGCTTATATCTTATCATTCCTGTACAAATACTGTTTTAATTATTTGGGTAAAGTAATCAATTAGTCCACTTAGCGTTCATTTTTTTGATTATTTTGATCGGCCTACTTTGCCTTACGGTAACCCATCTGCTACCTGAGGATAATGCAGCATGACAGGAAACAGAAAGTCATTTTCTCTGCGACAAATATAGACTCATCGAAGCTTATGATAAACTGCCAAAAACAAGCCAACAAGATGTAGCAGCAAAATTACAATAAGCAGTATTTTATGTACAGTACTGTAGTGTATCATAACGTATTTGAATTATACACAGTTCAGTAATTTAATTTGTACAGTTCTGTAATTTGAAAAGCATTGCAAACAACTGTATTGTATTTTGAAAGAGTAAATAAAATTCAGTAAATAGCGATGCTGTCTGTTTTATTACCTCATATGCTTGTAATTTCATTTGTATACTTATCCGCCTGAGGCATAAAGAAAATGAAAAAAAAAATGGTTATAATGATCATCCGCTTATAGTGTTCAATTTCACCAAGACAGATATGATCACTATAAATGGCTTCCACTGTAAATGATTGGGTTGTTTTGGTTTGTTGGAGATGTTATTGCATCATTCACAAGCTACACAACAATCATTATTCCAACCTGACTGAGGTGGCACCCTTTAAGTAATTCAACGTTCATTTAATGTTTTCAAGACATCACGATGTGGATTGACAGCAGCCATTTTGTGACTGCTTGTGAATCGCTCTTAGTGACTTAGGAGTCTTCTCGACTACTTTTTAGTTCGCCTACACTTAGGTGCTACTTTTAGCACTAAGTGGCTTTGTGAATTGCTCTTAGTAAAAAAAAAAATAGGATTCCTACATTTAGGATTCACACGCCCATTATTTTTAGGAGTTAAGTAGCAAGTTAGGAGCTACTTTTAGCCTAAAGATGCTTTGTGAATACGGGCCCAGGTGTCAAACCACACCTGAATCCTATATAGCTTGATTGGGTCAATCAATTAGTATCACACTCTAATAAATCGATTCATGACTGGAGTGCAGCTGTTAGTATACATGGAGAAAAACAGGAGTGACAGGACGCAGCCTTTAAGGGAACCAGAGCTGATGGTGTGTTCCATTTGACCTGGAACTCGGTCTCCAAGTCGGATTCTGAGTTTTGAAGCCAGAAGTGACGACATGCACGCTTCCATTTCTCGGAGATCTGAGAAATATTTCGGAGCAGCACAGAGGATCCTGAGTTCAGAATCCAAGATGGCTGCTGCACCTTTTATCAACAGAAGTGAAAGTTGTAGTCTTAAGCACTACTTTTCATTTGTGGCTCATTAAATCGGTCGCAGACACTATACTGTCCAACTGTGTTGCTACGGAGTTTTATACGTAAAGCACTGAGCGTAAAGTGTTATCAACTGATATTGCTAACAATGGCTCAATTAACCGGGCTAGAATTAGATTTCATAATTAGTAAGATTATTTGTCGGATTTAAGGTAGTTTGGGCTAATTGTAAGTGAATGAAGATAAAGGCTTTTTAAACTGAGGTACCTTAGATCTGACAAGTTGTCCAGCTAAGGAAAAAATCTTGCTTTTTGATACAGGTCCATGGTATTGCACTTCTGTGGCAAATGGAACGCATCCAACTCAGTTTTCCCCAAGTTTTTAGCAGGTGTGACGTAATCTCAGCAACCGAAACTCAGACCCGAAGGCAAATGGAACGCACCATTATAGTCAGATGGTCAGAGATGTGCTTCCCCAGCTTAGCAAGCTGCTTCCTGTTGGACAGGTGATCCACCTGCAGGTGGAGATTGGCACCCTTAGCTGGTAGAGCTTGTCCTGGAGCAGAGCTGGGATGATCGTATTAAATGCAGAACTGAAGTCCATAAAAAGGATTCTGGCGTAGGATCCAGGAGAATGCTTTGTGCAAGACCCTTAACCCCCAGCTCCAGGGGCACTGCACGTGAGCTGACCCTGTGCTGTGACCCACAAGCTATGGAGCACGACATGGGATTAGTGAAGAGAAGCATTCCAATGCAAATGGAAAAATAGTGTGTTTGTGTACAGTGATATGAAATAGCATTTTCCAGGGCCATGGTGCAACTTAGACACAGGACATGATATGTACTTCACGGTGAAACACTGCATGGCTACAACACTTAATTTCAACATTGAATGCACAGATGCACACATTAAGTAAAATGGTTATGCTGCATATACAAGCCGCACTGGGTATGACATGACTACTCCGTGGCATCACGATATGCTTATTCTTATAATTATTCAAAGAAAATTATCTGTTAATCTCGATAAAATGAAATCTTCAGAAAACAGCATTTAATTAATAATTGTAAGCATGGCCGTTCTTGGCCAAAACTACATTTCTTTAGCAGAACAATACTCTATGCAAACATGAAGAGCTCTTGATTTTGGCAGCCACTTTTCTTGCAGAGTGTAATAAATTGCTGTCACAATGCTGAAGAAAGGGTGGCTGTGCAATCAAAATGAGCACCTTTATGGTGGACCCTTAAGAATTTGGCTACCCCCCACCATTATAACCTGGCTGCCCACATCTCTTGAATGCTGAAAGAGTCACCTCTCCACACGTGGTGGACAGTTTATTTGTATCTGCAGTGAGAAACAGTCTCTAGTTGGCATGCCAGACTGTTATTGCTAGCAAACATTTGTGCTAGTGTTACCGCTAATGCTAATGATCATGCAAATTCTAAATCCTATTGTTTTAGCCAGGGATGGGCAATCTTATCCAGAAAGGGCATGAAATTACACAGACACTGGAGAGATTAGTTGATAAGACCAAGACTGTCTGTCAGCTCTATTATACCGAACTCGGATATGCAGAAGAGGACACATGATTAAGTACAATATAACTCTTATGATATAATAGTTTTTAATTTTAATTTTGCATTGATGTTTTTACAATGTTCAAACAAATGTCTCTTAGGTTTTGCTTTTGGATTGCAGCTGTCCCTAATTGTGTTTGCCATTGCACCAGACTATGAACCCAAAACCCTGGTGTGTTCCGAACACAAGTAAGCTTTCTTCGGGTAGTATCAGGTAGTGGGTAGTATTTTCATACGTGTTGTCAGTAGAATCGCGGTGTAATGCTTAAATTAAATTTAAATAGAAAACTGGTGTTTTAGAGTCTTGTTCTGCTGCAAATCAGTGCCAAGCCTTGGCCTGTTTCTTTTCCCAGCATCCTCCACGCACACGTCTTGCCACCTATTCTGGTCATTACGTACTAGGAATGTGCCAGTTGCCCTCGCAGTTACTTTGCTGAGACTGAAAGGAGAAAGGGAGACCTACAAAGTGAAGTGGCTATACATAGGGGCCTAACAGAGGACTTAAGAAGGTATTCATGATCAAAAATACCATACAGTAGCTTCAGGTGTCCACGTAGCAATTCAATTCGACCATCTTTATTTTCAAGTATTCTGTCTGCCTGTTCTGTCTTATTTCCCCACTTGTTTCAAAGATTATCCTCCGCCTGATCTCCGGAACACATTTCACTCACAAACACACTATCATCTGCGTCTTTTCCTCTTCAAAACAAGTACCTTGGCCAGCTTGTACCTGCTATCCCCAGGGATGCCCAGAACTGTCAGGCCAGTATTATTTGTGAAATGTAAACGATCATGTTACACGCGCTTCTGCTAAGATCCCAGCCTTTTCGGCAGCTCTGACCTTCAGTAATTAATACCCTTGGGCCTGTTATTGGCAAAGTCTTTATCCTCTGGGCCAAAGAGCCCCGAGCACGTTAATTACAGGCAAGCAGATAATCTTCCAAGCTGTGTGATTGACGGGCATACCTATTCTGCTAATTGCCTGTTGCAGACAACACCTGCTGAAAAGGAACGTCAGGGGAAGCAAGATAGTACCAAGAACTCACGTTGACCCCCTGGGATGCCTAGCAAGGTTTTCCTCATAACTCAGTGCCTGTGTGCTTATCTCCATAAAAATAAAAAGCAAAGTTCAGAGTCTTAAGTTTAGAGGGGGTTATGTCAATCAGGCAGGCTCCCGCAAGGCAAGAAGGTATGCCATACTGCTGGAATATTATATAAGAATCTTCTCTTCCATGAAAATGAATCAATGAATGAAAGTCATTAGGAAAACATAATATATAAGCACAGAGCCTGGACGTCACTGACATTTATTATGGTTATGTATGTCAGATGAATTTTTGAAATACTTTGATTCAAACTGATATGTATTCCAGCCAAAAACATGGGAAACGTTTATATTTAAGTGATAGATATATCACTTAAATATAGCACCAGAAAAGACTATATATGAAATAGCCTTTTATATTATAATTGCTCCTGGATAGACATAAGCTTCTGATGCTTACATTTATTTTTTTTTTTTTAATTATTATTCTTTAAAGGCAACAGACAAAAAATAGTGGTTTTGTTTCTGGGTAAATCACCTTAAGCAGGTGGTTCATTTGAGACTCAAGATGTTCTTTTTCAGAAAGCGATTATTTCCTCAAGTTTTTATACAGGTCATCAGAGGAAAAATAAAAAAATAAAAAAATCTACCCTCATTCAATTTCTTAGGATAATGTTCACATCCATCCATTTTCCAAACCACGTATCCTTCTGGGTCACAGGGGGTCTGGAGCCCATCCCAGAAGCTACAGGCACAACCCAGGACAGGAAGCCAGCCCATCGCAGGGCACACTCACGCCTACGGGTAATTTAGTAACTCCAATTAGGCTCAGCATGTCTTTGGACTGAGAGAGAAAACTGGAGCACCCAGGGGAAACCCCACAACAACATGGGAAGAACATACCAACTCCACTCTCAGTTTTCATACATTTACGTTGTGCATCAAGTAGGTTACTATTTGTTAGAGACTAGTTTAGAAGGCAGACACCACCTTTGTAAGTTTTGTTTTCATAGGAAGGTCAGTGTAGTTACGTAGGTTTTTTTTTTTGTTTGTTTTGGGATAGTTAGTTTAGAATTTAAAATCTAGAGTTAGGCTTAGGGACGTTTTTGTTTTACTTTGTTTTTTCCTTTGGTGTCGTCTAGGCCCAACCTGTCCTTGTGTATATATACCGCACAACTGAATAGAATAGAATGAAACTGCTTTTGATTGCACATAATTATCAATAAATCAGCTAATAAAGCCAGTCATCACCATGGGCAAAATGAGATAATTCATTCCCTTTCAATCCATCAGTTTACTTTATTTACAGTAAGAATGCCCAGATGCCGTATCACATTCTCTAGACTATTTATATATGTGGATCCATGCATGTAAATACAGCATCTTTGACACTGTAGTAATTCCATCAGACTGCCATTAGTGACAACAATTGCAGGCATTTTCTTCATAGGAAGAGGTGATAAGACAAGTACATTTCAGGTTTATTTTTGTATGTACGCGACTTTGTTTTTCATATAACAAGACAAATGCACTAGCATATATTAATATAGTAACTAGCATTCCACAAGTACAAAAAAAAATCTACCAGGACAGATTTTACCTGGCATGCAGTGTTTCCACTGGAATGCCCTCATAGTGAATCAGAATATGGGCTCTGTCTCATTGTATGTCCAGTAGATGCCAGCTGTCCTTAATGATTTTTTGCATATCTTTCACACAGATACAGAGCTTTCCTCCTTCCAGGCAGGGTGATCAGTCAAAACACAGAGCATGTATGAAGGCTTAAGGTTGTTCTGCATTATAGTGGGGAATGTTTATAATAAAATACATGACCATTTATACTCCTTTTCCCATTAATATTTTTATCTGATGAATTGTAGCTTTCTTTGCCTTTTTCAGTGCACTACATTTCTGCACCTAAAAACAATGTGTTTCCACATTTAAACCATTGTCACATAGTACTGTAGCAGGGGGAGAAGGACGACACAAATGCAGACTGTTGGTAAGCAAACACATCAGAGGGGTGTTTCTTATAAGAGACAGGCTGGGCAGCGTGCAGAGACAGAGAACAATGACCTAACAGGGAGCACAGGACTGAGAAACGCTAATATGCATGACTAACAAAGGAGTGAACACAAGGCAGCTGTGGCTGGTTAACAAGAGGGCAGGAACAAGAGGTAAGACTAAAAAGCTTCAGGCGTGGCTGATTAGAAGCCACGTCCAAGGGAAATGTAGTGATCAGACAAGCAGGGCGGGGCTGGTTTGCTGGTTTGCTAAACTCTCACAGCATTTTCTATGCTCTATTTGGGCTTCAGATGTTGAGCTCCTTGTTTGTTACTTTGCACTTTTATTACAATAGCAGCCCAATCAAGTGTGATTTTGTACTGCCTACTCACAGCCCACCGTACACAGCAGAAAAATACATCAAATCCTCTCAGAGCCGAGGTCTGTGCAAAAGACCCAGTATTCCCTAATTGCCCAGAAACAAAGTAATGAAAACGTCACTGTAATATTCAAAGCCCAAATGAATGTTACTGCACAGACCTCAGCTATATTTCCATGTGTTTTCAAATGCTGAAGGGTCAATGAAATGCAAATGTTTGCATGTTTGGTGGCTTAGCAGGAAAGAACACTTCATCATGTTGTGTGTGCATGATATAATTGAGTCTCTAGTTGCTGCCATCTGCTTAAATTTAATTACCATCACTCTTGTAGTCTATCTAATGAAGCTCATTTAAGGGCATGTTGCATGGGATGCACCTTCAGTGATGAATATGAAACATCATTTCAGACAATGATAAATTCCACTGCCTCTCCAGTGATGCCCAGAATAGGCATGAGGGGTGATTCAGTCAGGGAACAAAAGGACGTCTGGCTGGCAAATGGGGAACCATGAAGCAGTGGATATAGACACACAGCGGAGGGCAGCAATGACTGAATGCAGAGTCCTAGCAGCCGTACAACAGAGAGGTCAGCAGGGGTAAACATTAGCCAATGTTAGGTGAGCCTAGCAGATAAATTTACCTGGCAAGACAAATAGCTTTCACTATACAGTTTGACCCATGCATACTGCGACTGGGCACCTATAAAAGCAAGTTTCTGTACATGGTTCTCTGTCTTCATTAATATTTCAGTTTGGAAAACTTGAAGTAAAAAACCTTCAGTGAAGTAGAGACATACTGTAAATTGCCCATGTTGTCTGGGCAACTTGCCCTGGCATCTTGGTGAAACTTGATGCTTAGTGTAAGCTACTGGCCCACCATGGCTTAGTGCTGGATAAGTGGTTAGACAATAGAGGGTTGGACAGCAGTATTCAATTGTATAGATGTGATCAGACCAGACAGCCCACACAATTGAGTCTAAAGTAATATGCTTAACATTATGCATAAAATAAATGTGTATATTCTAGTTCATTGTTTTGTCCTTTATCAGGTTTTCATACTGTTGCCACGGCATGGCCACAATGGCATCAGTGCCATGCTAACAATCAATGGCATGACAGTATATGCCTCTGATTTTTTGTACTTTGTACATAACACACAAAAAGCCGACTTGTTACAGTACCTAAAATGGTAGTTAAATAGAACTTTTGATTGGGTCACAATAGAATTGCTATTCATTATGTAAAGTACAACATTATGAGTTACAAACTGTCATTAACCTTTTTAAAAATGTAAACATTTTTAATTAGTTCAAATAATTAATCCATCTTCCAACTTTTTATCCTGAGGAGGGCCTATCACGGCAGCACAGAGCACATATTAGGGGTGCACACTGGATGTAGCAGTGTACACTGGATGTAGGGGTATGCACTGGATGGGATGGCAGTTAACATGTACTGTAGGGGTATCCACTGGATGTAGCAGTATACACTGGATGTAGAGGTATAAACTGGTTGTAGGGCTATGTACTGAATAGGATGCCAGTCTACATGTAGGGGTACACACTGGATGTAGCAGTATACACTGGATGTAGGGGTATGCACTGGATAGGATAGCAGTCCACATGTAGGGGTATATACTGGATGTAGCAGTATACACTGGATGTAGGAGTATACACTGGATGTAGGGGTGGGTATACACTGGATGTAGGGGTGGGTATACACTGGATGCGACGCCAATCCACATAAGGAAGCCAGAGTAACGTAAGGAATCTGTGTGACACAAGGAAAACACACACAGTGGGGAGGTGGGATTTAAACTGGCAATCCTGCAAATCAGAGGCCATCATGCTGCCCCAGTTTAAATAATGTTTATTATTATTATTATTATTATTATTATTATTATTAATAATAATAATAATAATAATAATAATAAGAAATTATTATTAACACAACCATGTTAATAGTGGGAGATTCTATCATTATGAACATCTGCTTTATTAACACAGCTACACAGTCTGTTCCTGAAGCTGCAGTCATTCTACATAAGCTCCCCAAACTGTTGCACTCACTCCCATCCAATACAAACCGGATCCTAGCCCATGTAGAGTCTAACGACAGCCCAGCGGCAGTCTGAGCTGACCAAAATGGATTTTACTGAACTTTTTAGCCTTTTAAAAAAGCTTGGGAAGTCTGTTTTTTACCAGTGGTTCCATCCTGATATTAAACCACAGTACCGAGCGTTTCTGCAGGGTCCTCAGCCACAACACCCGGCTCCAATTGACCTGCAAAGCTCATAATACAGGTTTTATTGACGATTTTAATCCCTTCTGGAATCATGCCTCCCTCTTTGGTATTGACGACATTCACCCAAATGCTGGATGCTAGCGACTAACATGTAGCACGCTGTTCAGACTACACCATGAGATTGACTACTTACATCCCATGTAAGCACTCAGTAATTCTGCTTATTATTACTACCAGGCTTAGGAACAGTCAATATAGCAATAAACAAATTCATGGGGAGAATTATAATAATCTCAGATTCATGCACACACATAAACCTTCAGCTGCTATCCTACCCCTGCACATTGAACATGGCACTCTCGAATGTGAGATCTCTTATAATCTTGACCAGAGCATTTATAATTTAGTTAATTTTGTTTTTTATTATTTTGTTTAAATAGACGTTTCTGACAAAGTCAGAAAGCCTTGATGCAGTACACAAATTTATGTGCCACTTTTATGCATTGTAAACTTACAAACAGGTCGGTGCCAACCACAACACGATAGCAAGGATAAACAAGACATTTCTTATTAATGACCTGATTTTAGACACTAATCTTGATTCCATGTGTTTGTCTGAGACGTGGCTTAATACTGATGGATCAGCTATCCTTCTAGAAGCCTCCCCATCAAGCTACAAATTCTTGTGCTTGTCCTTCACTGCCCAACTCACACTGCACTCGACCCCCTTGGCCCCTCCTACAGGTGGTGAGCCCGTTGATGAAAAGCCAAAATTTGGGCACTTGTTCACGGGTGAGGGAAGGATGGAGCGGGAGATCGACAGGCGGATCGGTACGGCGCAGAGTCCTGCACGGGTCCACTTTTGGAAACCCGCACCATCCGCACAGTACAGCACCACTCCCGCCCGTGCACCGTGATTATTTCAAAGTTAAATCCGCACCCACCCGGGCCCGTTAACATTCCGCCCGTTACCCGCCTGTACCCGTGATAAATTACACACAATTATTTTTTTCTATGCACCTCTCAACGTGACAAGCGCTAGCATTACATTAAGAACATAAGAACATAAGAAATTTACAAACGAGAGGAGGCCATTCGGCCCATCAAGCTCGTATTAACTAATAGCTCAGAGTTGTTAAAATCTTATCTAGCTCTGATTTAAAGGAACCCAGGGTTTTAGCTTCTACTACA
>JAODKB010000049.1:10436915-10449891 GCA_026774385.1 Marcusenius ussheri
GCTTCCAACGGGCGTTTGGGCTTCCATAATTTTAGCAGCGAAAATAGATCCGATGAATCTAAACAAATCACAAATTTCAAATAATTCAAATTTTTCCTCCCATTTTAATTCAGTTTTTTTTCCTCCCATCCTGTAGCTTACCTGCGCCCCCCCGCGAGAGTGTCCGCGCCCCCCCGGGGGGGGCGCGCCCCACCGGTTGAGAACCACTGTGGTAGATAATTCGATTCTTTTATTTAGACTTAACAATATGATTGGCCTGTCTGGAACTAGGTTTAATTGGTTCAAATCATATGCTACTGATAGAGCAATTTTCATTGCATGGGTGAATGTTCATCTAAAAATCATAAAATGAACTGTGGTGTTCCTCAAGGATCTATTTTAGGTCCTACACTTTTTAATATCTACATGCTGCCAGCTGGAGACGTCATCAGGAGACAACAGCATCAGTTTCCAAAATTGTGCCGATGACACACAACTTCACATCGCAATGACCCAGGGCCAATAGATGCCCTTTTTAACTGCAATTTAGATATCAATTCATGAATGTCCAAGTACTTTCTATAGCTCAGTTAGGACAAAACAGAGATCTTGATTATTGGTACTGACTCTCAAAGAGAGAAACTTTGTGAAACTTCAAGCACTGGCCTTGCAAACAAGTAAAAAACCTGGGAGTCGTCTTTGACTCAGACCTCAGTTTTGTGTCTCACGTTAGAAGCATAGCTAAGAGTGCATTCTGTCACCTTAAGAACATTGCCAGAGTGTGTCCGATTCTCTCTCAAGCCAACACAGAGACACCATTACATGCTTTTATTACTTGCAGGATTGACTACAGTAATGCTTTACTTTCTAGTCTCCCTAAGAAGAATATATCTCAACTACAATTACTTCAAAACTCAACTGCACTTGTATTAACTAAGACCAGAAAGAGGGCACACATTACACTGATTTTAAAGTGCAGATTTCTGCACTGGCTACCAGTCTGCTTCAGAACTGATTTCAAGATTCTTTTATTCATTTACTAAGCTATTAATGGTCTTGGACCTACCTATTTATCAGACTTGCTTTTATCCTATAAGCCCTCTAGAATTCTCATGTCTTCAGGCAGCAGCTCTTAATTATCCCTAAAGTTTGAACTAAAACCTAAGGTGAAGCATCCTTTTGCTAATATGGTCCACATCTGTAGAACAGTCTTCCTGAAGACCAGAGGGCATCAGAGAATTTTCATATTTTTAAAAGCAAACTTAAGACATACCTTTTCAATTTTGCTTTTGCTTGAGTTCCATTGTTTTACCAAACTTCATTTATTTATCTGTCTGCTCATCTATATATGTGAATTTTTTTTATGACTTATTTGTCTACTTAATTATATATTTGTCCTTTTTATTCCTTGGTATGTCCACTTTTATTATTTTTATCCTCCTTTTACGTCCTACCATTTTGCATTTTGTAGTTGATTGTTTTTGATTTTCTCCTTCTTTTTTGATCATTATCATATTTGTCTATCTATTCTAACTTTGTATTTTCCTTTTTATTAACTCATCATTCGTAATTTTACTCACTATACTTTAACCTGCATCTGGCATTTCCTCCTGCAAATTTATAAGATTCATGATATAGTTTCCTCAATTCCTGTTTTTATCGTCCAGTCTATGCTTTTATTATTTACTTGTTTATTTATTTTTTAATTTACTTATTTATTTATAACTCTATCATGTCGTTTGTCTCTATTTTATATAGTTTGGGTGCGGGCGGCAGTAGGGGTGGGTTTGATTATTTGAGTTTTTAAAATTATGTAATAATTACAATTACAATTAAAATTAATTATGTAAAGTGGTATATGAATAAAGTTTGATTGATTGATTGAGTGTAGAAAGTGTAATAGAATGGGGCACTTTTTGGTTGTGTGCCAAAATTAAGGCTGAGGCTGTACAGTACATGAGGATTCAGATGATGATGAGCCTTACTTTCTGTGGAGTGTGGAGAAGAAGGAATCGGATCAGTTATGGCAGGTAGACTTACCTGTAGGGGGTAGCGTGGTACCATTAAAATAGACACAGATGCAGATATTACTTTCATGTCCCATAGCACATACATGGGTTTGCAACAGTGCCCCCCCTCTGCAGAAAACAGATATTGCTCCACAGAGCCCGGGGGGGTGTTAACATCATAGGAAAATTTCAGGCTGTTGTAGAAGGGAATGGGCTTAAGCATAGAATGTGGATGTATGTCGTTAAGGGGTCCTATGCTAACAATCTTCTTAGTAGTAGCACCTCAACCTGCCTGGGTGGACCAGGTTAGTTTGGGGGGTTTTTGGGGACATAGGGTTACTAAACTGCAAACCTGCCCTGATTGAGTTAAGGCCAGATGCTAATCCCTCCAGTTTAACAAGCCCACACAGACTACCCTGGAGAAAGACAATGCAGAGCTGGATAGAATGCAGAGAATGGGCATCATACATGAAGTCACAGAGCCATGGTGTTCACTCATGGTTCCTGCAACCAACAAGAACGGCAAGCTGAGAATTTGTGTAGATTTAAAACATGAACAAGGCTGTCAGGTGGGAGCTGTACACGCTTCCCATCTGGGAGGACATTGCTCCCAAACTGGCCTTGGGCAAGTGTGTTTTCCACACTGGATGCTTCCTCTGGGTTCTGGCAGATTCCCATAGAGCCTGAAGGTGCCAAACTGATGACTTTCATCACTCCTAGAGGGCCGTTCCGTTTACAGCCCTTGTGATTTTGCATTACCTCTGCAGGAGATCTTCCAAAAGGAGATGAGTGACCTGCTCAGAGGTCACAAAGGGACAGCTGTCATGATGGATGACATACTGGTGTTCTGAATCAACAAAGCCAGCCACGACAAAAACCTGCAAGCAGTATTACGGACGATTGGGGAGTCATGGCTGAAGCTTAATAAGGAAAAGTGCCATTTCCATAAGAGTGAGCTGAGATATTTTGGGCACAAAATAACCAAGGACAGTGTGCACTCAGATCCAGACAAAGTCAAAGCCATTACAGACATGCCCAGTCCTACCAGCATCTTGGAGCTGAGATTCTCCTACTAACCAATTACCTGGGTCGTTTTCTGCCAGGCCTCTCTGCGGAGCTCCATCCCACCACTGAACTGCTTAAGAAATAGATGTTGCATGTGGGACACTCCTCTGCAGCAGGTGTCAGAGAAGGTGAAACAAAGTCTAGCATCGGCTCCAGCGCTAGCCTACCGTGACATGGGAAAGTCAACCATAGTTAGGCGCAACTCTGTTACACGTCCATGGGGACAGAACATTGCCTTTGGCTTTCCGCTCGTGGTCACTTGCAGCAGCTGAACAATGCTACTCACAGATCAAGAAGGAGTGCCTGGCAGCTGTGTGGGCATGTCAGAACAGCAAAGTGGATCCTGCATCAGCCCCATCCGTACTTGGCCTTGCTTTAAGTATAGGATCATCCCAATTGCGGCAATGGGGGCATCTCCAGCCCCATGGCAGGACGCCTCCTCAGAACCACCATTCCAGTCCTTAAGAGGAAAATGGCTCCCAGCCCCATCAGCTGAGAGTATGTAGCAGTCCGGGATGCCAGGATGAAAGCTGCCTAAAAGTTATTTTAAAAAAGGCAGCATTCCGCTCACCCCCATCCCCCCCCGGGGACGGGGCACTGCTCAAGCTGGATGGAGAGACAGAATGGAGTACACCAAGCACTGTGATAAGCACAGCCAAGGAGCCTCGGTCGTATCTGGTACTGACACAAATGGGGACAATCCTTTGTCGTATCCACTGGCACCTTCAGCATGTGCCAGGAGCAGGACAGCAACTGGAGCAACAAACAAATTCCTCACCTCATCAGGCAGTGGAAAAGGCTTCCCGACCGTCACTGACTACTCAAGGTCCCACCCCAGCGTTAAAAACCACCTTGAGTGCAGGGGTGATATAGGATTGTGATCGCACGTGATTGCACGTTATTACAATTAGTGAACTGGTAACAAAGGGGAGAACTGAAGCACTGGATTATAGAGTTTTGGACTCCTACTGAGATGTTGTTTTGACAGTGTTTTTTTTGGCAGGGTCTAATGATGTTTAATGCACCAGTTTGGGTAGCTGTTACAGACGGGTACTGTTTTCTGAATGGGGAATGCCATGCTTGTGAAGGGGGGAAAAGTGACGAATACTTATTGGTTATGCAAATTCCATAATGTAATGTTCAATTAGAATGTGTATACACCCCCTGGGGATTGTGGGTATGTTACACTGATAACAAGTGAAGTGCTGTATTGCCCTGTATGGAGCAAGACATTTATTAAAAATAAGCAAAATACTCGCAGTCAACTCTTGTCTTCAGTTAAGTCCTATCATGTATGATGACTTGTCCGTAATTACAGTTCTTCGAGCAAAATACTTAGACGTTTTAATCATTAATTCCTATGTACGCTTTTACAGATTTGTCTATGCATTCACAGATCTATGCACGCCTTTACAGATTTGTTTACACACGTACAAATTTCAGTGCACTTGCAAATCTCATTTAGAGATTCTTTTATGGGTTTATGAATCTGATTATGCACATAGATTCTGAATACACATTTGCAAATCTCAGCACTCATTTACAAATTCTTTTACGTGTTTTCAAATCTGATTACACACACACACACATTGAGATACCGTCACACAACACTACATACACATTTGCAAATAATTTTGCTACAATAATAGCCCAATAGGCTACGGAAAAGCCCTGCTGATTATTGATCATGTGCCATATAGTCGCGATTACATGGCGATGTGATATCATCCAGTCCTACATTTAATGAAACCCTTTGAGTTTGATTACACTGATTACACCAATTAGGATAAATAAAGTCAGCTAGGTGGGTTTAAAAGAGGCAGTCTGAGGAATGATCCTTGGACAATTCAAGTAATTATGTACGCAAGGTGAAAAATTTATGTTTCTTTAAGTTCATCCTGTGATGCACTTTTGAGTTATTGGTTTAAATGGATTGCAGACCATTTCTGGAATTAAAGGATTTCACTTTTGTTTAATGCTGCCCCTGTACCACCTTTCTTGAACTACAACAAACAAAACAGTGACAATGCCTTTTTCGTTTTTATAATTTCAAACATTCTCATTCACTCTATTCATTTGAATAATGAAAACAAGTATCATGTTTCATAGCAACATAGTACATAACGACAGTCCTACGTAGACCTCCTTTTTGAGGTCATTAAATAGAATCAATGCTTTTGTGATTATTCAAAATCAACATTCGTCATTATCTCAGTGGCGTAGATGGTGGGTGGGGGGGATGGAGAGACCCCAGTTGTATAGGGACCCTGTATAGGCCTATAATAAGTACGCAGCATAGGGCTGGCTATCTAAATGTCTGGGTATCTAAATCAAACCAGATTTGCCTACTTTGGTCAGCTGACTGGAGTGAGATTTTCAATTCAAAACAAGCCTGAACACGTATGTAACAGCTTCAGACTGTAGGCCACTTGTGCTGAGCTGCTAATTTGCTTTCTTATTAGTTTTAATGGGTCTGGGTATTTTCTTGTGCCCTCTGTCATTAACAAGGTGTTTTCAGCCACAGAAATGCCACTGACTGGATGTTCTTTGTTCATCACACTGTCTAGACAACAATTTAAAATCATTACAATAACAAAATGATGTACTGTAGATTGTGCATCTTACACATTCTAACACTTATTAATTTTACCTCTTGACCCTGTCTTCATAGTGAAGTATGATTTGTAGGAGTAGTTCATTTTCTGTACCTGCTTGTCCTATGTGGGGGGACAGGAGTCTATCCTGGAAGCTATGGACGAAAGGCAAGGAACAACCCAGGATGGGGCACCAACCCATCACAGTAGAAAGCCAATATGTCATATAATATGGGTAATCAGCATACTTTCTTTTACAGCATTTACAAAAATATTTCTGTAGCCCTTTGTGAGGACCAAGGTGGAGATGAACTGGCCTCGTCCAAACCATTCGGTCAACCCAGACTTCTCTGCTCAGAAAACCGGTACTCTCACTTTTATGTAACTTATGGGGTTGCTACACTTGCTGAGCTTCTGGAACCACAGGCATACGGGGACCTACAGCATACTGGACAATGATGGCAGCCTGTCATATACAGTCATGGCCAAAAATATTTATACCAGAAAACGCACCACTTCTTCCAGAAAATTGTTGCAATTACAAATGCTTTGGTAAATGCAGGCAATATGGAAATTCCCACTTGAAACCAGTTAAAATGGAGAAATGTTGACTCAATCTTGTTTTTGAGTGTATGTGTGTACCACACTGAGCATGGAGAAAAAAAGAAGAGCAAAGAATTGTCTGAGGATTTGAGAACCAAAATTATGGAAAAGCACGGACAATCCCAAGACTACAAGTCCATCTCCAGAGATCTTAATGTTCCTGTGTCCAGTGTGCGCAACATTGTAAAGAAGTTTATAGCCTATGGCACTATAACTAATTTCTCTGGATGTGGACGAAAGAGAAAGATTGATGGTACAGGGTACAACAGTGTCAGCTCGCACTATCTGAATGAAAAGGGATCCTATGGCAGGAGACCCAGGAGGACCTCACTGCTGACACAGAAACATAAAAAAGCCAGATTGGAGTTTGCTAAAACATACCTGTGGAAGCCACAATCCTTCTTGGAGAACATCCTCTGGACAGATGAGACAAAATAGCGCTTTTCGGTAAAGCACATCATTCTACTGTTTACCGAAAACAAAAAGAAGGCTTCAAAGAAAAGAACACGGTCACTACAGTCAAACATGAAGGAGATTCACTGATGTTTTGGGGTTACTTTGCTGCTTCAGGCATGGGTATTCTTGACTGTTTGCATGGTATTATGAAATCTGACGACTACAAAGAATTCTGGGGTGCAGTATAGGGTCCAGTGTCAAAAAGCTGGGTCTCAGTCGGAGATCATGCGTCTTACAGCAGGACAATGACCGAAAGAAAACTTCAAAAAGCATCCAGAAATGGTTTAAGACAAAGAGCTGAAGAGTTCTGAAGTGGCCAGCAATGAGTCCAGATCTAAATCCCATAGAGCACCTGTGGAGAGATCTAAGAGCAGCAGTTTGGAGAAGGAACCCTTCAAATCTGAGAGACCTGGAGCAGCTAGCAAAGGAAGAGTGGTCCAAAATTCCAGCAGAGAGATGTAGACGACTCACTGATTGCTACAGACAGCGATTAAAAACAGTTATTTCTTCCAAAGTGTGCTACCAAGTATTAAGTTGAGAGTGCCAATAATTTTGTCCAGGCCTTTTTTGACATTTTGTGTGTCTCAAATTTTTCCCTTTGCTTTTTTGTGTTCTTCCAGTGCCAACAAGAGAAATAAATATGACAATACCAAAGCATTTGTAATTGCAACAATTTTCTGGGAGAGGTGGCGCGTCGTGACATAAATGCAGGGGTGCCAATATTTTTGGCCACGACTGTAAAAATCTGGACCCATTTCATCATAGCGGAGTCAATGTATTTGGTGACTCCCGATCGCACTGCTTGTACCCACACAAACACCCACAAGCACCATTCCGGAAGGCAGGCCGCTGTAGGTTCCTCAGCATCCAGGCCCATTTTCTGCACTGTGCAGATTTCGCTGGTCTGATCAGCACTCCTCTCCATCTGAGCTGTAATGTTCCCCTTCTTCTTCACCAGCCGCAGTGCCTTCCCTAATTAGCGGCTCCCGGCTGTGCTTGATTAGAGCCGAAGCATGGCTCCAGCTGTCTGCCACCTTTGAGCTGAATTCTGACAGGTGGTCGCTGTCCCCAGTGCTGCAGCTTAACGGCGCCACCTGTCAGGCGGTTGGAGCAGCAGGACAGGCTCCAGCGACCTTGCATAGGACAAGCAGGTATGGAGAATGAATAGAGATATATCATTTTGTCCTTTTTATGCAGCGCCGGTGGAGAAAGAACAGAAATTCTTTACGAATCTCATTAGCTGACATCCCACCCAATGGTGTGTTAGGCCCGGGACACACCGGATGCGTGACGTGTGTGTCACGGCTGCGGAAAGTATTGATTTTCATTTCGGTGCCCATGTTAACAGGCTGAAGCAGCCGCAGTGCCTGCGTGAGCATGTGTCTCACGCCTCACGGCAGCGGTGCATCATCCAGATGTTATACAGTATAGCGGTTCTCAGCAAAAACAGGCAGCTAAAAGATCTGCTGATAGATAGTCATACTCACATGATACCAGCAAAATTACATAACATTCACTGTAGTTCCATTGTCTAGACTCCACATCAAAGACGTGAAAAATATCTAGCAACACAGGATGGGGCGCCAACCCATCGCAGGGCACATGAAAAATACAGAAATCTTAATTATTTGAACTATCTTGGCAGTTGTATGTTATTACAGGAGAAACTGGAGGTTACATGTGTACTATATAAAACAGCAGATCTCAGTGTGGGCTATAAATAACCATATTATGTGGATAAGTAACAGTAACATTAGGCGAAACGCAGTAGTTTTCAGGTGCTCTGTCGCTTTGAACGAGGGTAAACAAAAATAACACAGGATTGCCAACTTAGGTCAGCTGGCTGGAGTGAGATTTTGTCTGCACACACATTTATTCTGTTTTCATTTGAAAGCAAGACACTGGGGGAGAGTGCTAACATTTCTGTAAGTGGTTTCATGTTAATTTAATATTATATTATAACAAAAAACAGAATGTGCGAAAAAAAAAACAATATGCTTGCTTGCATTGTGCAGAAAGCCTGGGATAAAAGAGCTTTTTCCATAATTCTTGTCACAGTGAATCCTCATAACTGTTTTGGGGTAACAAGTTTTTTTGTGAGCCTTTTTCTGAATTTAACTTGGTGATTTAAGAGGAAATATTCATTATTGTTAATTCTCCTATTTTGAAAGTCAAAATGCAGTTTGATATGAGAAAATGCACAGAAAAATGGTTGGACATCTGGAATAGCTATTATAGACTAATATCTTAAGTAAAGCAAAACCAGTTCTGAATTTGAACCAGCTGAACCCTGAGGAGTTATGAAGTTTTTTCCCCTGTCGAGTAAGTCACCACTACTACATTTTTTAAATGTTGGACCCAAATTTCTCTCAGTTGGAGTTTTGGTTGCACTCTATAAGGACATAAAGACATATGCGTTTAACTCTCATCAGTATGAGACCAGTAATGCATTAAACAGCATTTGGCTTCTAAGCATCTTCTGCACATTCTTCTCCAAATTAGAAAACAACATGAATGTTTTCCATCTTCCCCATGGTGACATGATCTGACGTAAATCCCCCTGCTGGCTTGGGCAGCCTCCGCACTGACCCTCGTGGAAACCAATGGGTGGAAAGTGAACAGAAATGACTGGAAATTATCTCTGAGCAGGTTAATGACAGTTTTTCCTGTATCTATGCTGAAAGTGCTTCTGTACCTGGTTGTCCTATGCAGGACTGTGGGGGCCCAGAGCAGGGAACTTCAGGATAACCCAGGATGCCGCACCAACCCATCCCAGGACACACTCACACACGCACACCTATGGGCAATTTGGTAACTCCAGCATGTTTTTGGACTGTGGGGGGAAACCGGAGTACCCAGAGGAAACCCCATGATGACCTGGGCAGGTCCTGCAAACTCTACACACACAGAGCCATGACAGAGACTCCAGCCCCGATCCATAAGAGTGGTAAACGCAGACGCACCCTGCCACTCCCTACCTACCTACCTACTATACAGAAAGAGAGACATCTGCTTGTGATGTACTGTAACTCATCTGCTAGATTTCTAGTGGGAATCTAACTGGTTTGCAGATACTTCATACGAATTTCTGATGATTGTAAAGGAAGTATCGTTTTTTTGTCGTTCTGGTTCATTTTTCATCACCAGATGAAATCTGATGAAGTAAATGACACAAGAGATTACCAGTACTTTATTAATCCCTTTCAGGAAACTGGGTAGCTTTCACATCCCTTGTCTTGCTCTCCATGAGAGACACAAACAGACATGCATGGAGACAAAAGGGCTGGAGTTTTGGGCTGGATTGTAGCTTCGGTCAGCATCATCAGTAGCAGTTGGGGTTAATGGCCATGCTCAAACCCCAAGTGGTAATTTAATGACTCTTGCAGCTGTGGGGTTTGAACCCATGACTTTCCAGATACAGGCAAAGATCCCTGACCCACTGAACTACACACCACCTCAAACTTTATACAGAAGTGCCCATGTATCTGCAAGTGAAACGTTCCAATACTTATTGCGGATAGCCAAAGCCACAGATAATAGTGAGCCATCTGTGGACTTCATCTGTAATATGATTCTTGTGTACAAACATATGGTGAAGTTTAATTGATAGGTTACGCTCAGTAAGACATTGGCAACATTTAGATACAGTAATAATAAAGTACATTGGACATTATTGTACAGCACTGTAGAGTACGGTACTCTCTTTCGAAGGAAAGGGATTCTGATGTTTTAGCCTAACTCTCAAGAGACGGTAGAACAATGAGAAAATCATGTATCAAGGGATCAGCATGCTTTTATAACCCTCAGAGGATAAACAACAATAAAAAATTATAATGTTATACATTTTGCAACTTGTCGAGGGGTAAAGTGTCGAGAGGTCTCAGGGCCGGGCAAAAGACCACAAAAAAATTTGGGATCGATGATTTATTTGGTCATCCACTCATGTTCTGGCTTCTCCCATCAAGCACACCAAAACAAGAGGACAAATAAAGAAAACAACAAAGAAAACCTCAAAGGAAAACTAATACAAATAACTATCAAACAAACAAAAAAAAAAAACATGTGCAACAGACCTAATGGAGGCCTCTAGTCCCCCCCCCCACACCTGAGGACCTCCAGCTCGGAAAGCACACAAGTAACTGGGCCCAAAAAAAAAACTAACCACTTCCACCCTCTTATAAACCATAGTCCCCACCCCTTTAATTGGGAACTACCATTCCCTCTGGCTATAGGGGTACCAACCTCCCCACAAGAGACAAAATGGCAATAAATATAAAGACACTGCATAGTTTCCAAATATACATGCCCATCTGCTTCCGCCCTTGATGATTCTGGAAACAAAACCTTGGGAGAAAGGTACCAGACAATTAATTATTGTGGTAAAAGGCCACTGTCCCCTTTAATGAGGACGGTTCCATACGCGCGGCCTCACACACCCCCCCCCACTCAAACTTGTCCCTCCTCATAGAGGCGGGACAAGAAATCAGCAGTCACGTTGTCCTTACCCACTTTGTACTGTACCGTAAACCTATATGGCTGCAATGACAAATACCACCGCGTAATCCTAGCATTAGTGTCCCTCATACGATGCAACCATTGTAAAGGTCGATGATCCGTCTCAAGGACAAACTCTTTACCCATTAAATAATATTTAAGGGTGTCCAACGCCCACTTGATAGCCAGACACTCCTTCTCCACGGTAGAATACCTCGTCTCCCTGGGGAAGAGCTTGCGGCTGATGTACAGAACCGGCTTCCGGTTCTCTCCCACTCCTTGCAACAACATAGCCCCAAGCCCCAACCCAGAGACATCAGTCTGGATCGAAAAGGGGAGGTCAAAATTAGGGCTGGCAGCTGGCATTTACTAGCATTGACCACCAGACCAGCCTTGCTTATCCTTTGCAATATGTCAGCCAAATGCCTTGTATGTTCGGCCCATGAAGAGCTATAGACTACCACATCATCTATATAGGCAGCAGCATAACCTTCCGCCCCTCTCAACACCTGATCCATCAGGCGCTGAAAGGCCCCGTGTAATCCAAAAGGTGGTGGTAAAATGGAACAGTCCCATAGGAGCACGAAATGCTGTCAATTCCTGGGCTGCAGGCATCAGGGGCACTTGCTAATACCCCTTACACAAGTCCAGTGTGCTGAGGTATTGAGCCTTACCCAGTCGCTCCACCAACTCGTCCACCCTGGGCATAGGATAAGGGTCAAAGGCAGAAGAGTTAAGCTTTGAAAAATCCACACAAAAACGAAGCCCCCCATCCTTCTTTGGGACAAGCACAACTGGGCTACACCACTCACTGCGTGAGGGCACAATCATCCCCATCTCCAACATTGCCTGGACCTCTTGCTTTAGTGCAGGGATCAACCTTGCTGGAACTCTAAAGGAAGTCTGTCGAATCGGGCCAGGAGATGTCAGCCGAATGTCATGATGAATCAAGGCCGTCCGCCCTGGCCGCTCTCGAAAAAGACCTTCCGGAATAATCTGCCATAGTTCCTCTTGCTGATGACTGGCCAGATGCTCCACTGAAGGATGCGAGTCCTCCTCCCCTACCGTAGGAAAATACTGTTCCTTGAGCTCCTCCTCCTCTGGCACCACACGAGCCCATCTCAGATCCTTGGTATCTCCTGGCCCCGATATCCACTCCTTGAGCAGGTTGACATGGAACACTTGTTTTGGATTGCGCCGATCTTGCATGGCCACTTCATATGTAACAGGGCCAATCTTGCGTAACACCTCAAAGGGCCCCTGCCACCTTGCCAGGAGACTGCTGTCAGACGAAGGCAGCAACAAAAGAACTTTCTGCCCCGTGTTAAAGGTGCGGCTTCGAGCCTTCCGATCATACCATGTCTTTTGATGTACTTGAGCTTGAGCCACATTATCATGGGCCAGGCTACTCAACTCTTCCAGCTTGTCCCGCATCTTGAGCACATAGCTCACAATGCTACACTGAGGTGGCGAGTCATTCCCCACCCAGGCCTCCCAGAGGACATCAAGGGGGCCCCTCACCTGTCGTCCATAAAGCAGCTCAAAAGGGGAGTAGCCGGTGGATGCTTGAGGAACTTCTCTATATGCAAAGAGAATATAAGGCAGCCACTGGTCCCAATCAACTCCTGTGCCGCACACAAACTTCCTTAACATAGCTTTCAATGTTTGGTTGAAACGTTCAACCATCCCATCAGTCTGTGGGTGGTAGGGCGTAGTTCTAATGCCCCTAATTCCCAACAATGCATACACCTGCTTCAAAAACCTAGAATTGAAATT
>JAODKB010000049.1:10478997-10497393 GCA_026774385.1 Marcusenius ussheri
GCAGTTCTGAAGGCGAAAGGGGGTCAAACACCGTATTAGTATGGTGTTCCTAATAATCCTTTAGGTGAGTGTATATTGGAGTTGATTCTCGGGTTATCATTCAAAGCATTTTCAAAATACCTTTTAAACACTGTTCTTTTTATTCCAATGAAAAGGTTATGCAATGGTGTCTGTTGCTTTAAAAAGGGCATCATTTACAGATCTTGTAAATACTGTAGTAACTTGTTAGATTTCCAGCACTAATCATACTGCACCATTCCAGACGATAGTTTTATATGTGTTCTTCCAGTAATTAGGTTTTTCACTGACACAATCCTAGCCAGCAATAATCTTTCCTCAGTAATAAACAGGAATGTTACTAATTGCAGGCGTCTCAATATTGATTGACTGACAGATGTTACTTATTGAAAGAGGACAGACACCCAGAAATCTAGATAAAAACCTTGTAGATGTTCAAGCATTGGGGATTGAAATAAAGTTGCAAACATCATAAGTTGGGTTTCTGTGGGATTTTAACTGTCACTCAGCACATAACTTTAAGCTGGTGGGATTAATGAAAGAGGATGTTTAAGACATATGCAGTCAGCAGCCAATTTATTAGGTAAACCTAAAAAAGCCTCTTCCCATAAATAGAGTCATGTGGTTGCAATTCAGTACATTATACATGCAGACAGGGTCAAGAGGTTTAGTTATCGTTTGATACAGCTTTATACTGGTCATTATGGGTGCTGGACATGGCGACTCCAGCACCTCAGAAACATCCAATCCTGGCATTTGTCGGCAGTTTACAGAAGATGCAACAACGGCTCACTCAGTGCCATTTCTGTGGCTGAAAAGACCTTGTAGGTCAGAGGTGTTTCAAATGACTTGTTGAAGTCAGCATGAAGTGCAAAAATGGAATTTCCTCAATGACATTTTTGCACTGCTTGTTTTCCATAACATTAATAAATTAATAGTTTTCTGTAGGCAGAAGTGGGTCTTACTCAGTACTAGGTAGATGTGCCCAGTAAAGTGGTGCATTTTTTTGCTTTAATATTATTTTGTTTACTTTGTAATTCTCAGCTTTTCTCTTGAAGCACTTCCCTGTGCCTAATTGCTAAGTAATAGTAGAGCTCCACCACTTGGCATTTCCAGTAATTGACTAAGGAGTCTGGGAACAATCCACATTCACAAGCTCCCCGGTCCATGATGGCAAACAGAGGCGTACTTTTGCTTCTGGGGTGTCCAACACCACCCAATTTAATGTGGGTGTAGCACAGAAGATCATTGTGACATCATGACAGGAGGACATTATAAACGTTTTCCTATAATGACCTGCTCTTCAGCTTGAGAGGATCCCCTCCCAAGTGCCTCGAGTCTAATTCATCAACACTTATTGGGATCAACACCACATGCTGATTTCAACCAATATTCCCTGGTGGTCAAGCGATTATGGTACCATCCAGCTGTTATACGGGACTGTAGTGCAACTCAGCCAGAAATTGTCACACTGCGTTTGTAAACCATACATTTCCTACCATTTTTTTAACCCTAAATACCTCAAACCTTAAACACTTAGAGGATTTCATAAATATGGAAAAACAAAGATTCTGGGCAGACTACTTAAACACCCCTGCAATAAAGCTGCTTGTTCTTAATATTTTTCTCAGTAAAACCATTAAAAACAGCTTCACTTCTCTAGAACCAGGGTTTGATTCTCCACTGTGGCTCCATGTGTGTGGAGTTTGCATGTTCTCCCCTTGTGGTAATGGAGTTTCCTATGGCTTCTCTTGTCCCAAACCCCCCCAGGCCAAAAGGTCGGGCTAAGGCGAATTAGAGTCCTTAAACTGTCCATAATGGAGTGTGTGTGTGTGTGTGTGTGTGTGTGCATGACCTCACTCACCCTGTGTACTGCAGCTATAACAGAACCGCTTCAATTCGTCGCAACCGTACCACGGTTCCTGGATGAAATGTCCTGAGTTTCTGAAGACTGGACACGTGTTGCGTTTTGGAGAAACACAGCATGCGCACGAATGAAACAAAACGGGGGAATGATTTATTTATCTTGCGCACATGAACTATGGAAAACAAGAGAATGAATTGTAAATCATGGGAATGAATTCGGTATTTTGAGTGCATGGATTATGGAAAACGAGAGGAACAAATTGTAAATTGTGGGGTGTTTGCTACTTTGTGCGCGCAAATTATAAATTGTTCCCTCATTATAATTTTAATTATTATGGCCCCCACTAGGTTCCCCTCTTTATACATCCGCTGGTTTCAATATAAACCTTCAAATACTGTTGTATAAATGCACCAATAAATACGTACAAGAATACCCAGTTAATTTTTAGGGAAAGAAATGTCTCACAGCTTTGGGTCACAATTAAACAAAAAGCTGCATGAAGAATGAAGTATCACCTCTGTTACCTTTAACATCAGCTGCATTAATCACCCTTGTCAGAAGCATCTGTCAGAATCCCCACCACAGCATGTACCCTCCATATAAGCCAGTGCAATGGTACCCAGCGCCCGCCCCTCCCCAACCAGAACATGCCGTCGGACAGCACCGGGATAGAAGAACCTGCTTTCCCTGAATCCTGGCAGAAGCTCGCTTTGGCTCGGGACCCAGATCGGCACGACGTATATGCAAATGCAGACGACAACCTGGCAACCAAGGCAGACTTTGCAAATGAGCAGGGCGTGCGGGTCGGGCCCTGACCTGGGCACAGAAAGAGCTCCGCCTGGCCAGCAGAAGCACCTGCAGCGTCTGCTTGGCGGTGTTGATTACCCCTCCCCAGCCGAAGGGCACCCCAACACATCAGGCTATGGCATGCTCACACCCTCTTCTTCTTCTACAGCTTCATAACAAATGAGATCAGGCTCTTGTAACTCTGTGCTGGTCTGCATTAATACATTAATACTCATTACGTTTGCATGCCCCTTATGGTATACATTAGCAAAAGTCAAGAATATATTCTTGAAAATGCTTTGAAAGATTGATTTCTATCCATCCATCCATCCATCCATTCTCTGCCACTTATCCGGGGGCGACAGTCTGGGCAGGGATGCCCAAACCTCCCTCTCACCAGCCACCTCCTCCAGCTCCTCTGGGGGAATACCAAGGTGTTCCCAGGCCAACTGAGAGACATAATCTCTCCAGCGTGTCCTGGGTCTGTCGCGGGGGCCTCCTCCTGGTTGGCATTGCCCAAACACCTCCCCAGGGAGTCGACCAGGAGCCACACTAGATAGCGGTCCAAACCACCTAAACTGACTGCATTTGGTGTGGAGGAGCAGCAGCTCTAAAACTACAATCTTTATAATATGGCTAATCCTAAATCTGAATAGAATAAATCATTTTATTATTACATTTATTATTGAATTACAGTATTATTCTGTATCATTAAATATTAAACACCCAGGTACTCATTCTGTTTCCATAGAAACATAATTAAATAAACTATATTACCAAAAGTATTGGGACACCCCTCCAAACCATTGAATTCAGGTGTTCCAATCACTTCCATCGCCACAGGTGTATAAAGTCAAGCACACAGACATGCAGACTGCTTCTACAAACATTTGTGAATGAATGGGTCACTCTCAGGAGCTCAGTGAATTCAAGCGTGGTACCATGATAGGATGCCACCTGTGCAATAAGTCCATTTGTGAAATTTCCTCACTACTAAGTATTCCGTGGTCAGCTGTTAGTGGTATTATAACAAAGTGGAAGCAATTGGGAACAACAGCAACTCAGCCCGAAGTGGTCGGCCACGTAAAATGACAGAGCGAGGACAACACATGCTGAGGCGCACAGTGTGTAGAAGTCACCAAGTCTGCAGAGTCAATAGCTACAGACCTCCAAACTTCATGTGGCCTTCAGATTAGCTTAAGAACAGTGTGTAGAGAACTTCATGGAATGGGTTTCCATGGCCGAGCAGCTGCATCCAAGCCTTACATCACCAAATGCAATATAAAGCGTCAGATGCAGTGGTGTAAAGCACGCTGTCACTGGACTCTAGAGCAGTGGAGACATGTTCTCTGGAGTGACAAATCACGCTTCTCTGTCTGGCAATTTGATGGACCAGTCTGGGTTTGGCGGTTGCCAGGAGAACGGTACTTGCCTGACTGCACTGTGCCAAGTGTAAAGTTTGGTGGAGGGGGGGATTATGGTATGGGGTTGTTTTTCAGGGGTTGGGCCGCTTAGTTCCAGTGAAAGGAACTCTTAATGCTGCAGCATTCAAAGCCATTTTGGACAATTTCATGCTCCCAACTTTGTGGGAACAGTTTGGGGATGGCCCCTTCCTGTTCCAGTATGACTGCGCACCAGTGCACAAAGCAAGGTCCATAAGGACATGGATGAGTGAGTCTGGTGTGGAGGAACTTGACTGGCCTGCACAGAGCCCTGACCTCAACCTGATAGAACACCTTTGGGATGAATTAGAGCAAAGATTGCGAGTCAGGCCTTCTGGTCCAGCATCAGTGCCTGACGTCACGAATACTCTCCTGGAATAATGGTCACAAACTCCCATAAACACACTCCTAAACCTTGTGGACAGCCTTCTTAGACGAATTGAAGCGGTTCTGTTATAGCTGCAAAGGGTGGGCCAATGTCATGACCTGCTCGTCCAATCCTCCTGTGTGCCACGCCCCCTCCTTTACCTTGTGCGAATCCCCGATTGTTATCAGATGTTTCATGTTATTTCTGAGTAGTCCTGTGAATTAAAACCGCGTTCAAGTCTGTTTCCCCAGTCCGATCATTAACGTCGCTTGTGCCTCAATGTCCTGTGTTAGGATTATCTCCCTAATAAACCCCGATTTCCCTGATTTTGGACTCCAGTTCATGTTTCCTCGCTCCGTGTCTCTCCGAGTTGTGACAGTCAACTCCATATTAAAGCCTATGTATTAAGAATGGGATGTCATTAAAGTTCATCTGTCTGTAAAGGTAGGGGTCCCAGTACTTTTGGCAATATAGTGTATGTGAGACACCTACAGCAAGTCACTTACAGTGGTGAGTAAAAAATGTAATAATATAGACACTCCTAATGTTCCATGTGTCCCAACATGGTTTTTATCAGCTTTGCACATCATATAATGAGTGTCATTTTTCAGAGACACTGTCTTTGATTTAATATTCAATATTCAGCTTTATTTCTGTGACAGTGTCGGTTGAACTTGGGAATATTGCAAATGCATTAAGAATGTTTTAGTGCTTATTATGGTCAGGGTTACTTAAGGGGGGCAGGTGCTTGGCAAGTGTCCCAGGCAGCACAGGGCAATAGGGACAGGATGGCGACCCATCACTGGGTACCTACGTACACATAGGTCTGCCACCCGCTTTGTCTGCTATCAGTAATAAAGTGTCTTTGCCCTTAGAGCTGCCATTAGCTGGTTCCTTTTTGTTATCACACCATCCTCTGTAAACTGTAGACACTGTACTGCATGAAAAAATGAACCACTGTGTCCACATCTGCCATCAACAATCACAACATGTTGGAACTTGCTCAGATCACACGTATTGTTTCATCGACCAGTAACTACACCTAATGACCTTGTCTGCATGATTTATTGAATATGTATCAAATTGCTGCCACATGATTCTCTCTTTGTAATGATCAGGCAGGGTATAGCATTTACTGAACCGTATACTGGATAACCAGTATGCAAGATGATTTTATGTAATTCATTGTCCCTCTGGTTTGTTGTTATGCGGAGTGAATTTGTAATTGTTACCAGAGTTTGGTCAAAATTAAAGACCATCTTTACTCTTACCAACAGAAAATCTGAGGCATGATGTTGTTTTTTGAGATCATCTATAAATACTATCATCATCTATAAATACTAAGGCCATACATACACATTGCCCGAGTGTGGTTGCCCCCCATTCCCGTTCACCCACTGGTCTGTGCCCATATTACACTTAGCGATCCCGTCTTGGACACACAGGACCTTGAACTTGTTATATGCTAATGCCATTAGGAGTCAGACAAGTCCTTCGCTCCACCGCCCATGGGTAGTTCCAATCACAACATGATTCATCTTACAGCATCCTACAACCCAGACATGCAACAGCTACCAGTCACCACCAGGACCGAGAAGAAGTGTATGAAGGAAGAGGCTCTGTAGGACGGCTTAGAGGAGACAGACTGGGACATGCTCTGTGCGTCATATGGGGAGGACACTGAGGGACTCAGAGACTGTATCAGGACTACGTCCAGTCCTGTGTGGACAACACAGACCTCACAATATCAGTGCATTGCTCTCCCAGTAACAAACACAAAGGACATGAAGGACCTTCTAAACAATAACAACTACAGAGACTAGCTGGAGCACAAGTCAAAATAAGATAAGCTTTAGTTACATGTCCCAGTCAAGGGGTTTGGGGAGTAACAGAATTGACATGTGTGGTGTGGGGAAAGAAACAAGAACAGAACACGGAACAAAGTAATGTAAACAAAGGTGTATTTACAAGCTTTATCACCACAGTGTATATACAGGCTTCAGGAGTGACCCAGGCCAACACAACACAACAAACAAAGCAGTCTTACGGAATGAACCCAAGCTAACTTCCCTGAAAGGAAATAAATCCAAACAAAAATACATTGCTACTGGCTGGTGTTTATAATCAAGGCCTTATCAGTGCCCAACTCAGTCAGGTGTGCCACCTCTGCTCTGTAGACTGCAACACTGTCATCAGAGATCAGTACAACTGTTATTGCGTGATCAGCAAATTTCACAGTGGTATTTGATGGGTGCATGGCGGTGCAGTCATGGGTGAGAAGTAGGGACGTAGCGATACTCTCAACTCACGATTCGATACGATTCACGATTCTGAGTTCACGATACGATTTTCTCACGATTTTTTAACAGAATGAGCTGCAGACAACTTTATTCAAAAATATTCCTTTATCTTTCTAAAATGTGCAGAATGTGTCCTCTTCTTAACAGTGCAACTGAAATTAAATTTAAAAAATCTTCAAATAAACGGTAACGCTTTACATTAACTGCACCTTCATAATGCTTTTATATTGCATCCATAAAACGTTCAGTACACCTTCATAATGTATTCATTAAGTATTCAAAAATTAGATAGATAGATAGATAGATAGATAGATAGATAGATAGATAGATAGATAGACCGGCCTAATAGTACAATCACACATAGGAGTACGGTAGTACAATACAAAAATCTAAGATAAAACTATAAAAAAAGAGTAATAAATAGCAGTGGGGTGATAGTAATAATGAATAATTATTGCACGGGTTATTTGCACAGTCATATGGTCTATTGTAAAGTCAATAAAATGTCCTTCTGTCCCCCTACTGTTCCCCCTCCTGCCCCCCAATGAGGAGTAGAACAGTTTGATGGCGTGTGGGACAAAGGAATTTTTAAGTCTGTTAGCTCTGGCTTTGAGGAGTAGCATCCTGCCACTGAGCATACTCCTCTGGTTGTTAATGACAGTGTGCAGAGGCTGCCTGACATTATCCATAATGGCCAGCAGTTTGTTCAGAGTCCTTTTCTCTGCCACTGTCGCCAGAGTGTCCAGCTTCATGCCGACAACAGAGCCAGCCCTCCTGATCATTTTTTCCACCCTGGATGAGTCTGTGCCGCTCGCCCAACACACCACACAGAAGAAAAGGACACTGGCCACCACAGACTGGTAAAACATCCACAGACTATCATTCATATACATCATGTATGTATACCTTTACATCCTAACATCCCTTAACAGCTGTAATATACATTAATAACAAACATTATATGTTAATAACAAACATTATGGTTAAATAATCATGTAATGTTTGTTATTAATGTATATTAAAGCTCTTAAGGGATGTTAGGATGTTAAAGTGTACTTGTATGCTGCTTATGAATGATAGTCTGTGGCTGTTTTACCAGTCTGTGGTGGCCAGTGTGAATGCATTGCAAGGTGCACTTAAAATAAAGTGTTACCAAATAAACTAAAGCTTGCATGTGCAGCTTTTTAGCGTGGTTTGCCCTTTTAATAATTTTTGCTCTGGTGGTGGTGAATTGAGCTCTCTGTGGTGACGGTGGACATGCTGAAGCATGTTCCTTGTGCTATTTATATGTTTCAGTCTTTTACAATGTTTGCACACAGTTTTTGTCTTGTCTGTGCTTTTCTTGCCGTTTTACCGGAAAGCTAAAATGCTGCCACACCACCGATTTAAGATCGGGGGGTGTGCCCTCAATTTCAAATTTGCTCGCCATCTCAATCGCATTTGGTCAAAACCAGAAACTAATGTACAATGTCGACATGAATATGCAGTGACCTCTGACGTCGAACTGATGTTGTGAAATCAAATGTAATATTACACCAGTTTTTCTGTTAAGTAAAGTACCGTGAAGTAGAGCTGTAATCGGGTCTTAAAAGTTAGACCTGACAAGGACCGAGCCCAACAGAATTTGACCCAAACACGACCGAACCCGAGTCGAATTCCGACTTTTGAAGCTGGAAATGATGACATGTGTGCTCCCGTTTCTTGGAGATCCGAGAAATATCTCAGAGCAGCACCGAGGATCCCGAGTTCAGAATCCAAGATGGCTGCGCCCTTTATCAACAGAAGGGAGAGTTGTAGTTTTATACTGTTTAAGCACTACTTCTCATTTGTGGCTCATTAAATTGGTCGCACACACTAAACCGTCCAACATATCTGTGGACATGTTGCTACAGAGTTTTATATGTAAAGCACCGAGCGTAATGTGTTATCAACTGATATTGCTAACAATTAACCGGGCTAAAATTGGATTTCATGACTAGTCAGATTATTTGTCGGATTTAAGGTAGTTCAGGCTAATTGTAAGTGAACGAAGATAAAGACCATTTAAACTGAGGTACCTTAAATCCGACAAGTTGCCCGGGCTAAGCAAAAAAATCCTGCTTTTTTGATACAGGTCCATGGTATTGCACTTCAGTGGCAAATGGAACACATCCGACTCGGTTTTCCCCAAGTTTTTGTCAGATGTGACGCAATCTCGGCAACCGAAACTTGGATCCAAAGGCAAATGGAACGCACCATAAGGCCAAACACGACAGAACCCGTGGGGTTCCGGCAAAGATCTTCAGCTCTACACCTGACTACTTATTTACCGCACAAACCCGAACCCGGCCTGAGTCCATGTAAAATGATAGAAATTAAGCCCGAACCTGTCGGGTCCCGTCGGGTTCGGGCAAAAATCTTCAGCTCTACCATGAAGTACTCCTAAAGTGGCAATTCATTTTCCACATCAGGCGGTTTAAATTGTCATACATTGACATCGATTTTTAACCGATTCGCAATTCATCGTTACATGCCTAATGAGAAGGGTGAAGAACACTGGGCTCAGCATACAGCCCTGTAGGGAAGCTGTGTTCAGGATTATACTGTAGTGTATGAAGAGTCCATTCCAATCCCAAGACTCTCTGGTCTGTTTGTTAGACCTCATCCAACAGCTGGAGCAGAGAAGTGTGTACATTCGTGTTGCTCAGTTCATTGACCAGTTTGTGAGTTGACATGTCAACTCACTTGTGGTGAATTCCCCAGAATTCTTCCTGCTCCATTCACACATGAGGGGGGTCGATCGGAAATGACCCGGAGCTAGCCAGGTTAAATCCCCTTCCATATAATGTGTAGAAAAATTCAAGGTGGAGAAGCATATCTGAATGGGGCTCATGTAATATGTCTGCACACAAACTTCTCTTCTCTGAAGCTGTTTATGGTGACTGTACATGGTTCTGCTTCCCAGAGGATTCAACAAAATGGGAGCTGCTGTCCCTCCCTATTCAGTCCCTTTATTATTCAAGTTGAAAGCTGCTCCACAGTTTTCTTGGAAAGTTATATATCTATTGATACAGGGGTGTTGAATCTTGCCAAACTAAGCTAAGTAAAGTACTCATGTCTGACATATTACTTCAAGGGACGCATAAGTGAATAATCTGCCCGCAATGACTGGAAATAAGACATTGACAAGGCAGAGGCTGAAACTCAACACCTGGTCCTCATCGCATTTGGTTCTCATTATGCTGAAGAGCAAGCGGGGATTAAGTCACTGGGTGGGTCAGTGCCAAAGGAAACATCCTGCCCCCCCTCACCAAAATGAAGACAGATGAGGGGAAGGAACAGGTGTAAGATGTGGTCTGCTTCTTCTTGGTGATGTGAGATATCTCGCTGGCGGGTAATCCTGGAGAAACACGCCCCTGGGGATCCAAAAAGCAAAGGCAAGCAGACAGAGAGATTTTTCTAATAGAAAATTATATAGTAAAACATTTTCTGGAGATGCAAAACCACTAATCCTCACACAGATTTTTGGGTCCAGCATATTAAGTAATATTCTTACAAAACTGCAGAATTTAAATTAAACATTACTCTAAGAAATGCAAATAATGGGATAAAAAAACACAGACTGTACCAATACGTGTAGTAATTAAAACTATGTACATGTGTACAATTATTTTTAACTGTAAAAGGTCTGTAATATTTGTTCAGTATATGTTAAAATGTCTTGACACATTGTATAACTTAGTCAAATAGGCTTAAGATGCTAATTCATTATCTCCTACTCAGGAACCTGGACATTTTTTTCCATCCATCCACATTCGAACCAGTTATCCTGGTGAGGAGCATGGGGCTCACAGGCCAACAGAGCAATCCTGACACTGGTCTTCAAAGTCAACGTCTCTGGCTCCTTCTGGGATTCCATGGTTCTTCTAAGGTAGCTACGAAGCGTAACCTCTGTGTTGTTTCCTGGGGGATCCCCAGAGCAGCTCCTCCCAAAATAGCTTAAATACTTTGCCTAATTTAGCTTGTAGCTAAGAGGCCAACTGTTCCAATGAATAATAATAAAAAAAAATTCTGCTAGCATTTTAATACCTGGTATGTTACTTTTGGAATATCTCCTTAGATCAGTTATGTTAAATAGCCATTGTTTTTTTCTTTCTTTATAAATTTTGTGAATTAGCAGAAAGAGATCTTATGGTGGAATGAGCAGATGTTCAGTCAGATTTATGCTGTGCTACTGAGCTCCTCAGTAGGGACAGACTGCACTTAGTCACAGGTGAATACAGGCTTGTGTTTTATATGTTGACTGAGAAAGGTATCTTACATGGGCTGCAGGAGAGTACATTGAAGGTTGGATCAGAGGATAATATGGCAACACAGAGTGTTCAAGTGTAAAATTTATTAAGCTTCCCGAACATCTTGTGGTGTTTATTTAAGACTGAATTGGGCCAGGTGCTGTCTGGGAGCCAGGTTAGAATGATACTGAATGCACAGCAGAATTCCCACCTTACCTTCTAGCTCTGCTGAATGCCTCCCCATCCAGGAGCCTAGGGTGACATTGGTGGGAGGGTTTTTAACACATCACATTTCACTGTCACCATGGTGACTAGCGCTGTTGAGTTTTACATGACATTCACATTATGTCTTTGGTGTGAGATCTCAGACTCTTAGTATACCAGCTGTGACTGATTGCCAAAAATAACCTGACCTATTACAAAGCAGATTCTTTATTGTTCATTGGTTTGGAAAATAATTGATCGCACTGTCTGAAAAGACAGGACAAATCATATCCCATACTGGTTCAAAATGGGACATAGGATTTTATTTATACAGCCTGCGATGTGAAATAATTTAATCTGCTTCATTTTTGTTCTGCCACTCTTTTCCTCGTACTTTTGTGTAACTTCCAAGTTAGCGCTGGTGCTTGTGGTCAATTAATTTATTGCTAAAAGTCCACCCTAGCAGTTCAGGAGGGAATGAAAGTACCGACCCCAGTGTAGGGACTGGAAAAAGGATCAGGCCTCACAAGTTTTCTCAGGGTCTCTCGTGTGTCAACAAAACACGCCACATGTGTTCGGCAAGATATTGAAACATTATTATTCAATACATTTGTACTACACAAAGGCACATACTACCTCCTTGTTAAATTGAACTTAAATTGAAGTCAGGTTAGTATATATAGATACACACACGCACACACACATACACACACACACACACACACACACATATATACCCAGAACCCCAGACAGTCCAGCTCCCAGCCAATCAGGAACACCAAATACCTGGTAGAAGAGTGCTGGGAGCTGAGAGGAAGCAAAAACGTGGACTGTCCGGGGTTCCCTGAGGACTGGGTTGGGAAACACTGACCTAGACAACGTTATTAAAAATCCTCAATTACATAAAGCTACGTCTCAGTGGCTGTGGAACTGAGTGTGCAGCCATCACAAAGTGAATGACATCAAGGAACAAGGTGCTATTGGTCTCCTAGTGCAGTTCACAGGACACCAGGCAACTGGGCCACATATAGGGAGCCACGTTGAGGTGGGACTGCGGAGTGGGTGACAAACAGAAGAGGGCAGACTGCTGACCAAGACCCGGGCAGCCAGCCAGGACAAGGGAGCGAGCCAGGGAACAACCTGCTGCTCCCTCCAAGCTGAAGTGAACCATCAGAAAATAAGGGGTAAATAGCAGGTGCACGGTTAATGTAGAATGTAGGAACATTCCACAGTACCTGAAGATACAATACAATATAAAAAATGGATTTATAGAAAGGCAGATTGAATTTGTTGCAGTTTGTAATTATACTGTGCGAGATAAGTTTCAATATAAGTTTCAAGATAAGTTTCACCAAACACAATGGTTAAACATTTTCTTTTCTTAATAACATAACATGTAATATCAACTCAATGTGCGGTCCAATATCTATGTTGTTAGACCTGGGTAGTACTGCTGGTGACATTCAGTTAAATTCAGTCCTTTCGATGTTCAAATTCTCAAAACACCATGATCCGTACTTAGGTAAACATTTTCAAAAATGGACAAATGGAGATGAGGTACTTCTTCTGGCATCAAACCCAACATCTTTTGCCAATAGCTAATATAATAAGTGGATCAGAGTTTTCATTATTGCAGTTTATGTGATGTAAGAGTCTCCTGTACTTTTGTGGGTGAAGTGTTCAAGCTACTTAAAGCTTCACTTTCACCATCATTTTAAGTTTCAAGCGTGTCAGTAATAGTGCTCAGCAACCTACACAGCTCTGACTTGTGACCTACTATTCATCACCCCCAATTTTCCAACAAAGGTAAAACAAAAAAGACACAGTATTGTATTTAAAGCAAAACGAGCATATCCAAGCTAAATGAAATCTTTATTAGTCAGTTTTTGTACAAAAGCTTTGGGTCACAGAGAAACATGCATTTATTTACAGCAAGGTCAAATACTTTAAAAAAAAAAGAAAAGTATTCATCATTTTCATAAAAAGAATAAAACATTGTGCTTTGATATATTTTGATGGTACAATATTCTATATTGTAAAAAGATTCACTAGTGCTTTTAACAGTTTTATGCAAAAAACATGAAAAATAATACATTCTGCAAGTTCAAACCCTCAGAGACGAACTCTGAGAATGATGCTGGCAAAAACCAAGTTTTTACAAGTGTGAAGAACATAATAATTCAGTGGGAATGCACTCAATAAGCCAAATGGGGAAAATGGTAAGCAGACAGCCAAAATCGGAATAAAGATTTTTTTTTTTTGGTTTTGCTCTGATTGCAAATGGGCATAAGGAACAGTAATATTGGATACAGATGTTTTAGTGTAGGAATGCATTGCTTGTCAGGAAAATGGGGCAGTACTGTAGCACAGGGGGCAGAGTATTCCACACTGTAACCTGCTTTTTCTGAAAATATGAAGTTGATTCACAATCTTGAAGTTTCCAATGGCCACATTCAGGTTCAGTTCTTGTAACATTTATCTAACTTTCCCCACAAGTCAAGTTGCATTTTATGCATGTTAAATTTCAGTATAATATAGAATATATGGTCGAGGTTAATATTTTTAGTTTAACTTATTTATATTTTATCCTCAGTTCAAATAGTAAGTATTTATAACCTTGAAATGACTACATCAAGATTTGCTTCTTGGTTATTTTGCACTCGATCTAACAAATTAATACCAGTCTACACAGTTCAATAAATCAACAAAATTATAGTTAACAAGAAAGTTTTAGCATACAGTCCATTTTTTTCATTTGTATTGCTTTCTTGCTATTAGAATAAATAAGAAATAAAAAGAATACACATATAATCTTGTATCTTGTGAAACCTATATTTTCCTGAAAAATAAAAAACAAAAGAGTACACGGCCCACAGGCCTGCTATTATCTGTTTAATTTGGAAATAATGCTCAGACAAAGTAATGTGAACAGTGGCAAGTAGCCAAGACGTTAAAATCAGGATAAACCAAAAAAATCATTTTCTGTAAGACATACACAGCAGAAACCTCCCCAATGCGGGTCTGAGACAGTTTGATTTTAAATTTTAAACGTTACATCACTCAATGAAAACTATCCCATCTGGCAGCTTTATTTGGAAATGAAAGCTTTGTGTTCTGGAGTGTTGAAGAAGTGATGCATTCATTCATTAAAGGGGGATAATTCTGCTCCTTAAAACGCTGCTTTTGCTTTTTGCTGAAATACATCTGAGATCTTCCAATATCTAAGGATTCAATGGAGCTGGGAGGTAAATCTGGGAGATAAATGGTTAGTGATTCTATATGGCCCATGGACTGAAGCTGTAGGTCATTGGATATTAGACGTGTACGTCATAGATTTTCAGATGTCATTTTAGGTTGTTATGTTATGTTATAATTGTTATGCCCGGAGTCCATATATTAATTCAACGTCAGTAAAGAGAATTGGACTTTTTATAAACATCTTTTTTATTGTTATATTTACTTTTTATAGTATAGAAGAGGGGGCATTGTCATTAAAATTGCAGCTGAGTAACAAAATAGTTTTTTTCCAGATAAAAATAACACGACCCCACTTAACAACATAGAAAAAAAATCCAATTTATTAATTTGTCATCTGTCTAAAAAGAAAAACAGGTTACTTCTGTAATTATTAATTTATGTTTATAATAGTCAGGAGCAGGAAAAATGTTGCCTTTCATTAATCCTATTTGCATATCTAATATTACTTTGGTCACATATTTATCTTAGTACGTTATACATTTATACTCATTTTACATTAGTACAGAACACAACCTAAGCCCATTATAAGTAATGCACAAGGCAAATAAGCTGTGGTATTGGAAATGTACTCTAGCTATAGCCATAGACCAAATATTCAGAACTTGATTCAATGCGAACAGATTCCAGTCCAGTCTTTTCCTATTAATATGGATACTTAGGAAGACATTCTTATGTAAAACGTGATCATTTTTTGCAACTCATCACATTAATAAATACCCATTTTAGTAAATTGCATATTTATGCATATTTTTTTTTACTGCACAGATATCCCACAACAGTATGTAGTATGTAGGCCTATATTTGATTTGTGAATATAAATTGAAGTTCAATAGCAAGATTATTCCAAAAACAGGTCAGCTTCTGGGTTACATGCACATTTTGAGAATTGTGCAAGATTGGACATGATTTACGTTACGTCTAGCTTCATCTTTTGGATGGTATCAGGTTGTGGTATCAGTATATTGGAACTGTTGTTGTTTATGGTTATGCTGTGAATGTTATTTGAATAATAATTATTGGATAATGGGCACAGCAGCAACTCTCCAGAGAAACAGGAGCCCTGACCCCAAACAATCGAAGGCAACAAGCCCCTGATGTCCATCTGCACATTCATTCTATGTCATTAGATTTTTTTCTGTGTGTTTCTGTGTTCCGAAAGTCAGTTGCCTTCCTGGACCACAAATAAAGCGTTTTATATCATGAAACACATTCAAAACCAAGAAATTAAACAAATTAAACCATGCTTTATACAATTAATGAAAATGATGGGGAAATATTTCTTCATGTTTTGAAATAAAAGCGTCATTTGTTCCATTCCACATTTATCTTTTTCCGTTTCTGTACAAAGCATGTTTTCTGTTTTCACTTTATTGTTCTACAAAGATTCTAAAATGTATCAGGTCTGCTCTTTAAACTTTTCCTTATTATTCATGCTTAAAACAATAAAGAACAACCCATGCCTACAATATGTATATTTTGGACAATTAAATCTTTAATAAAAACCTGTGCCTAAATATTCATAAAAAAGTCATGATTTCTGATTTAAATCTACAGATGGCAAAATCATTGTGTTTCAATTAAAAGAATTCCTACTGGTTTAAGAAAGATGAATGCCTTAGGATTTAAAATAAAAGAAAAAACTGCATTTTTAAAAGTGCATTCTTTAAGAACATCAACATAATAATCTTAAATTGAAAATATATTACTTATTAACTCATATGTTTAGTTGAGGTATACGTTATAAGCCTGTAAATTTACCAGAGGCTACAAATTATGAGACAAATAATTGGGAAGTGACACTAGTGTATGTATTTGCAATATAACATTTAATGGTCATCTTAAAATATATTTACATTAATCTAATAATTTATAATTTATTTAAAATTACATTTTCACAGTTCTGGATGCTGGGTTCAACTACAATGAGTTTATGAAAATTAACAATTTGACAATTGCTAAATTAAAAAATGTTCCTTTGTATTCTAATAAAACTATGTCCATACATGATAATACAGGAAACCAAAATATTTATGGGAGTTTTAGGGGATGCACTCTTTAAGCATGCAAACTGAAGTTGTTTTTTCCAAATGTGAGAGTACTGAAAAATTCTCTAAAACTGGTTAAAAAAGGGAACTCGTTGGAAAAGAACATTCTGGATGACAGATATACAGAGCCCTGAATAAACAACTCAGTTTATAGCCTCATTCTATTTGTAGTGATGTCTAGATATTCCAGGTACTATGCATTAATTCTATTCTTGAAATATCACTGATATTCTTGTTATGTTTTGTGAGTCTCTAAGTTTGAAATCGTTTACAGTGTTTGCACTGAATTGCAACGTTTGAACTGAAAATGAGTTTAGGAACATTGGAGAACGGAGGATGATGTCATTACAAAGGCAGCGGAATGTGATGATCCAGGGGAAGCAGTGAGCCAGTCCCATTAATAGCATTGATACGAGAGACGCTGCCAAAAACAGAGCAGAATGGCTGACGTTCATGCCGTGGTAAAAACGAATCAGCAAGGAGGTCGCTCCTCACATAGGCGGAACTATCAGTCCGGCCATAGCTGAAAAGACAAGACCGACACGTGACAAGATATTCAGTTAGATTTTTTTATGATGACAATATTTGCAGAAGGTTTAAAGTCCCTTTACAGCAGGATAAATGGTTAAATGGACAGAAAATTACTCTTTGACCTGCAGGCTTTTTCAGAATCAGCACAAAATGCCGTAGACTTATGAATCACTGTCGGGAAAGTCCCAGAGATGAAAAATAGTCTTGCTGATGGATCTGGTGAAGAATAATGTGTTTGTTCTTGGTACATGAACTAGAAAAAGTGTGTCTGCCTCGTAGACTGAGTTTACATGGCAAGTCAATTAGTGTATTTTCAAAAACACCCCCTGAAGTTATATGCATGGAGCTGAAAACGTGCATCAGAATATGTCTGTCAAAAGAATCACACCAGCAACAGGTCAGTACTGCAGGTCTCTGCCTCGTGTGAAGAACACAACAGGTATGATTACAATGACAAAAAAAAATCAGACAGACAATAAATCAAATACTGCCAAATAACCATTTGTTTCTTATGAGGAGAAAGAAACACTGATGTTGTAATTCTAATTTTGTAATGCCTGGCTTAGATTAATGTTATACCGATTGATAGCAGTATGGTGATTTGATCAAAAAAAAATGGACAGGCCCTGGGGTTAATTATGACCGAAATACAACAAAATATTATTATTAGTATTATTATTTATAACATTCCTATCTGATTTGTAGCCTGGGGACTGCCTATATCGAAATATCAATATTTGATTGCATATTGTAAGGAGACAGATTATATATGTTGTTTAGTCTGAAATTAAATTTCCATTCAGACTGTGTATCAATTACTGCATACCAATCTTTTCAAACCAAATTTCCTTTTTTGAAAAGATAAAAAGGAATCCATGCTTCTAATTGCAATCTGTATATGAAAATTATGGATCAACTCTGAACAAGCCTTTATCTACCAGCACTCATCAGTGGTGTGTGTGTGTGGGGGGGGCTGCAGGAAGGAGGGGGCGGGGTCCTCACCCTGCAGGCTGCTCCCATTGGTAGTGGTGCAGATGGGGGGCGGGGAGCTCGGTGGCCGCATGACAGGGGCAAAGGCGCTCTTCTGTTTGACTGCGGAGATGATATCGACAGGACAGAATGAGAAGATGCTGGCTGGGCCAACGGAGGTAGTGGGGGCGAGCAGGAGAGGACAGGGTGATGAAAGGGGCCCCCAGTGGGGGGCTGGAGGTGATGACTGCAACAGACATAGTCAGACAGGTATGTGAGTGGGCAGGCATGAGATGGACCCTGACAGGGCAGGCAGGCATCAGGCCTGGGCTCATGTT
>JAODKB010000049.1:10522190-10532627 GCA_026774385.1 Marcusenius ussheri
AGGAGGTCTCGGTACGCTTTTTTGGTCCGCTTTTGGTGCGCACTCGGGTGCGATTGTTACATTCACACCTGCCCAAATGAACCGCACCAAGTAGGAAAACGAACTTTAGTGCGATTCAACCGAAATAAATGAGGCAGGTGTGAAAGCACCCTTATAGACCTGGATCATGTCTCCCCTTAGTCTCCTTTGCTCAAGGCTGAATTTCCTTGGTTACTGTCTCCTAGATTTAGTTTTGCTGGAAACAGGTATGAAGTCCTCTGGCACTTGCAATAATGTGCTTTAAAAAAATTCCCATGCCTCTTCAACAGTTTTGTTATATAACTCCATCCAGTTTACAGTTTATAGTTTCAGTCTCACACCATTAAAGTTAGCCTTCCTAACATGTTTTGTTTTGCACTTTGCTCTTTGGACACTAAAATTAACCTCCAATTTAACCATGTTATAATCACTACTGTCCAGTGGATCTAAAACCTCAGATTTTCCAATCCTATCCTGGTTATTAGATAAAACAAGATCAAGAAGGGCTTCTCCCCTGGTAGGAGTATTAACAAACTGAGTAAAAAAACAATCCTGTACTAATTCTACCATCTCAAGTTCATTTATATAGAGCCAGAGACTCTGTCCCTCTGTATCCCAGGTAAATTAAAATCACCCATACAACTACCACATCATTTTTCTTACTCATAATCCTTATATCATTGTATAATGTTCTGCTTTCCTCTGAAACTCCATTACGTGCTCTATAACAAACAGTGACAATTAGGTGATTTTAGTTTTTAGCATCTAGTTTTACCCTTGCCTGCAAGTTTTCTTTTACAAATACTGCAACACCACCCCCCTTTTTGTCTAACTGGTCCCTACAGAACAGAGTGTAACCATCCATATTATAGTTTTCTCCATCATTGTCACTCAACCATGTTTCTGGGTTAAGGTTACAGCTGGTTAGGAGTTAAGGTTCTCATGTCGGGATTAAGGTCTTTCCCATCAAAATATGCTGCCCACATTAACACTGGTTTAATGGAACCACCTGCCCTGATCTTCTTAAAGATGGTGCTGACAGTTTGTAAAGAGTTACTGAATGGCTTTGATATGTTTACAGTCACCTCCCACTCCTCAGCTGTAGTATCAGTGTTGCCCACTGAGATTTTGTTTTGAGATGCACAGCTTTGTAAATGATTCTCACAAGAGCAGCTGTCTTTATTCATGACTAATCTCAATAATTATAACTGAGCACAGATGGAGGCTAATTAGCTTTGTGTGTCAGTTGGCAGGCAGTTGGTCATACTTGATGTTATTAACAAAGGCATTTAATGAGGGGGTGTACACTTACCCAACCAAGATTTCTTAGTCATTTCTTCCATTATTTAAATATAACAAATACGTAATGTGTTTAAATGTCAGTTGTGCGCGTAAATGGACAGTGAATATTTAAACAAGCAGTAGCCAGGGCCAAACTTACTGAATTACACTATGTTACGTTAGAATAGTTTAACAAATTTTCAAACCCCACATTAATAGAACATGCTTTCCAAATTTTCAGTTACAGTCCACCCTTCCTCATTGCGGAGGTCAGGGACACAAGTTCCCAACGATCTGGGGGAACCACGTCAAATTTTTCGGAGCCCTTGGTCCCCTTAGTGAGCAAAGCGAGAAAATGAACAGAAACGCAAAATAGAAAAGTTCACTGAGATTTCATGTGAGAGGCTGCCATAAACACATCTGGCATTATTATTTTATATGCAATTATGAGTTACTAAACTTTTCGTGTGCCAGAGCTCCCAAAAAATTCCCATTTTATTTCTTATGCCGATCTGGCGATATCTCGGAATCAAGTCGCGATGCAGAACGGTCGACCATATATTGAATTCAGCTAGATCCAAGGGCATCCCTAACCTATGAAGTTTGTTGTCAAACAATATAACTCACCTCACTCCAGACAAGCATCGTTCCAAAGACCACCTGTAGCCCATCAAAGAAGTTGTCCCCAATGATGATGATGGTGGCACCTCCCGTTGTCCAGCCCTCACTGGGACTGATAGCTTTAATGCACGGCGTTGCTGCTTTGAAGACACAGGTGACAGGAGTGACTATATCGGTCATCTAACCAAATACACAGTGAACTTGATCTATCGTTTCCAATCTGTCACGCAGGTTTTATACCTAAACTGATGGGATTTCAATGACCCAGACTAGTAACGTTTCTGAAACACCACAGCACGTTCATGCTGAAGTGGCACCAGCTTGTCACAATATGTAATAAGCCAATCCCACCACTCCAGTCCTGTGGACATAATATCAAAGAGCAATAAGCCCTGATTTTGATCTTAACTCGATTTAATATTAAAATTTTACACCTCTCAGCTACTTCACCAGTACACACTGCTTAAAATCATATAGAGAAGCAGCTGGCAATCCCATATGCAGACTTATCAAGATTGATTTTCGTCTATAAATGCACAGTGACAACAGCTAATTAGAGAACATATCATCAGATCCTGTATCCATTGATCATTCTAGTCCACCAGGACGACTCGTCAAAGAGGGAGGAAAATGAAAACGGAATGGAGACAAGAGGAATTTAGCCTTAAAGTAAAAGTTGGTTAGTAAGCAATGAGAAACCAGAAAGTGTTGCTTCTCAAAAAACAGCACAAATGCACTGAAATTACATGAAAAAAAATTTCATTCAAATATCAACTTCTGAAATCCTTTCAAAATACGACGATTTGTCCTGCTCTATTAACGCAGAACTTTTTTTCAGAAGCATGCTATATATACACAATTGTATGACTGTATGCTTAGTTTAAAGCCCCTAAACAGATTGTCTGGGTTATCTTTTAACTCAGTATAAAGCAAAAAAGTCTTTGAAAGCGCACAGAATGCACTGATCAAATAAAAAGTACAAATTCCCAGAGAAAAGACTTATTACCATGGATTTTATAAAGAAATACTAGGCTTTCTGTGTGCTTTCTCTGCACCAGGTGAAATTGCTAATATTCAATGGGTTTAGCTTTAACTTAGGCACCACTGGTTAAACAGCGACCAAAAAACTGGAAAATTAAACATAAATGAGTCAGAAACAAGGGGAAGTGAACATGACTGGCCCTTGGCCTTCACAAGCAGTTAACTGGAAGACACAAACCTTCAGACGGGTCCACGCGTCTGGCCCTTCTGCCGTGCTTGGAGTTGTTATGCACAAACATGTTGTCTGAGACGGCAAGGACATGGCCGTCCACGTTAAGAGTCGTGGACACCACCACCTGAGGACAATCATAGGCTTAACCCTGGGAAATATGTCAAAAGACAAGACAAGCAAACCAGCCAATGGAGAGTCAGCAACATTTTTGCAAGTCTGCACCTGCAATACTCTGATCTTTGATTATTAACCTCTGTGCTGTGGTAGAAAAATCACACTTAATTCATTTCCTTTGACTTTTTTATTATAGAAAAACAGGCCTCCTTAAACGAATGGCTTTGAACATTTGTTATCCGCTAGTGGTCCCTGCTCTGATTTGCCATGAAGCCGTTAAAATGAAGAGGAGGCTCCTACTTGGAATCTTCGCATGTCCCTTGGGTTCCCTGCATTTTTCAGACAATTCTGATTGCACTTGAGGAAGAATTTCAAGAAGAATCTGTGGGAAAGAAATTAAGTTCAGAATATTCCTGTGGTATAGCACACTACTTCTTCTTAATTATAATGATGTTGAAATAGTTCTAATCAGACCAGCAGATGTCAGTTGCACCCTGGGATGTGTAACAGCAAACTACCTGAATCTGTCATCAGAGCTGATACCCTGAATTCCAAATTGGGGGGGGGGGGGGGTTGGTAGGATTCTGAATGTATTTCCTCCTAACACAACAGGGCTTTTGGCCTGGACCATCAAGATACCCAATCGAGGAGCGAAACATGCAAAGCCAGCCCACCGTAAACTCCTGAGGGCGGTAATGATGAATGTAATGTGAATATGATTTGCCAGCTAAATGATAGCATAATATATTATAATATATTAGTTCCATTTCAAACAAAGGTTTGTGTTTTCTTTACAGTATGTTCACTGGCTGAAAATAAGAGAAAACAATCTTTTTGTTCTACTCTAGAATGGCTAATCAGATATTATAATATGGCCATTGTTACTTAGTATACTTTAAATATAATTCTGATATGAAGAGAAAAATGAAGAGACCACACTATAATTAATTTGCATTCTTAAATCCCAGTTTAATTCCAGTTCTGCTGGGCAAAGGCTACACTGAGCATCAGGATGCTTCAAGGTTCAAAATTTCTAAGACAGCAGTACACAAGAGTAAGGTGAAGCAGGAGACACTGGGAACAACCAGAAGCCAGACAGGTGAAGGGCAGAAGTGACTTTTCTAATGCCAGAGATGACTGTTACTGTTTGCATGAATCATAGGATGGCATCAAGTGACCTTCAAAAGGAATGGAAAACATTAAGTGCAGGTGTGAAGTGCACTGCTAATACAGTGTGTATCCGGCTCCTAGAAGCAGGACTGAAGTTCAATAAAGCAAGGAAGAAGCCCTTCATTAATGAGAAACAGAGAAGAACCAGGCTGCAGTTTGCAGAAAAAAATCATTATTCACAGATGCACACCCATAAATTGAGAAATGAGAGAAAAAATTGTGCTATGATCTCTTAATTTTTTCCGTGGCTGTATATCAATTCACAAAATATCACAATAGAGAAAGAGGGGGAAATAAAATGCTATTAAAAATAATCCATGTTCTCCATTTACATTTCCCATTTACGGTACTAAGAGAAGGTTTTAAGCAGTCAAAGAAAATTAAGTTTAATTTATCTCTGTCAAAACATGTCAGTGTAGCCACTGCAGAACCTTTACTAATCTCTCCAAAGAATTTGCAGCAACTTTTCAATACACACATGTATTTTTAGGCTTGAACATTGGACACCTTGTTTAGGCTAATCAACACCTCAGTGAGTTATTTAACTAATCAAATCAATCAGTAAATAAATCAACGCATCAATGAATCAATCAATGAATCAATCAAGCTGGGGATGAAATTCGTGAAATGGTTTGGTGCCCCTGCAGAGAGGTTCAGGAACTGAAGTGGTGTTCTTATAGCTGTCCAACAAGATATTGGTAACATTTTGGACAACAGAAAACATTTGATAGTTTTTTATTCTGGTAATTTGCATTTGTTATAATTTTAAATTGTGTTTTTGAGTTAATATACACTTACTACCTAGATAAATAGCTTTAAACTTTTTATTTAACCACCTAAGATTTTTAAACAGTACTGTACATTTTACTGTCAATAGTATCCTGTGCTTTGATCCACATTTGATCCCAATAGTATCCACATTACGCTGATCTATTTATAGTTGCAACAAATGATTGTATACCACTGTAATAACAATACAATGTCTAACATCATATATTAAATGAAACAGAAACAAGTTAACAAAGAGTGTGGTGAATATTTATGGTGGGAAAATGCAAGGAAGTACGTTGGAAAGTTTTGAAATGTTCCAGTGGTACCTAAAAATATACAGGTCAGAGGAGGGGCAAACTGTCACAAGCCTTTAAAAATATGATCAATTCATCCGAGAAGAAAAAGAGCAGCAATTTAGGTGGTTACTAGTTATAGATCGATGCTTGACACGTGGAGCACCAGAGGCTCCTGAATGACGTCAGAGCACCCACGCTCATTTCCACTGCCCTGGGGTCCTTGGGATGACAGACTGTGATCAATAGGAACTGGGTTAAATCATATCAGAAATGAGGGTAAAGGAACACGCATGCTGACTCCACAGACATCCTTTGTGATTATTATATAGGTACAGTATTATTATATAGGTATTATTATATAGGTATGTAATAATATATTGTGTGACAATAAATGGTAACGCTTTACATTTTAACTGCACCTTCATAATGCTTTTATATTGCATTCATAAATCGTTCAGTACACCTTCATAATGCATTCATTAAATATTCATAAAACATTCAAAAAAATCATGTATGTATACCTTAACATCGTAACATCCCTTAACATCTGAAATATACATTAATAACAAATATTAGATAATAATAACCATTACTGTATAATTGTATAATCATGTAATGTTTGTTATCAATGTATATTAAAGCTGTTAAGGGATGTTAGGATGTTAATGTGTACTTGCATGCTGCTTATGAATGTTCTATGAATGCATTATGAAGGTGCACTGAATGCTCTATGAAGGTGCACTTAATGTAAAGCGTTACCCAATAAATCGTGGTACAAATTTTTGAACATGAAACATGCCCCAGCTACCATTCAAAGGTTAAACAGTCAAGTTCTGTGTAGGATTAGTAATTGCGCAGCTTATTTGAACAATGTAGTGGTTTTTACTTCTACCTGGACAGAACATCTGGAAAATCTACAGAAAATTTTTCAACTGTTTGACTAAGCAAAATGTGAATCTAGCCAAATGTGACAAAATGTGAAAAAGCCAGTTACCCATTTAGGGAAGAAGGTTGGCCAAGGTATAGTTTTGTCAAGCTGATGCCAAAATTCCGGTACCCTCCACAAAACGCAAATTTAGATGCTTCTTGGGAATGCTGGAATATTATTGGGGATTTTGTAGGAAATGTGCCACTGTGAATTCCCCTCTAATCACTTTTGCTTCACCTGGTCTTTTACCTAGTTCTCTCATGCCTTGTCCACACGTACACGGGTATATTTTAAAACGTACCTTTTTCTATACGTCTTGGGCTTTTGTCCACACGTACTGTAAACGGCGTCTCAGGTCACTGAAAACAGCTTTTGCAAAATATCCATCCAGGGTGAAGATTTTAAGAAACTCCGTTTTCAGCGTCGACATGTAGACAGGGAAAACAGAGTTTTTGGCTCGAAACGTCAGATTGTGTGCCGTTGTCCACTTTCTTTAACGTCAGAGTGTGCGCAGCTTGCTGTATACATTAGGCAAGTTTGAACAATGGCGGACTTAGCCGAAATAGTGCTTGTGCTAACCTTGCTGACAGGACGTCTTACATGTGTACAGATAAATGTTGAGTCACTCTCGCATTATATTGATCAACACAGGCATTGGAATGTGTGCCATGGTTTTCAACTTAACAGGACTGGCAATAAGGCTTCTGATTGGCTAACATGGCAGTACGGTTAGAGTTATAATGCCACCTGTTGGTTTGGCATGCTCTTGACAGCGCATTTTAGCGGTTTCATGTGGATGGAAATTTTTTAGAAGACAATGTTCGTGTGGACAGGGATTTTTTTTAAAACGGAGGAGGAAAAAATCGTTTTAAAAAATATCTGTGTACAGTAAGTGTGGACAAGGCATTAGTGTCAGTATGTTTTGAAGGCATCAAAGCAGTTTTATGTAGTTCCCCTGTACTTACAGTACTGCTCCGAACTTCCATTTTGGTAATCGGAATAAATAAATAGATTAATCATGTTCACAAGAATAAGCCTCTTTACTGTCACTAATCACTACTAAGTTTACAGGTCCAAAGTGTCACAGAAAATGTGCCTGAAATGTTCGTGAAAGATCAGCCAAATATTTTTTGCATTGTCATGCTGACAAGATCAAGGGCACTTTTCCACTGCACTAGGAACCCTATTCTTGGTACTTTAAGAAAGTACCAAAAGTACAATACTTCAAGGTGCTTGTTTTCCACTGGAGTAGAAACTGGTTGTCAGGATCAGCGCCTGTATGATCCTGCCCTTTGTGTCTCTTCCTCGTTTGGCCAGTAGGTGTTGCTGGTCATCCCGTCTTTTTATTCCTTGTCTGATAATCCTTGTGTGTCTAACCTTGTTCCCTGGGCTGCCACTTAGCTCACTGGGTTGAGTGTGTGGTTCTAACACTAATTCTCTTAAGTCTAGGGTTTGAGACCAACCAGTGACCAGCCTCACCTGTTATGTGCATTTGTTAGTTTTCTGTTCCTGAGTGTTTATTTTGTGCCTTAATTCCGGCACTTGGTTCACCCTCCTTCTGTTCTGTTCTAGTTTTGTTTTGACTTTACCTTTTGACTTTGTAATTGATTCGCTTTGCTTTATAGTCCCAGTGCCAGTGTGTCTGATCCTCCTAGTTCTGTGTTCATCTTAGCTAAGTAGTTCCACCTGTTTCTCATTCCTGTGTCTCCCTAATTGGTTAATTGATTATTGAGTTACACCTGCCCCTTGTTTGTCCTTATTTCCTTTGTGTATTTAAGAGCCTGCGTCCACTCTGTCTCTAGTTGGTTATTGTTGTAAATGTCACTGTGTTATACTCACTGTGTTATACTGTACTTAATTCCTTAGGTGTGCTTTATTTCATGGTTTTAGTTAATTCAGCATTTTTCCTGTTTTGTTTTGGTGCTTTTCCCCCAGTGTTCATTTTGGATTTTACAAAAAAAACCCTGTTGTCTATTGGAGCCACAAGTGGATCGTCACCCTATTTTTCTGCCTGCACCATGCCCTTTGTCCATAACACTTACCAGTGCTGAATGATACATGCAAAATTTATCTCCAAGACAATCATAATCATTTTCATTGCTGTTTAAATCACTCATAGACTGTTTTGTGAGAAGGTTTTTGCTTTACAGTACAATCACATTGTGATATTTGAAAATTTTCCAATATTGTGCTGCCCTAGTACTGTATATTGTACTAACACACATACACAATATTCAAAACAATGGTGTTTATCCCACCCAATATTTTCCAAGATTTTGCTTTCAAAAATATGAATGAAGTTTTCGGGAGAATTTGGTTCTTAGCCAACCAACCAACAGAGGGGGAAAAAGTTTTGGCGGACGATTTCAGTTCCCAAAAGCAGATTCGGCATTAAACTTCAATTTAGCTTTATATATAGTTTGCTATGCTTTTTATACCACACTGAGACCTGTAATAAGAGCTATGTGCTCCCTACATTATATAGTCAGATGTCAACTATCAAGTCCTATCAAGTGACGTCCAATTGTACTTACGTCCCTTAAGAACCTTAAATTTTTCACGAGACATCTGAAGCAAACGTAGTGGATGTTAGCGGACGCATTTTACAATGTGTTTGGCATGCGGTAAGAACCAAAACAAAGTGACTATAGGAGTTTTGTTAAACGTGTGTGATATTGTATCTTATGTTATACAGTATATTCAACCTCTCCCCTATAATAATCGACATACATCCAGTCTGACTTACGTCCACACTTCTGGGACAAAAATGGGACGCAAGTTTATGGATACCTGTGTATGCCTGAAAGACCTTGTCCACTCCATGTCTCGTAGTGTAATAGTTGTCCATTGTTTGAAAGCCTGAGATTTCATTTGGACTATCAGTGGTGGAATGGACCCCCAGAAAAGGAATGCTTTTCAAGCAAACTATTCTAAAACACTTAAGCCCAGAAAAGCATTCCTAAGTTATTTGGCTCTCTAATATCTAATATCATCTTTACTTATACTCTTTGTGAAGCAACATTTTTTAATTTCCTGGCTTATTTTACGGTTTTGTGAATTTATATGTAACTTTCACATGTACTGTTGTAATGACCTTTATGGTGCTGGCTGCTGCTAGAACAGCTGAACACTGTAACAACACGATCAAAAGAAGTGTTAGAAATATGTATGTTTATGATTATGTGCAGGGGTACTGAATTAGCACGCAAAGTGAGACACAATGTAATCAGGAACGTGCAATGGATCACCAATATCCACCCAACACCTGATCGGCATAATCTACCAAGAACTTCAAAAATTAAACAAAAACTAAAATTAAAACTAAATTATGAATCTCAATAAAAAGACAAACTGAAATAAAATGGTCTAAAACTGAAAGAAAACAGAAAATACTCATTAAAATAAAAAATTTTACCTTTTTTTAAAAACAATTACATTGCCCCTTAGAGGTAAGAACCAAGCACTGATTACAGCACATTGCTGCACCCACCACCTCAGGGATGAGAACCCGAGTACAGCCATGCAGCGTGTGATACCTCAGCACCTCACTAGTCCAAAGGAACAGTGTGACTTTTTTCCAATGGCTGGAGTGCCAGTCCTGCCACCAACCCCCAAATTTTCATTGTAAGTTGGAGGGCCTGCTTGCAGTGCTGGATGTAGATTAACATCATACCCAGGATAAAGCAATTACAGGTTAAGGACCTTTCTCAAGTACGATCACTCCAGGCATTCACAGGATTTGAACCAGCAACCTTCTGACTGCTGGCATAGAGCCCTATTCTCAGAGTCACCACTCCACCCAACTTGCACCTTACAGACCCATAACTGTGTGTTTAAAGGAGATCTCCCCAGCAGAGTTGTATGAGTTGCCCGAAACTGTCAGTCCTCCTATTTGCTGTGTAACCCACCTTATACTCATAGCCATTCAGGAATAGGTATTGAATACACACATAAGAACATAAGAACTATACAAACGAGAGGAGGCCATTCGGCCCATCAAGCTCGCTTGGGGAGAACTTAACTAA
>JAODKB010000049.1:10539960-10551981 GCA_026774385.1 Marcusenius ussheri
GTACTCCCCGGCAGATTATGAGAGGTGCCGGTACTCCCCGGCAGATTATGAGGGTTGCCGGTACTCCCCGGCAGATTTTGAGAGGTGCCGGTACTCCCCGGCAGATTATGAGAGGTGCTGGTACTCTGAAGAGAAAAACAAAGAGGTGTGGGTACCTGCCCACTTTAAGCATGGGGGGGTTCACAATTAATTCTACTGAAAGAAATTATGATATGTTAATGCTTAATTTAACAGAATGTTAATTTGATCATAATTAAACAGGTTACTAAATTAAAAGTTTAGGTGAAATGTAAAACAGTTTGTCAGCAGGTCATGGGCTGAACACCACTGCTGTAGATAGCACTGCATATTGTGTGGGTTTCTCCTGCAATCTATTACAATTTCTCTCTGTCAATTAGTTATGGGACATGCGACACCGACACTTCATAGCTAGTCTTGTCAAAGGGAAGCCCAGGGACTTGAAGCTGGGAGTCGGACATTGCTTTGTTTATGCGATATCAGGTGACTGATGACTTCCAATTTGTCCTGGAGGTGTCAGAATGTACTTTTGAATCCTGTCAGAACTTTCCTTTCAGAACTTCAGAACTTTTGTAAAAGCGAGATGAAACCTTTGGCTGTCGTGGGTTTTTTTTTTTGCGGTTGGAGAGACTGACTACTGTACAGTTTGCATTACATACAACAGCTTTTGATTCATTATTGAAAGTGGCTCTGGAAATGGTAAGAGGCAATATTAGAGTTTTTGGAAATAGTTTGAGTTGATGTCTCCCAATAAGGTGAATGAATATCGATAGCAAAATTCAGAATTAGAATTAATTATTATTATTATTATTATTATTATTATTATTATTAGTTCCTCTGCTTGTTCAATGGACCAATTCTAGCCTGCCATGAAGGAGGCTGGGTTTCCATTCCCTAAAAATCATCTGCCAAATGAATAAATGTAAATTATTATATTTCTTTTATTTATCATTATTGTAATAGCCAGGTTTGCATAGCTCCAAATATCTGTCATACAGCAATAATGCATCCTCAATATGCTAAATATCTTCATTGCCCCCTTGAAACTGAGAAGCTACACCACAAGGCATCAGTACCTCATTCTTTCTCTCCCCAGGCCCACATCTCCTGTTTCAAAACTTCCCTCCAAACCCCAACAACTGAAAACGGTTACACGTGTTGCAGCACCTAATTGCCAACAATTTAACAACAATTAATGAGTTCATCCCAGATCAATCACAATATTTTATTGTAAATACATGACTGAAAATACATACAAGTAAACTGAAAGAAACATAGTATTTAATAAGATTCTATTTAGCATAACACAAATCAGATCCTGCTGTCATACCAGTCACATTATTCATTCGATGCGAACGCACATACTGTAGACTTCATTCTCAGATTGTTCAAAGTGCTGCCCAACCCCAATAAGGGTCTCTCTATGTTTGGACAAAAAGGTTCGAAGACTCAAAACACGTTCCAGCACTTTTTGGGGAACGCCCAAAAGCTTCATGAGGCTTCACCAGCCCATCACTCTATCGTCAGTCCTGTTATGTTCCCGTTCCTCTCCCCTCTTGATGCTAATTACCCTCACCTGTTCCCTGTTAGCGTCTGGTTAATTGTTTATGGCCCATACCAGTCCCTCATGTACCCCTCGTTATCAGGATTACATATACATCTATCCTTTCCCTGTTCCTTGTCGGTCATTGTCGACATTAGTCCTTAGTGTGGTTGGTGTTGTTCCCCTTTATTGTTAGTCAGTGATTTCACAGTCTTATTGTCCTGCTCTTCAACCGCGTCTCTGAGTAGCACTAAACTTTCCCTATTGTTCCATCTGGCTTCTTGTTTTGACCCCTTTTGTTTCTGCTTCCTTATATTGTGGGAACTCGAGGCTGCGTCTGGGTTGTCCCTCCTTGGCGTGACCCAGTGGAATACCACGCACTAAGTGTCACTGGAATCTAAAGTGCCCATACTGTATGACTGTGACTTTGTGCATGTGTGTGCCCTGTGGTGGTCTGACATAAACATGCAGGATATACCTCTGCTTCGTACACTGTTCTAAATGGGATAAGCTCCAGGACCCTCATAATCTTGATCAGTATGAGAGGTTGGAAGATAGATGGATATGATGCTATTTAAGTCCAGTTTCCTGGTAAACAATTTAAAACAATTCATTAAGGAAACCATCTGTTATCAAACTTGAACAGTTTAAAATTATTTTTACCCCTTAGTTTCTAGATCTATATTTTAAAACAAATTTGAACTGTTTACCGAATTCAGTGTGGCCCATATGGCAAACACACTCTTTTATTGTACTACAGCTGTTTTGCATTTGAACATGTTCTGCCTTGTCATCCGAGACACTCCATCTGTTTGTAGGTCTGTACGGATGACACAAAGGAGAATTACGCTTGAAAAAGTTTTAACTGCTAATAGCTGATGCTAAAGATAACTTGATCGTTTGGCCTGAAATTGTCAGTCATTAAAAGTGCCAGTAAATTTAAGCAAATTAGGCCATTTCCTAAATTCAGAACCCTAAAGACTTACAAAGTACCTGTTTCAAGGCCATATCTATGAAATCCCATTTTGCATTCTTGTTGCATTTTGCATTCTTTGCATTCATGTCATTCAATTCATCTGGCACTTACAAGAAAGATAAAAACCGTCTTTCACACCTTTTTATTTATCAGGCCTCATTGTTTAGTTTATCAATGTCCCATGAATCCCAAAATTAACAAACCAGTCTAAAAATGTAATTATTTTTCCATAATAAAATCCAGTTTCTCATGTGAATGTAAAGATGTTGTGTCCATGTACCTGGTATATAAAAGGTAGCTTAGTGCCCTCTTGTGTAGGCCTATTCAGAAATTTATCGCACAGTCTACTGCAACCAGTCTGTACATTTTAACTGATTAATAAAAAGCACATCTGGTGGTTCTAAATCTGCAATGTTCTGCATGCCACTCCATTGTGTAGGCAACTGAATGCAAAAGGTTTTATGGGGAGAAAAAAAAAATCCCTTCACTCTTCACTAAATATGTGACCCAAAAGTCGTCTTTCAGAACCACACGCATCCATTAAACCAGGGATCTGCCTGTAAATGTCACATGAGATCAACCTGCCTCTTTCTGTGTATGTGTGTGTGTGTATTTGTAATTATTATTGTAATTGTGATGGCTAGATTTCCCCAGAGTGTGAGGGGGAATTTTGGTCCTCACAAGGATAACCTCAATTTCATAGAAATCTGTGAATGCAATAAAAAAAATTAAAATGCCAAAAACCTTGTATTTTGTTTGCTTACTTATGGTTAAGGTTAGGGCTGGGTAGGGTTAAGGGTGTCAGAGATGAGATTAGGGTTTTACCTATAGGAATAAATGGAAAGTTAGCATCAAGATATGACTATGTGAGACACACACGCCCGATATATTCGTATATACTGTATGGGGTGGATAATGAAGTGGGCGCAAACACCTGTAACTGATGCTAATTCTTTTCGATGTCCTCACACAGAGTGTAGGATCAGCTTCAGTACTCTTTTCCTATTTGTACCTAGATTGTGGTTCTAATTCATACACTCTGCTAACCACTTTCAGACCTGAAGACTCCAGTTAGAATGACTGTTTCAGGTTCATGTTAGACAAAATTGTTATGAGCAACTCAGCGAGGCGTAACCGGGAGTGGTGTGAAATCAGAAGATGGTATTCCAAGCTAGGCAGCATTCCGTGAGAAAGTGCCAAGGAGAGTCCCTTGCACATGGGGTGTGCAAATGTACAGAGGATGCAAGAGCAGCTCGCATGCGTGCTCACTTCCTCATGCAGATAGTCATGCATCTATTTCTGTTGCATGTACACAGATGCACACTCTCTTTGATCATTCCCCGGAGATCAAAAAAATGAATGCTGAATCTGTTTCTGCTTCTCATTTCAACTCTTAAGAAGTAAATGTTCAGCTTCTTCGGGTATTTATTCAAACATGGATCCCCACTTTACCTTCAAATATGAAAACATAAATTAAATGCAAAAAACATATTGTTATAAACAACAAAAAAATGTCAAGACTATTCTTTTTTCTGTAGGGGGGGCTTATCGCTTTCCTGGGCGTAACAAATTGAGAAACACTTTACTTGATGGGGCACAAGTAACTTAGTAACTCAGTAGCTACTCAAGTACAAATCATGAACAAATATAGTAACTGGACAAAATATATATGAACCCTTGTGATTGATTAGTGACACTTAGTTACTGGTTAATTAATACATTAAGTATGAGTGTAGTACTGCATTATTTTTTGCTCAAGTAAAGTTACTACATATTATATCTTGCAGGGATGGTTTGGATTTCTTCTGAATGTTAGCTGAATGCTACCTGAAGTCTTGTTCCCACCCCAATGCAGTTACAGTGTGTTTTATCTGGACTGATAATATTCAACATCCCTTTGGTAGCAGCGAGTTGAGAGCTCTGACTGCTTGAGGAAAAGAGCTGTGATGAGCGGCTCAGTGGGTCAAGCCTCTGCCTGTGATTGGAAGATCATCAGTTCAAGCCCCAGCCTCAGCAGAATAGTGACATGACTATGGGCCCATGAGCAAGGCCCTTCACACTCCCAACTGCAGGGGTGCTACAACTTAGCTGGTCTTGTGCTGTGACCCCAAGCTTGCTCTCATCTGCATGCATGTATCATGGAGAGCGAGATGGGGTCAGCAAAGAGAAGCATCCCAATGAACCTGTACTCATACTTGTGCAAATGGCAAATGAAGGAATATTTCTTTTCAAATAATAAGTACAGCAAGTCAATTTTATCTCCACTTCCAGATGAATTGGTGTCAAAGGCTCAAATGAACTACTAGTCACTAAAACAGAAAATCCAAACAAATCCTTCCAAAGACTTAAGTGAGACAACAGTACAAGGAGAACTATTTGGTGCTAGTCGCTTATCTATCTTAATATTCCAATATTCTGTTTTTCAGGATATTCTGTTTCTGTACTGTACACTTAAATTTGCCTGAACCACCTTTACTTGTTTGTGTACCATCTTTGCATTTTGTCTGTTTTGCATTATATGTACGTTCATCTGTACTCTACATTCTTGCTGTTGTTTGCACAACAATTTTGCCTAGGATCAATAAAGTTTACCTTAATGATTAATAAACACCTCACCTTCTGTTCAAGCTGAACTATTGAAGAGCCTTCAGGTTTTTCATCTGTACTAATGACAACACATTTAGCCATAGAATTTGCCAAAAACATGACATGCTAAATCTCTAGTCAGGATGGAACAGTGATTGGGAGGTAAGAGAACACCTTCATGAAAAATACTTGCCAACTGTGTTCCTGTGAACTAAATAGAACTCTAGTCAACATCACAGTTCCTAGCAGGCACTGAGGAGCAGGGCACTCTGCACCTGGAACTTTGGCATCAATCAACATGAGGGAAGTCACCCAGGAACGGGCCGATGGCAGTGACACAAATGCACTGGAACCAAAATAGTCTTTGGCTGTCGCCAGGTTTGTTAATCGCTCTGTTGGGACCCAGGAAAACAGATAGATGTATATCATAGCCAGACAGATCTGCACCGGTCATATCTATTTAAATAAATGAGAATATAATGAGGATGAAAGAACAGCCCCCAAGGGCAAGGAGGTACTCAGGAGTGAAAAACAGAATATCCTCTAATAGAGCTTCATTTGTTCAGGAAACGTCATGCTGTTCGAATTATTGCTAGAATTATACATCGCCAAGGTTTCGGAAGGACACAGCAAATAAGTAATGCATTTAGTAAACAGATAAAGAACACATTTTAAGGCTAAGATAGCCCTCTTTCAACTGCTTAAAAATGTACCGTCAAAAGCATTTAATCAAAATAAGTAGCTCTTAAAACAAAAGGGCTGTGATAATGAAAATAATTGCATTATGTTCAGATTAGTTTTAATAGGATTGTTAAAGATGACAGCTAATAAAGACCAGAAAGCCTGAGTTTACATGTGAATATTTGCTTCTATGGAAAATTTAGTAGCCCTCTTTGTAAGCTGACACCCCCTTATCCAGCTGGGATTTTTAATTTTAGCTAAACTGTCCCCTTCAGTGAAACATTCAGTGGTTCTTTTCTGAGCAGTGCCAATTAGCAACAAACCACTGCTGTTCATATTGATGCGTCCACATGCCATAGCTGTACTTATGTGATATGTTAAACACAGAAGAAACAGAAGTACTGGTAATTGGTCCCAAGGCTGCACAAAAGAAGTTTCACCACCTCAACATTGTTGGCCTTCCTACACAACCTAACATGGTGGTTAGAAATCTTGGTCTTCTAGCTCATTCAGATTTATGTTTTGATGCTCACATACGAAGTATTACTAGAACTGCGTTTTATCATCTACGGAACATAGCCAAGCTTCGGAAGATGCTCTCCCTTCATGATGCAAAAAAATTAATGCATTGCTTTATAACTTCCAGACTGGACAACAGTAATGCCCTCCTTTCTGGCTGCCCGTCTGGATCCTTACATGAACTTCAGCTGGTACAGAATGCAGCAGCCAGAGTTCTCACAAACACTAAAAAAGTTGATCACATTACACCTGTCTTATCCTCCCTTCACTGGCTTCCAGTTAAGTCTCAGATTGACTATAAAATACTGCTATTAACCCAGAAAGCACTGAAAGGCCTTGCACCAGAATACCTTAGTGATCTGCTGACCTCATACAACCCTCCGTGCTTGCTTCGTTCTCAGGGCGCGGGATATCTGTCAGTACCTAGGGTAGGAAGAGCTACAGCAGGCTGCAGAGCTTTCTCCTATAGAGCTCCTCAGCTGTGGAATGGTCTTCCACTGGATGTGCGGGATTCAGGCTCACTCTCGATATTCAAGTCTAGACTAAATACACACTTGATCAGTCAAGCCTATAGGGACTCTAGTTCTAGCTCTAGCTAACTGCTCACTCCCAGTTAGACCTACAGTGTGAGGTGTAGAGCTGGGTGGGGATCGGTGCCACTGACTTTGGATGAACTGAACTGTTAGTCTGTCACTCTGGCTTCACAATCGCTTGTGGAATTGGAGAGCTGACATTTCAGGGACTCCCCATGCCTGCATTCCCACCTGCCTCTCCCTCCTACTTATGCTGCCATAGCCATATCTGCTGGAGCTTGCACATTGCACTTCATATTGCACTCACCTAACTGTTAGCACTGCCTATAGTCTCCCCTACTTTGACTAATCGCATATTTTATTTCCCCTACTCCTCCTGAGGGGTGCTGCCCGGAGACCTCAATTTATCAAGATATCCAGCACACCCTGCTACATGTGACGTCGCCACTACCAATGACGTCCATGCATCCTGTGTCATCTTCCATGTATGACCCGCTGCCTTACTATTGGTTGCCTGGCGATCTGAAGGAGAACCAACACCGGCTTGTCATCAGCTCCCTGCTCCCCGGTTGTGACTCAAATCTTATGACTTAGTCAGTATGACTTGGCACTTAGCCATCACTCCAATTTGACTCTCCCTGCCAGCCCTGGAGGATGGGCTCCCCCTTTTGAGTCTGTTCCCTCCCAAGGTTTCCTGATTCTAGGGAGTTTTTCCTTGCCACTGTCGCCTCTGGCTTACTCAATGGGGGCTTTGGGTGGGGATGCTGTAAAGCACTTTGAGACGATGTAATGTTGTGATAACGCGCTATACAAAAATAAATTTGTTTGTTGTTGTTGATGCTGAGTGAGTTTTCAGACTGATTAGTATAGAAAATATTTGTTAAAATCCATTTCTGAAAATCCAACATTCAGCTAGCGTTTCCTTTTGCTTACAGAAAGCTCAGTTTTTCCCACTAAATGTCAGAATGAAGTCATTTCTACTAGCCATCACCAACAATTGGTCATTTCTCATACTGGTGCCAGTTTGGCTATGGGAACACAGAAAACTGGCAAGGGCTCCACCTTCCAGGGTGGTTCTGTGGCTCTGACTGGAGCCCCAGCCCTGATGCTAGTGACCCATGAACACCAAGGAATGCAGACTGAGAAGAACACAGACACAGAGCCTGCAAGGCCAGCCACTAATTCATGGGAGTGTTTCACACATTATTAATGCATTACTAAAACCTTCAAAAACGCCTTCCTCAGCTGCTATTCTTATACAGAGCGGTACAGCTTAATTGATATACTGTACTGTACTGTAGTCTAATTGTCATGACAGAAGATGCTCACCAATTGCAAATAGTACCTGCAAGCTTCTTGTCAATGGTCTGGCTGTTAAACAATTAGACTGGGGTCACCTTTTGTTACTGCAGTTCTCTCTCTCAGCTCATTGTTACATTTCATTTATGCATCCAAATTGCTTTGGAAAAGTTATTAGTATTAAATAAAGTTACTCATTTTGTAGATATACAATAGATGTTTTGGATTTTTGTATTTATTTTGTATGACAGTGATTTTTCCAATCAGTAACATTCCATCATGTGGCAAAAACAGTTGTTTCCAATACATGTGTAGCAGTAAATTAGCTGTAAGATAATTCTCAGGTTATCATGATGGATTATTGCATCCAGTGAAACAAGGAGGAGGGGGTAAGGAGCACGCACTGATTACAGTGTGTAAGGAAAATGCACTGATTACAGTGCGTAAGGAGCGCGCGCTGATTACAGTGTGTAAGGAGCGCGCGCTGATTACAGTGTGTAAGGAGCGTGCGCTGATTACAGTGTGTAAGGAGCATGCACTGATTACAGTGCATTGCCACACCCACCACACGACAAACACCTCAGGGATGAGAACCTGAGTGCAGCCATGTGGCAGATGAGACCTCAGCACCACACTAGTCCAAATGGACCAGTGTGAGGTTTTTCCTGGTGGCTGGAGTACCAATCCTGCCACAAACCCCCAAGTCTTTCCCCAGTAAGTTGGAGGACCTCCATATAGGGCTGGATGTAGATTAACATCATACACAGGATGAGGCAACTGCAGGTTAAGCATCTTGCTCAAGGGCCCAACAGAGTAGAGTCACTCCAGGTATTCATGGGATTTGAACCAGCAACCTTCCAGCTGCTGGCACAGAGCCCTAGCCTCAGAGACACTACTCTACCCAATGAAATGAGGCTGTGCTAATCATGTGATTATTACCATGACGACAACACATCCTGTGGCATTCTCTAACCCATCTATGTTACTGTACTGAGATCCATACCTGAGTAGCTGAACCAAACAATGAAAGAGTGAAAAGGGACCAGAAAATGATCCCTAAGAATGCAAATTAGAAAACAAATACACAGGCATACTTACAGCCCGATTTTGAATGAGTCGTATGTTGTATTGAGTTAAGCCCTAAATAAACCAATCCTCAACACATGATTAAATTTTCAAAAACCCTTTTAATTAGTCGGGGGCTTGATCTTAAATAAAGCCCCCTCAGGAGCACATTTTCAGCGTCACTGAAATGTCCCAGCAGTCTCTGTCCCCTGGAGGACACTAACAAGTCCTCAGGGCACATATGAAGAAGCTCTAAATCGCAATCAGGTGGCAGATGGCGGATAGCAGGTGGGGAGCAACAGCTGGCAAAATAAGCGACAGAAGTTCACGCCTCTGTAGCCCTTTCAGCACAGGCTTCTGGGTAATGGAGTTCAACATCGGCCAGGCTTCTCATTATGTCACACGCAGCATCCATGCTCATACATCTGGTGTCATTCTCAGGGCTTTCTTTCCATTGTCCAACTAATAAACCTTCCAGGTCATGGCCCATCTCATCTGTACTCGTTCCATTCGACAACCTGTACAATTTCTAGAAGTACTGAATGGATCAGTTGGAAAAGTGAAAGTTAATAAATGTGTTTTTCCTCGAATGCTCTGTGTTCTTGATGTAGTATGTAGGTCTGAAAGTACACATTCATTTATTGCACATTCCACTTACGTGACAATTTGCGCATCTTTCTCTACCAATTTTGTATATGTCCATGTCTGAAAATGTCATTTATATTAAAGATAAAGACGCTTTATTGTCATTGCAAGTACAATGAGATTTAATCTGGAACGCGCCAGCTGATGTATAGTAAATCTTTCAATTAAATAGAATCCGAGGCATATAATAGAATCCAAGAATAAAATATTATTTGTATTTCTAAATATTCACATTCTGCTTATTTCTCTTCTGCACTTTGACCAACATTTTCTATGACATAACAGTAAGAATTGTAACAGATACAGTAATGATATATATGGAGTCCTGGAGTACATCAAACAGCAAGGACGAGAACGATTATAACTGACTCTGAGACCGCATTCAGAGCTAATGCTAATACAGTGGTGGTAAATTTAGACATTTTTTTAACATACACTAAATGATATTAAGTTAAAATGTTTTAGCGCAATTTTGTACTGCAACGTACAGTCAACCCAGCTGACTATCGCCGTGCATAACATGCAATAGCAATATTAACATCACACATCGGGGAGGTGTAGAATTGATATAATTGGTGACAACAGCAATACCAATGTTATTCCAGAGTGAATAACATACCTTTCAATTAACTTTTCATTTACGCTAAATTGCTGTTATTAAAGGGCAATGTATCCTTTGCATCAAACTAATTTAAAAAGGTTGTGCCAGGAAACTGTAGCTTGGGCAGCAAACTCTGTGTGGATCCTCGGAGCCCCACTGGTCCATGAGGCATTGAACGGCTGGCCAGGGCCCAAACCCGCCAGCGCATACTGCCCTCTTCCACAAGTATGTCCCCCTCCTGTCAGAGGCGTCAAACTACATTCAGCCTGCAAAGCAATTGTGCCAAAAGGTGGGTAATTATTTCTTTTAATTGCAGTTTGTAATGTTTATTTTCACCTTGTGGTTTAAGCACTTCACTGGTTATTTGTCACAAATGTCCTTTATTTATTGACTTAATTGCAAAGTCATTGTAACACTGAAAATAGAATCGCAAATTACATATTAAACTGGGACATTTAAAAGCTCCAGAAAACTATTTTTCTAAAAGGAAAACTGGAGTAGAGGGTGGTGAACTCTGTGTGCTCAGTCCAAAGTGGAGACAGCCACAAGCGGTTACCTGCTTCATATAAGTTAATGACATATATAAACATATCGCTCCAAAACACTGTGGTTCCTGCTGTTTTCAGATTCTAGGAAGGGCTGTATTTATTCTTTCCTAATTCTGTTATTCACAATTTTTTTTATTATTTTATAATTATACTAAAATAACTGGAAGAGCCAGTAAAAAAGTGTGTTAAAGCTTTGGGTTGTCTTTTCTTGATAGTCTACACCTGCTGTTTAGCATTTATTCTTTCACTGCCAGGATGTAACATAAATAATTCAATTTGTAAAGAAATGGTTAACGAACTCCTAATTATGACCACTTGTGGAACCCTATAAATAACACTTTTATACCCTCCGTGTTCATATCCTATAATTTTACGCATTAGTTTTGGTTGACGTGACTCAGGAGAAAGAGTCTTCTCATGAAATGTAATCAATACAAACTCTTAGATAAACCTGGAGATGCATTGCTGACTGTAACCAATGATGTGACCTTGCGAGCAAACCAAGATAAATGAGTTCTGAGGGATAATTGCTTGCATGGTGTGCTGTTCATCCACAGGTGGACCCAATATATCGACTACTTTACTACTAGAGACTAGATACCCTGCTAATACATCTAATTCATGCTGGATTCAATGAAGGAAACTGCACAAACCACCTCTTCAGAAAAAAATATAAACAAGATCAAGATACAGAATTAATTCTGTTGAGCCTTACACATCTTCCCTTTTATTAAATACAGTGGTACCTCAGAACTCGAACTTAATCCGTTCAGAACTCCGGATCGAGTCCTAAAAAGTTTGAGTTCTGATCGAATTTTCCCCATAAGAAATAATGGAAAACCAATTAATTGGTTTCTGGCCCCAAAAAAATTACACCGAAATATGTTTTTTTTAGCACTTAAACATAAAATGAACTGGACAAAACAAGACGAGCATATACTGTACTAAACACATCTAAGCACATTTATCAAAACAGTAATTTTTAAAGTAAGAAAATAAATGTATCC
>JAODKB010000049.1:10552081-10565414 GCA_026774385.1 Marcusenius ussheri
GTCCGTTTTTATTTTATTTTTGAAATATTCATTTATCGGCCATTATAAATGCCGATACCGATAGTTTGGAAAATGCTTAATATCGGCCGATAATATCGGCCTGCCGATAAATCGGTCGGGCTCTAGTTCTAATGAGTTCGAGAACTGAGGTACCACTGTACTCTCACACTGATTCCAACGTTTTCATACTCAGGAATGAGAAAAGCCAGCAAAAAGACAAAATGTCAGGTAACATTGGACAGGGAGCTTAAGGCAAACTTGAGAAACACAGCAAAACAGACAATCCTCTGCTCGTGGTCAGGACACAGTCTTGGGCCAGCTGGAGATTAGTGACATTCCCCTGGGAAAGGGTCAGCTTTTTATTCTGTGTTTATTTGTAGGGCTATAATGGCACACATATTCATCGGCGCTTGTAACGATATGTAATGATTGTAATGATGTAACGTTTGGTTACATCATTTTCAGTTCAGTATGCACAAGAAAATGAATTAATTCATTGCTTGACATGGGAAGAACTTAAATTTACAAGTAGATGTTCAAGATGGAAAATATTAGGCAGCGGTGGCCTAATGGTCATGGTGGCCAACTATGGGTAGGGAAGTGCACTTGTGATCAACAGGTTGCTAGTTCAAATCCCAGACCAGCAAGGTAGCACTGATGTACCCTGCGCATGGTACCGCCCCCAGGCACAGCTCCACGGGCACTGAAGTAGCTGCCCACTACTGTGTCAAAATGTGTGTTAAATGCAGAAGACATATTTTGTGGTGTGTCAACAATGACAACTAATCACTTTCACATCATTATGCTAATTGTGGATGTGAGTTGGATACAGCTAATGCTGTCAGTCATAATCAGCAGTTTAAGGACATTTTGGTTTTCCAATAAATATCAAAACCAGAGAGAGTGTAGTTAATAAGACCAAGACTATCAGTTCTGTTATACCTGTCACAGCGCTTTAAAAAAAAAATTTACGTTTGGATGTTGGTGTCTTGATGTGTGTGTGCCTTCTGGTTGTCCAAACTGGAACACAACGCACTCAAATATGGTGCTGGAAACATATCAAACATGCTAACTCATTTAAAGACATCATCTGCGTATGTGAACGCAACAGCCTCTGCAAGTTAGTCTCCCTGAGGTACTTCTGCCAGGAAATTCAGATCGGGCTGAAAAATGAGCTACGGCTATAGGGGTGTTTATCGCTACAGATATGTGACCATTATGATTGTTGTCATGCAGTGTTATTTTTTAATTTTTATGTATTGCACATATTTAATTTTACAACATGCAAAGAAACATCTTTTAGGTTATGTTATCCAGACCTGTCAACAAACACATTGCCTATAACTGTTTCTAAATCTGTTTGCATTTGCAGTCTTAGTAATAATTTCAAAGCATACTGTCTTCCTTTCTGCACCAAAATTGCACCGGACCATGAACCCAAAATTGAGGTTTGCAGTGAATCCTGCATTTTTTGTACCATTACACTCCATTACTTGCTCAGACACCAACCCCAACCCTAAGCAAAGAATCTTAATATTCATACCATAAAAATGGGTTCAATTGCTTTTAAATAAAGTTTTTCACATAAGTATGACACTCCAAACAATATTAAAAAGGTTGAAAGCAATCAGTTTGATGTAATTATAAGTATAATTGATAATATCTTTGTGGATCATATACTAAGCATAGTTTTGTAAGTTTCCCATCAGACTGTATACTACTTTAAAGTAATTTTCTTCCCGTGATATGGAATTTCTCTCAAAATAATGTGCATTCCCCACACTAAACCTTCAAAACATTAAACTGACCCAGGTTCTGTGCTGAGGACCTCATGCAAAATAGGGCTTCAGAGGACTCTACTCATCAAAAATCATCTGAGGAGGTCCAGAGCTAACAGACGTAAACACAGCTGCCTTTGGTGTCAGGTTCATAATATGTTGCGAAAAGTTAGCATCGAATACAAGTGCAACCTCAGGCCCTCTTTCCATGCTACCATGGCCTGCCCCTGAGGAAGTTCCTGCTCCCACATCACATGACATCTAGCAGTCTTTGGCACAGCAGAAAAAAAGGGCGGTCAAGTACAGTATGCTTGACTCATAACCTTAGCAGTAAGTGATACGCTTAGAAAGAAATGTTCTGAAAGTTTACTTTTTGCACATTTCCATATACACTAGAAGCTTAGGACTCGAACGCCTTTTAACGACCAACTCAGACGTCAAACGGGGCAGTCGATTTCTTTCCAACTTCAGACCGATATCTTGGAACTCGACAGTTCCTGCTAAAACTTGTATGGGTTGAAAGGGTTTAGTCGAAAAAATTCTAGCCACAACCTGACCAAAAAATTCAGAATACGATAAAACAAAACAGACGTGTTAAAACTTGTACTGATCGAGCCGCGTCTCCCCTTCCAAACAATAACCCCTCCATCCCTCCTCCTCCTCTCCACCTGCCACTTCCAGTTTGCCATCAGCCCATCTGAATACAGGTATAGCACTCATAAATTGTCGTTTATTTAGTGCTTTTTCCATGAATGTACAGGTATCCCTCGTTAAACATTCACATTGCAAAACAGGATGTTAAACGATTTTAATGTTGATCGAATTACCATAACACTCCATAACAATTAATAAGTAAAATATAGTTAACTAGAGTTCAGTAGAGTACTGTAACATTATATGCCGGGCAGTGCTGTAAAGTACAGTGTCTCTATTGGCTGACAACGCTACCTACAGCCTGCCTGCACTACCTACCACTTACCTGCACGTTTTAAAAAACAGTGGCCGCTACATACGGCACTAAAATACAGATTTTATTTACTATTGTAATATTTTTAGGCCACGGCCATTAACGTGAATGGACAATGATCAAATGGACGTTAAACTATGGAAACCTGTATTACTTTTATATTGATTGTTAATGATTTTTCTAATTAGTTAGCTTGGCAGGTTGATTTAAATAGTCAATCATTTGGGGGTCTGGAATGGATTAAATTCATTTATATTTCTTAATGGGAAATTCAACTTGGACCTCGACCAAATCGCAACTCGTCCAGGTACCACTGTTCTTCATACTTTTATATTGCACAGATCACGTTAGTTTGATAGACTTTCCACCCTAATGTCATCTTCAAGCTACTTATTAGTTAATATCACTAAAACCAAAAAAGATTCATAGACATATTATGCGATGTTTATACAAAAAGACTGCCTGCTGTGTCACTGGGCCAACAGTCACTGGGCCAACACAGTCACTGGGCCAACACTAATAAAGCATGCCAACTTGAAAAAAATAAGTCAAGCGAAACACAGATGCTTTCTCTGCCTCAGCTGCACTGAGGTAATTGGTCAGTGGAGGCAGCATGTTGGTTGGCTGGGACGCTTTGACAGGCCTGATCAGACATGAAAGTGCAGGGAGGACTTCAGTCTGTATCAGGAGGCGCCACACATGTATTGGAGAAATATGGTATTAATGCCAAGCTTCTTCCTGGTGATGTCATCAAAGCCTCCCAGTCAGAAAAATCAATGTGATAAATGTGAACAATATTGTATTGTGCAGTGTCCACATAAGAGTTAGATTCTGGTACAGGTATCGGAAAGGAACTGAAAAAATCATAATCACTATATAATATTCAAATATGATCAAAATATGAAATTGTAAGACTGTCTGAGAATTGCATTTCCATGAATTATTCAGGGTTTCTATCTGCACAAATATATTTATCCTTGAAGATGACAGACAGGAACTATAATTTATTTTTATTTTTTTTGATAATCCCCATTTACTGAATGAAATGCAGTTATCACTCTTTGAGCGCCCTAAATAATTTTCACATAGTAAGAGCAGATCTAATTCGCTGTTTTTGCACTCTCCAAACACCATGCCATTCTTATACAATGATTACCCTCATTCTTGCAATTAAGAAGAAATGGGAAGTAATATGAAAATCACAGACTATCAGAATATAACACATACTGTATAGCACAGATACCATCCATCCATCCATCTTCTGAAAGCACTTGTCGCCCAGAATATCACCCTTCCAAGGTCATATACAATATACACCTTAGTGTTTACTTCTGACCATGAGCTTAACCATGCGCTGACAATGATGGAGGCTGGATGAAGGGTTCAGCCCAGTTTAAGCCAAGACACAGCAGCCTCCATGACAAGAACATTTAGAGATGAAAACAGGCTGCTGGTTTATGCCCCCTGTACCAGAAATAAACAATGGGTCTGCATGTCACCCTGTCAATATACTAGAGAATAGAACTTCAGTACTCATACTGTAGAAATACATAAGATCATTGTTCATACTGAGAACATAACCAACAGCCATCTGAGAATGGAAGGCACCATATATTCTCAGAACAGAAAGAATCTGCCACTGTAGACATCAGGAAAAATCCATAGATATCAGTAAATAATGTTATTTTCTTAAGAAACAGACAACGCTTACGCCTCAATTGATCGTGCCCTATAGCACAGCAGGTTATTTATGAGACAAGTACACTGATTACTGTTTCACCGGGTCTCTGAAAGAACCAACAACCTGTGTTTTGAGTATGTGTTCAAAAATAGATTTGACGATTCATTCATCAGTTTTCCCCAATGCCCTTAAGTGTGGGGATGCTGCCTAGACAAAGACGTGCCCAAGCCAGGATGTGATGCTGAGACAGAATGGACATCTGTCACTTTACAGTCTGTTCATGTAACTTCATTTTGGGTTTGCACATGGCTCTCTAGATGTGTTTTGAGTTGAAAACCAATATTTTACTATATTGTACAATACAACTTTTTCTCTTACCATAGTCTTCTATTGTTGCATTTGGTTGTCAGTGCAGTAACATACACACAAAAGACCATATACAGTATGCAACTTATTGTTCACTTTTATCTCATTGTGTTTTCAATTGTTCGATCTAGTGCACAATGTGTACTCAGTAGTGTAAACTTATACATATACTTGCTTTATATCAAAGCATTATTGGATTTTGACCAAAGATGTGATGATTTTCATGCTATTCTTTGTTTACCTCAATCATTAAACTACATTTACAAAACTTCTGTCAAAATCAAACAAAAATAAACTGCATAATTTTGCAGAAAAATATAACAAATTAGACACTATAAAAGATAAAAGACCATAAATGTGTTTCTCACTCATTTCCCATTGGGTCTAATTTGTCTGTACTTGGCCTAGGAGGTTGAACTTTGTTATTCAAATAAAATTCAAATTTTAAAAATATCTCTATATTCAACGGCAAAAATCCATGCTGGAATTTTTGAAGATATATGCAGGCTACTACCGATCATCGAACACATGTTTCCTTATTACCTAATGGCCCTTGTCGCTTAATATAGAATATGTAATCTGCCACTAGGGGCAGACTTCCATAAATTAATTCAACAAACTAGAATGGATGAAACTATCCAGCAAATCAATCACAAGAAGAATGTGAAAGTACACTAACTCCTAAAAACCTGAAAAGCACAGGGATACCAAGAACTCCTTCTCCACAGTGACCTACTCCAGTTCCTCTAGAGGGATGCCAAGGCGTTCCCAGGACAGCAGACAGATGTAATCTCTCCAGTGTGTCCTGGGTCTGCCCCAGGGCCTTGTCCCAGTTGGACACGCCCGAAACACCTCCCCAGGAAGGCATTATAAAGGTATCTATAATGAATTATAAATGAGAGCTTCATTGGAGTCTAAGAAGTATTATAATCAAGATTATAATGCCTTATGACTTTCAGTAGAAGATGCTGTAAATCTTTATTAATTCTTATACAAACTATTATAATGTATTATGAAGATATCTATAATGCATTATAGATAAAAGTTTTAAGTTTTGCCAATTGGTCTATATAAGACTATAGTATCTATTCATTTTATTTATTCATGAGCAAATGACAAAGCCCCTAGCATAGAGGTGAATGGGGGCTAATAACATGTGTGTCAAAGAAGACTGCAGAGGCAGTTATCACTCAGAAGCACTGCAGTAATTTACAAACCTTTTTGCCTGCCCCCAATCTGAAATGTAAACAATTCCACGCATGTAAATGTTTTACACACCGTTTATAGATGCTCCTTAACTGATATAAATGACCTAAAAATGTATACAAAGTCATTTACAAACCTTTTTGCATCCCCCTACTCTAAAGTATAAACATGTAAACATAAAGTGTAAACATCACATGTAAATGTTTTACACAGCATTTATACATTTGCCATAATATTTATTGAGTGAGAGTCTGAAAGTGTGAGTGTCACACCAGATGCATAAGTGTAAGTATTGGCAACTCTGTTGCAATCCCGCTAGCTGGCTAACTGCTAACAAGGCTCATATTTAGCTATATAACCGGGAATCACACTCCAGATAGAAATACAAATTTGGATCTTTTATTCCCTCTATCTATGTAAGATATTTTAGTTGCCAAAATGAAAAGCTTTTCCAGAAAACAGGTGTTTTGCATGTGGTGACTTACACAATGATCAAATATATAGTTTTGGGTGTAAAATTATTACAAGGGGAAAGTACATAATCTATTTTGATCAGCAAAACTAAAGCAACTGAAAATTGTGCAAATAATGACAGTTATACAAAACCATTTGCATATATGTACTAAAACATTTGAAAATTTGCATGAAGCAATGAAATTGTGTTCTGCTGTGCAGAAGTGGCATTGTGGTGTGGGGATTACACTTGTTGAAAATATAAATTGCTATTTGAGAAATGCCACAAAGCGATCAAGAAAAACTGTAATTAACTGCAAAGTCTTAGTTCCAAGCAACTTAGAGATTATGTACTTAGCAGCAAGTTGTCGAGCTCATTTTTAACATAAAATTTAGCAAAGCATTATTTGATAGTCTACATTACAATATGATTATAGTGACCCTATTTGTCCCATTTTCCAGTTTCTTTGTGCGTGATGTTGCCATGTGGGATCACTATGTCAATGTAGTGAGACAGCAGGCATTACTTCTCCTTTTTGATGAGGATCACTAAATCCAGACGATTTTCTTTCATGGATTGATCAGTCTCTACTGCCATGTCCCACATAATGGTGACGGCAAGTAATTGTCGACAGTTTCAGGTTGTTATTATTATTATTGTTATTATTATTATTATTGATTTGCCATTTGATCATTATTATTATTGTTGATTTGTCATTGACATGTCTATTTAAAAACTACTTAAAAAGTACAATTTAACACACTCCAAAGGTTATTATGAATAAGGTTAAGGTGATGTTGTGAATAAATTAGTTACCATCACTTTATAGAGACAGTAGAGGTGACTAATGGAATCAGATGCTCCTAACACCACTGATATGCTAATAATCAAGCAGATAAACAATTTAAGCTTTACCTTTCCTACTTTAAAAGTTTAGTCATGGACCCATAAAGAATTCAAAACCTAAACCCATGTCAAGAGTTACTTCATTTTAAATTAAACATAAGACAAAAAATATGATTTACTAGTTGCTTTTCACATTAACAAATGATTTCCCAAGATACTATATTTCACATTACCAATCCCCAAGTCCCTCTAAAGCACCCCGGATGAGAGCTGATATTACTGTACACTGTTTACACATTATGAATATAGACTCTATATCCCGATTTACCAGAGCTTGCTAATGATTGAACTGTATTGATGTTATTGTTCGAGTAAGGACATAAAAATGATTGGTGACAGCTTCATAGTTAGAGTATTTCTTCTGTAACTCAGTTATGTAGTTGTTTCAATTGTAAGGATCACACTAGCATCCAGTCCCCTGATTCCAACCTCAAAGGGGGAACTCATGACACAGACTTATCCAGCAACCCCAAGGGGATGAAGGGGGAAAAAGAACATACATGAAGGTCCTATCAATAACCCTGCAATATTTACAGAAGCGGGAAGGCAACACAAGCTCCAGTAGTCCTGAATAATAAATCACTATTGACTTGTATATGTGCACTACTGTGTGTGCAAGGAATCAGACGGGAGCCAGGCTGAATCTTTCCAGGTTGCAGGGATCGTATTAACTGGTTCTGTTACGCTGACCAGCAGATATGAATGTGGGAAAGTCTGAAGGAATTCGTTTTGCTGGGGTTCATAGGGAAAAAGCATTAGGTTATAATATACTGCCATGGCGTATATGTCGTAAAAAGATATTATGGTTTTACAAACACACATATTTGATCTTCTCCTATTACAGACAACACTTCCACTACTATTACAACTAACATAGTTTGACAAATGAGACATATTTTTTAACCACAAGATAAGGATAAATAAAGCATTGAAGTACTAATCTCTGCTGAACTGTGACAAAGTTGTTTCAGGAAGAAAAGACTCATGCTCAGCTCACAACAATAAGGTTTTTAGTAACACTATACTTGAGAGGGTCCAAAATATAGTACTACACTCTTATTTAATGTATTAATTAACCAGACACTAAGTATTAGTTACATACTAATCCCATGTTTGTTCATCATTAATTATTCATAACGGTTCATGTATTTCATGCAGTTGCTATATTTGTTCATGATTTGTACTTGAGTAGTAACTGAGTTACTAAGGTACTTGTGTCCCCTGAAGTAAAGTTTCACCAGGTTTTTTGCAGAATGTCATTATCATAAGGGCAGATGGAGCAGCTGAAGTCAGAGTCCATGTGACTGATAGGGCTGACTGAGGAACTGACGAATGACTTCACTGCCCTCCATACTATACCATATGGACTTATTCATCTTAGTGGATTGATAGATCAGTGTAAAATATGTATTTTTACCTTCTGTACCCTTCCCTCATTAATATAATACATGGATTTACACCACTGAAAAATATACAATACTAACAGACAATAGACTCAAAGTTATCATTAGGGGTACAAAGCATATAGTGCTATAGACCTCTATTGTTTTTGTTAGGATTTTGCCATCTGGCCCAAATCAGCAGAGTTGGGTAATTCAGGTCTGGAGAGTAAAAGTCCAACCAAGCAGCTGAGTACTGTATGACTGCAAATCCGGCAGTCAATGGGAAGCTTTACATTTCAGTGTTTTACATTTTGACCTGTATCTCCTGAGCTGTCGAGCCATGGATTCGAAACTGGTTTTTCCTCAGATATAGGTGGCCAAGCTCTACCAGCTTGCCAATCAGATTATTACACTCCGGCAGAATTTTTTTTAGCCAACTGACAAAATTTCCAAAACCTACTTTTGCAAGCTAGGCCTACCTCTTCTGACCAAATCAGACAAATGTGGTGTCAGACCAAACAGATCCCTGAGCTGATCAATAATAGTCAAAAAAACTTTTGTCTACCACACAGCCACTGCCCACGTCCAAATTGTATCTCAATCATGGCGCTTTTAATCAGACAGCTATAGCTTGGCAACACCTTTTTCGGCCTTAACTAAACTTGAAACCCTACGCCCAGGATCATTCTGGGGACGCAGTAAAAGACTGGCTGCATTTTGTCAATAGGGAGTGCTACAGCTAACAACTGCCTATATCTCTTGTAATCCAAGTAGAATTTGTCACATATGTACAATGACCAAGCCTGAGGTCAGCCATATACTACTGCAGTCACATCTCATAAAACCCAGGGCACCATCAGCCAATCATTAACAAGCAGCTATTTCACAGGTTTAACAGTCACCAATCCGAACCAAAACTAGATGATCTATTTCTCTACAGACCCACAGCACACCATGGCCAGGGCACCCCAGTCTACCAGATGGGGGCGCTACAGGTATACAACTTGCATTTCTGCCTATTTCTCCTGAACTGTAAAGCATACAGTTAAAATTTCTCTCCCTGCCAATTTAGTACATAATGTCAAATCAAATAACTTAAGAACTTGGTTCTAGCTCATTGCATTTTGTCCTATTTTATATAAGTCTGAAAACAGCTTTTTCGATCACGTGCTAAGATTTTTACCCAGCCTACACAAGGTTCTACATTCTGTTGTATTATTTTGTGAAAGGAACCTGAAACTTTAAAATGACACAATGAAAGTGACAATACTTTTTAATACCCCTTGAGATTCTGGGCCTCTTGACAGATTAGAGAAATAATGTATTATCTTAACTTAGGTAGATGCTACAAGCTAAATAAATGCATATTTGTAATTAGGCCACAAGGTTTTTTCAGGGGCCTGGGTGTTACCGTTGCAAAGACACAGGCATCTGAAAATGGCTGACTAAGCATTTTTGAAAACGAATGGAAAATGTCATTGAATTTCAAGCCAGAGTAACTCCTAAACTATATGAGTGAGGCAAGAGAGCATTGGCCCAGGGGCAAACAAAATGCCACAAAGTGGCTCGATTCTGAGATGGTAGAGCGTGGATGACACCAAATAATGCCAGAATGACTCACATACAATTCAATTATGTTCAAATATTTTAAACATAATGTGAATTTCTGCAAACATTCTGAGTCTCATCTGACAGCATCAGCACCTCAGATATGTCGGGGTCATTCTCCCATTACCACAACATATTAATTTTCTCTCCTTTTTAAAATGAAATTGAAGACATACTGAAATTATACAATCTCATTGTTTAAACCTGGGCTATGCAACTCAAGGGCCAAGCATTACTGATTCTCCAGCCTTCCTTTAGCTGCGAGCCTGGTGTGAAGCCTATCTGGCCAATCAGAATCAGTAACTATTAAAGAAACTGTCTGGATTTGGAATCGAGGTTCAGAGTTGAACAGCCCTGGTCTAAACTGTTGATTTTCTCTGGGGTGGTTAATTAGTTTTATTATATTCTCATTTATTTCTGTAATAAATAAAAATATTTCACCAAATCTAGAGCAAGAGCTTCAGAGATGAGAAAAAATTACAAAACCAACAGAAAAAAAAAAAAAATTGAATATTATCATACAAATTGTTTAATGTGGGTTACATGCAATAAAGTTATAAGCATTTTACAGTTTTCCAGTTTTTTTTTACCCATAAAACTGTTACTATAATTAGATTTTTGTCCATCTCTTTAGAAAATTTTTTTTAAAAACCAATAAATCAAAGCAACACAATTAGACTTAGTTTTAGTATACCTAAAAAGTTAAGGTGATGTTAATTGTGCTGCATGAAAGAAACAAACCCCGCATTTCATTTTCAGATTCGTGAAAATGACCGACTTAGTGCTGACAAACAGGCTGTCACCAAACTGATCCACCTAACATCATGTTCCTTCTTACTGTTACTCATGAACAAGATTTCTACCATGTCACACATCATAATTACTTTACGACTGACAATTATTTCAAATACTTCTCATTGCATGTAGTGTATTAGAAATGCTATTAGAAACCTACAGACATAAGTATATACCACAAACCGCAATATGCCATATGATTAGCTTTTGGCTATGGAAAACGGCTGAACGTATCATTTGTGTTTCTTGAATGCTATGCCTGAGACCTACACTGTCTGCCCTCTACTGCAGAAAAGTAAGAGGAAGGAATCAAGCCGCACAGAACACAAATGGAGTTAGAGAAGTGCTGACAGTCTGCGAATGGCAGGGTGGAGGTGACTCGCTGGCCCTGGAAAAGCTGATGGAGCCCAGGGACGGTGTCACTGCAGCTGCGCATCAGTAATGAGGGCCTCCAGCTGAATCGCGCTTCCAGGTGCTCGCGACGATGGCCCCGTTTCTCTGCTGCCGCTATTTTCAGCTCTGCCTCGGTCCTGCAGCTACCCTGCCTCCCAATAGACAGTCCCACCTCCTCCTGGGGACTCCTGGAGGTCAGGAAGAATTCCACGGGGCTTCATAAACCAGAGCACTAAGTCTCCTCCCTGAGGAGGGACTGAAGTGACAGGTATTCTGCCTGTTGAATAAACGCAGCAGTTTTGTATTGGCAGTAATTCCATGTCTGGTACGTTGTGTCTTCTTAACCCTTTCCTCTACAATTGACACATGCGCATAGACACACACATATACATAGACATATAATCCATGTATTCATATGTTTATGGGGACACTCCATTCATTTGTATGTATAACCCTAATCCCTAATTACTATGACAACCCTAACCTTAACCATAAGGTTGCAAAATTGAGTTTATCCTTCTGGGGACCAAAAGTGTCTCCACAAGGTAAAAAATATTACAGGTTTTTATCACATTGTGGGGAAATCTGATCCCCGCAACGTAATAATTATAGAAACACAGGCATCCATAGTAATCATACAAGCACACCTCTGTATAAGCAAACTGGGACAAAATCAGACTGTGCCCTGCCCCAGCTACACTTAACTTTAAACAGTAAATCACAGAGTAATTTACTTGTGAATAATAAGTTGACCTTTTGATTATACTGCAGAAAGAATTCTTGGCCGTGCGGCAAATTTTATTGATCGGCCAATTTTACCAGTATTTCATTGTATTTACCACATTACATTATAGCAAAATACTGGATAGCAGGGCTGCCCAAGCTTACTCCTGCAGATCTACCACCATGCAGAGCTTAGGTGCCGCCCTAATTTAACACATCTGATTCAGATAATCAGGTGCTTCAGTAGCATCTCAATGTTAGAGCCAGCTAAGCTTCAGATCCCTGCCGTATACCGTGGTATAATGTCTGGATGGTTGCACAGTTGTCCAACTGTATTTCAATAAATAGGTAACTATGCATGATTTGCTGTAAATGATGTGGATACACTGTACATTATGTGATTTTATACACTCAAAATGTTCTACGCAGCTACAAGGTTTTGCAAATACAGAAACAATTGTCATCCTTGTCGCCACCCTTTCTCTGTTTTTTTTGTTGTTGATAAAAACGTCAAGACCAACTAATTTTTTCAGTGATACACACAGCCCAGAAATTCTCTCTTTGGATTGTAAATCTACACCGTTAATCTGGCCGCTTCCAATTTATTCCCTTGACAGTCAGTGGGCTGCAGATTGAGAAAAAGCCCAGAGAGATTTCTAGCACAACATACATTCCCTACCAGTAAATATATCCCCAGAATCAGTACAACTGTCATCCAAAGGCAATATATTTGGATGTGTCGAATAATAAAACTTAAAAGATGCTTCTCTCAATCACAATGAACAAAATCCCATGACAATTCCATTGTCTCTGCTACAGAGTACAGTTGCATATATGTAGCGATAAAGACCCTTATGTGTGTGGATGTATACCCCTATATGTGTGTATTTATGCGTGTTTCCATGTGTGTGGATGTATACCCATATATGTATGTATTTATGCGTGTGTCCATGTGTGTGGATGTATACCCCTATATGTATGTATTTATGCGTGTGTCCATGTGTGTGGATGTATACCCCTATATGTATGTATTTATGCGTGTGTCCATGTGTGTGGATGTATACCCCTATATGT
>JAODKB010000049.1:10618311-10632049 GCA_026774385.1 Marcusenius ussheri
ACCCAGGCGGGGACTCGAACCCGGGCCTCAGAGGTGTGAGGCAACAGTGCTAACCACTGCACCACCGTGCCGCCCCCTTGTTATAAATGTAAAAATAATATACAAAAATTACAAATTACCTATATCCCTGTGTTTGAGTCCTTTTTTAAAAAAAAATCAGGGTTATAAAGTTCTATGGCCGCTTTGATTGAAAAGCCAAATTTGTGCAAAATTGAGAGATATACAGTACTTCTACTTTCAAAATATATTTTGTGTGATACATTATAAATATATGTAACATGAACAAAAACACATGACCATTCTTGCTTTATTTTTGAATAAATGAATTAATTTCTGCCAATTGTGTAATTTCTAATTGTGTATGTTGTGCATAATAATTAATATAATTGTAATAATTTTCTTTATTCATTTGTTTTATAGATATCGAGAGCAGTGGTCCGAGGCCATTGGCTCACAAGACAGTGGAAGATTGAATTACACTGCTTTTACACATACACATTACACATATTTTTATAGTTCTTTAATTGTCTTTTGAAGGCTTTTTACATCCAAGTGCATTAACTGTGGTGTTTTGAATAAATTTTAAATTTATATAATTGATTGTGATTGTGTTTCAGTGTTTATTGCATTAGAAATTATATGTATTGTTCTAGTAGTGCACTATTGCTATTATAATATTTTATGTCGCAAATGCATTGAGTACACGTACTGTAATGGACCTTTGTATAACCTTGAAAATATTACAATAATATTACATATTACAAAAATAAAAACTTCAGGACCACTTTTTAGTCCCCAAATGAAAAGGAGAGCAAAAATGTCTCTGTGGATCCTAATTCATGTATAAAACTGTTAACGAAGGGCTTGGCTGGACAACAGATATACTGTACTGTAGACATTAAAATCACCAACAATTCAAACTCGGTCGTATTTTTGGCATAATTCCAAACAGAAAATCAGAGAAATCGTTGCATTGCAAGTCCTTGTTATACTGGGCGGTAAAAACTGGGCTAGATCAATATTTCAAGCTCAGATATGTTTGATTCAAAGCTGGAATAGAGCGCCGATGACAGCTGTCTACAGTTAAAACTTTTTTAAAAACCTTGGATATTACTCATTTTCGTCCCGTTGTATTAAATAAGTATACAATCTAGAAGAAAAAAGTTATCTAAAGCTCATCCAGGTTTCATTTACGCACAGTAAGTCCAATCCACGGGAAGTGGAAAAGTCATTCAGGATAAATGTTTTCTTCCCTTCATCATTCATTCTTTCATAACTGCCGTAGAGTGCATGCCTATAGCGGTGCACACCGCTGAAAACAGCAAAAGGCATCCCCTTTAATCTTGCATTTCTGTAATTCCCATGTTCGAGTGCTTTTTATAAGCTCTGTGTGAGAATGTAATTTTAACTAACCTGTGCAATTTTCACTGTTGTAGCTACAGTAAAACCAGATTTAACAGGGGATGCTTTTTCTGGCAGCGGGGGTGCCGAGAAAGGCATCCCCTTTCATTTCACATTTTTGTAGCTCCCATCAAGAAGTGCATGAAAAATATATCCCCACAACCCCTTCGTCATTACATTTGCACTGACCCCAGCAGCAAGTATGTTTTTAATACAATTAATACAGTGTCTTCTGAGCTACGTGGTGCAACACTGTGTTAGCCATATAGGTTATAAGGAGACCCAGAAGTTTAAAAAAATTGAGCAACAAATTTATTGTTTTCTTCGTGAAAATAACAGTGTTACTGTACACCCGCTTCACACTTTATAGTGTAACAATCGTTATTGCCAAGTTCATGACTGTTGTTTTGAACTTTTGAATCGATATTAACATGCGTGTGACAGTATTTTGACAAAATACAATCGTATATGTTACACACGTTTTATGAGTTTACATAAATAGAGACGGGGATGCTTTTTTCGGCATAACACCACCTTGAAATGCGAACACGACTTTGGCATGCGGGCGAATACAAATCGATCTATTGTCTTACATGCAGCATGCAGAAACTGTGGCATGTGGAAATGAAGTGCACAAGAGCTATTTCTTTTCAGTGACTTTTATAAATGACAAAATCCTCGATGATCACTGAATCCTTACGATTTGCGAGGCCAGACAATTCATAAGCTTACTCAAACAAGACACTACCTATCCAGACAGACGTAGCACGCGGCCCATTTTACTTGCTGGGGCACAAATAATATCATGTTATTACTTATGTATTAATTAACCATAAACCAAGTCTTAGTTACTGATTTCATATTAATTCATCATTAATGAATATTTTATCTCTAGCATTACTATTTTGAATTGTTTGGTCTGTGTTTTACCTGCTGGAGAAGAGAGGATATTTCTTGCCTAAATATTCTTCTAAGAGACATTCCGAAGTGAGGCAGTAGCACAGCTGGGGTGTAGGGGCTGTGGCCGCAACCTGCCATGTAGTTGCTGTCGCCTCATCGACTAGATCTTAAGGCGATTGACTCTGTCTGTTTTCCAGATTTCTTGGCACAGATGAGTGAGCGCTTCGACAGCTGCATCTGTTTGTTGAAATATTTCAATTGATTTTCCATCAATTCCTGGAGCCTTGTTTTTCACCAATGCCTTCAGTGCTGTTTCAACTTCCTCCTTCAGCACCATTGGCTCTTGATCATATGCTACCTCCTGGAATGGTTCAGCATCATCCAGTTTTTCTTGGTGCAGTGACTCTGTGCACTCCCCCTATCTTCTTTTGAGTTCTTCTGCATCATCTAGTGTTTCACCTGTAAAATCCCTCAGTGTTGCAACTCAAGGCTTGAATTTCTTCTTCACTTCTTTCAATTTGAGAAAAACCTCCCCTGTTCTTCCTTTCTGCTTTGCCAGCTCCAGATCTTTGCACATTCCATTGTAATACCTTGCTTTGTCTTCTCCAGCTGCTCTTTGATATTTTCTGTTCAGCTCCACCACTTCCTCCCTTCATCCTTTTGCTTTGTCTTTTCTATATTCATAAGCAATTTTCAGTGTCCCCTCCAACATTCTCTTAGGTCTTCTCTTTCTTTCTTGTCTTCATAATCACCTTTCACTTTCTTCATATATGTCCTTCCATAGTTTATCTGGCGTTTGATCATCTGCACTCAATGCATCAAATCTACTTTGGAGACAGTCTATAAATGCAGGTGGTATATGTCTGAGGTCGTGCTTTGGTTCTTGTGGCATTGCTTTAATTTTCTTGAGCTTGAACTTACATATGAGTAATTGGTGGTCCGTTCAACAGTCGGCTCCCGGACTTGTTCTCACTTTCGAAATTGAACTTCTCTATCTTCTCTTTACACAGATGTAGTCAATCAGGTTACAACGCATCCCGTCTGGTGAGGTCCATGTGTACAGTCTCCATCTATGTTGATGGAAAAATGTGTTCGCAATGAAGGAGTCATTGGTTTTTCCAATTGCCCTATTGAAGTAGGGGGCTGTCACTCTGCATAGGCCAGTCGCCGCCCTGGCCAATCAAGAATCAAGAACTTGCCTCCTTGATCAATCATCTATAAAACAACTTTTGATGGGTGATGGACAGCCTGTGTTTGTCATGATACCGTTATGTTTTTTCTTAGTTATCGGTTTAGTAACCAGGTCTGGTAACTGGGACAGGTTTGGGGTCCTATAGATGTTCACTTCACTTCGAAACTAGAATGGGGTGAGTTTCCCAAAGTCTTCTTAATGCTATGTTGTTCATAAGTTCTGTCTTTTAAGATAGAACTTACAAACAACATAGCGTTAAGAAGTCTTCAGAAACTCACCCTAGGTCAGTAGCTAATGCCAATCAATGTATGTTTAATTATTGGATAGTTGGGTCGGCCACTGGAGTAGTTTTTATGGCTCTTTTATAGTAATTGACTTGTTTTTGTTAGTTTGCTTTATTATGTTCCTGTTTCTATGCCATTGCTCTAGTCCAATTTCCAGTTCCTATAAGATTGTACATATTGTCCCTTCGTAAGATCATTTGTAAATATATAACCGTAAAATTTTGGTTGTCCTTATTCGGCCTCCTTAAGCATTTATTTCCATCCCTTCGCTCATCCTTCTGAGCAGTAACAAACATTCACGCTAACGCATTCACACTAAAATACAAAGCTAGATAAATTTTACTTCCTTGGAGTATACCGAGGAGACGCCCCCATCTCCCAAAGGGTCATAAATTTAGTCCATCGCTTATCTGAGCGATACTCCTTGTTTCATTTCAATGCAGTCTGACAACATACTCAAGCCTCGAGTGCTGTCCAGGATAACGTACGCCAAACACCACATGCCATGTCCAGCCTCCGCCCTAATCACGAACACTTCCTTACTCTGATCTCACCCACCCCAGCTTCCCTATAACTATTTTTACTCATGGCCGAACTAACTTCAGTGATGGACTACTTCAGTTCTCCCAAGTCAGGCACCAAGTATTAAACCTCTCAACTTAATTTGCCATTTGTTCGGCGGCTCTTTCTCTAAACTGCAGCATTGTCCCTTCCTTTTGAGTGCTCAGACCTGCCTGCATGCATGTGTGCTGTATGTCTCAGCAGTCAGTGAGGTGTACAATAAGATATACATTCATTTCTTCAATTGTTTTGTATCCACAGCCATTTTACTCCAGAACGGATTAACTACTGCAACGGCAAAAATCAACATTTTAGACAACAATACAATGTAAATCTGTCATAAAAATGAGAGAAACTGATGTTACAGTGCCGAGTTTGTGAGAATGACCCATATTACGTTTAAGAGCAAATTCCTGTGCTTCCATTCATTCAGAAGAAGTATGTAAACAAATAGATATGCTGTAAACGTTAGTATTATTGATAGCATAGACTGAAAATTTAGATTGCATGCCTGGTAAAGTAATAATGCAATCAACTGCAAGCTTATACTGTATAAGGATCACTGTAAGGATACAATCTTTCTGAATTTCACAACTTTATATCCTGCGCCTTGTGTTATGACCACTTCTTTGGAAACCAGGATGTTTTTTCTATATTTCAATATTTCCACTGCACAGGGCACCAAAGTGTCATTAGCTTTAGCTTGTTCTTTGCTTTGTGGAAAAGTTTGACTATAATGAGGACATCTCATATCATGTATATAGTACATGTTGTTTTCCTGTCTGTGTTTGCATATGCTACCAACCAAAATGATTATTTTTCTTAATCGTCATTAGTTGAAAGGGTATTAGGGAGGCCTGGTCGACATCTGAGAAATTTTAGGACACGTTTCGTGTTGTATAGCAGGGGAGTTAAGGTGCCGTAATGTAGTCTCCTGGCCGGCAGAGGGCGGAAGTCTGGCTGGCGGACCCGTCTACAGCAGAGGCGTCGTCATCTCTTCCGAGCTCTGATTTCCGCTCGTTCGCGTATTTCCTGCTGGCTCGAGCTCTGTGCGAGCTGTCCGGTTAGAAGGCTACTTTTTCGAGATGAATACCGTATTATCGCGGGCGAACTCGCTGTTCGCCTTTTCGCTCAGCGTCATGGCGGCGCTGACCTTCGGCTGCTTCATCACCACGGCTTTTAAGGACCGCAGCGTTCCGGTGGACATCCATGTCTCCAAAGTGATGCTGTGAGTAACGCGCCGTTCTATTCGGCCCGACGGCCCCATCTAAGTGTTAATCCGTGCGTATGTTCTCTGGACCTGAGCCTCTGGCCTCTACATAAATCAGACCGTATGCACCCAGACCTTGCTTTGTCCACAGGGACGAATGTTTATTTAACGGCACCATAAATATATTAGTGCTGCATAAGTACCAGTTTAGCACACATCGGCTCCGTTAATCCTGCAGCTATTTATCCATTTGTAATCAACGAAGAGCCAGTTTCTCATCGCAGGTCTGGTGCTGCATTTGCAGTAAAAGCGATAACCCTCTATGTATCGTGCATATGTGCCCCGGCGCTGCCTGCAGCTCCGCGTCTGTCTGTGGCCCATTTGCAGCGTTTCCGGTTGTCTGGTTACCGGTACTAAAGCTCCTCGTATTTAAACTTTTTTTTAAAATATGACGCATCCTCCCAATAATAGACTTTCTTCATGATAATGTAAATCTTCCGGTGCACCAAATCAATGGGTTAAAGTGAAGTTACCAGATCGTTGTCAAATACTGTTTTGTTGAATCTCTTTGGTCCCAGGAAAAACGTGGATGACTTCACTGGCCCAAGGGAAAGAAGTGACTTGGGCTTCCTTACGTTTGACATTTCAGCTGATATCCTTCAGTATGTGTGATGTTTTGTGGACTGAAACCAGCTCCACACAGACTGTGTGTTTCCTGCTTTGCGTTAAGGTGTAACGGTATTTGTCAGTTATGAATTAACGCCCTGACACTGTTAGTTACCATAAGACGGCTCCTGTTTGCATCAAAGGGGGGTGTTTCTCCTTAACCGCGATCACATCTGCAGCCGATTTTTGACTGGAACGTGAAGCAGCTGTTTCTCTACCTGTCGGCTGAGTACACCACTAAGAGCAATGTGAGTGTCAGCTCCTATGTTCTATTGGCAGTGTGCTGTGGCTAGAGATGGGGTGGTACCCCCCCGCCCCCCCCTCAAGTATTTTAATTCAAATGTGAATTTGATTAACTGGTCAAATGTTGAAAAGTTCTTTGTCATTTTCACACAACTGGAAATGACCGCCAAGTCTCTCAGGGGGGTGTTCCCTTCCTGAGCTGCCAGCAGGTGGCCCTAGACTGCCAAAATGAAGCATTAATCGGCTGCCATCCCCATCCGCCAGAACGCCTCCAGCCTGTGTTCACTGGCCCTACGTGTGACAGTCTGGAGGCAATTGGGTGTCCTGCTGCTTTAAAAAAACAAAGTAATGAAAAGTAAATTAGAAATGCCTTATTTTGGGGGCAGCATGTGGCTCAGTGGGCTAAGCCTGTGTTCCTGTAATCACAAGGTCGCCGGTTCAAACCCAGCCTCATCACGTCTGCGGGTCCTTGAGCAAGGCCCTTAACCACCAGCTCCCTGGGTGCCCCAATGGGTGGCTGCCCTTCGCAGACAACTTCCTCTACAAAGAGCAAGTTGAGGGAGGCGTAAAAAGCAATGTCCCCCACGGGGATCAATAAAGTGTCAATTATTATTATTATTATTATTATTTTGGCGTTTGGAATACAAAGGAACACTAGCAGCCCAGCATTCTAAGCAACTGAGCCTTCTGGGTGAAATCACATGACCTGGTGCCTTTCTAGGCCTGAGCAGCTGAACTGATGAGAATCTTCTTCCAGGCATTGAACCAAGTGGTGCTCTGGGATAAGATCGTGCTGAGAGGAGAACAGACCAAGCTCTATTTGAAAGACATGAAGTCCAAATACTTCTTTTTCGATGATGGCAACGGTCTTCGGTAAACTTATTTTAATTCTTCACTGCCGAAAGTTCTTTCTTATATGAGAATACTTCCTTCCATCAGGCTTCATGCCTGCAGAATTGTCTGTCATGTACTGTGCCTGCATTTTAGTGGCACCAGAGGGCGCTATTGAACAGAACTCCTGCAAGACAAACGCTTGTTATGTAAAAGATAATGATAATGAACAACAAATTCATTTGTAACCTGTCACTGATAGCAGACAAGTTCTAACCCACTGTCCTCCTCCACAGGGCCAACAAAAACATCACCCTGACATTGTCGTGGAACGTGGTGCCAAACGCCGGCATCCTGCCCCTTGTCACAGGCTCTGGACATAAGTCGCTGACTTTTCCCGATACTTACGAAACCACAAAGAGCTACTGATATTTTTTTTCCCCCATTTGGACAGTCGTTTGTTTGTGATGTTCACTTTTATGACTTTTAATAAAAGCTACACCTGGTAGCAGAAGTCAGTGTATTTTTCAGTTTTAATGCAGAGTTTGAGAGGGGTTTTCCTTCCCTTTTTGTAGCTGCTAAATTCAGAAACTACCTTTAACTGTTACTGTGAGACTGTTATCCATTCCTGCTTCAGGGTCAGGTGCTCAGAGAGTCACCTGACCCTGCACATTGGCTTCCGCTCAGTTCAATCACACTGTAGTGTTGGTGTAGTTCTAGAAGAAATGTACTCTTGCTTTTGCTGTAGGTAGCTTTTGAATTGGGAATATTGTGTTAGCCGTTCTTGTGCATGCCAGCAGGTGGCAGCAGAGCGCCTGGTTAGCTTGAATCTGCTAATTTCCTACTGATGACAAGAATAAGGGGAAATCTGTTTTTACCTTTGCGTGTCTGGCAGGGGGTTAGTGAAAAGCAGGTCAGGAATGTTCTGTGACTAGGCAGACGGAAAGACCATCTTGATTCTGTTTTGCTCGTGTTTAAAAAGAATGAGGCAATTACAGCTGGAAGTCCATGTAAAAGGAATGTGTGCAGCGGTGTCCTTCACCTCGGCAGTTTGTAGGAACTGAGAGCTGCCTTTTTAAGGACACGTCTGTGACACGCCAGGCTGGTGCTGGCTTGGCGTAGCTGGACCGCGTCATGCTGAGAGCTGCGTGAAAAGGGAACGGCGACGCTGAAAATTTGAGTTGGGATGCAATATCTGCACAAGCATAAAACGTCCTGCCAGTTATACGTGTTACCCCCCCCCCCCCATATGAGAAGTATGCACACATTAAAGTAGCCTGTACTGTGTAATACTGCTGCCCGATGATGTGATCCCCAGTTCTCTGCGCTCCATTCTGGGGGAAAAGACCCCGACTACATTGTTTCATTTATGCTTTTTCGAGGTCTGGTGTCTGTTTCTTTTGTTTGTTTAAATTAAGTACTATATATAAAATATATTTCGCTGTCTGTGGTTGCTGTGCCCAATTTACAGTCTGGCAGAATTTTAATCTTTTAATAATTGAAAACCCGTCCGCCTTTCGTAAGTAGTCTCCTGTTTTCCTGAAGTAGCTGGGCTAGACAGTCATGCCTGTTCCACGTTACCGCCAAGCACTGCGGCGCTCTGAAGTGTGAGGGTTTTTTTTTTTTTTTCTCCCCCCTGCCTGGCTGTCTTGCCCCTGGAGGGGTAGAACTGTGGGGTGGGGTGCTGAGTCAGGTGAACCCACTCCCCCCCGACCCACCCCCCCCCCAGCTGGGCCAGAACCCCTGGGTAACGCCATCGAAAGACCTGGCTGGTCTCGACATCAAAGCCACCCTCCCCTGCAAAATATCTGGGCGGCAGGACAAGTGCCAGCCATTGAATTGAGGGACAATTGTGTGTTTTGTTTATTTGTGTATTCTTTTAAACCCCCAGTCTGTGGTTTTATGGGGGAGTGAGGGGTTACAGGAATAATATAAAACAAATGACATAATTAAATGGAGGTCCTCTGGCTTTTGGGAGCAGAGGAATCCATTGTGTGTGTCACAATAGAAACCAACTGGACCAAGGTAGCTTACATCATTGTTTCAGTTGGGGACAAACGCTGTCAAAAGACAGTCAGATCTTAGGACTGTTTAATGGGCCATTCCTGAAATCCTGGGTTCAAACGTTCTGGTCTTGAAGCATTGGGGTTGTCTGATGCTCTGAGGGGCTGTTATGTAGACTGACAGAATCTGAAGGAATGTTCCAGACTCTTCATGCAAAGCAAGCTGAATCAAAGCCGTATCTCCAATAGGACCGATGTCAGGAGCATCCTCTCCGCTCTTCCGGGTCTTTATTTCTGTAATTTCATCAAGAAAAACATAAAATATGAAACATCAAAATGGCTGTTAGATGTTATTTTTCTTTTTGATGAGCTGGTGTCCTTGAACACTGGTTTGCAGTTTCGTGCAAAAGAGACTGAATCTGCTGAACTGAACCCCCCCCAGCTCGTTTGTGAGGGGCAGGACTGCCAGCTCCATCAACACCCCCCTCCTTTATGTGGTGATATCCTCAGACACCCACCTGATAGATCTGTAACCTGGCGGGGGAATTCAGCAATGCTGAATTTGGAAGTCTTAAAATGTAGTATGTTTCACACACGTGTCATTGGTACACACCACGCTGGGTTAACATGTTTGTGCCTCTGTTTGATTTCTTGCATATGTCTAGGATGGGAATTGCCTGAAAAGGTAGAGAATGATTTAACTTTTATTTTTCCCGAAAATGTTTAGTATAAATTTTAGGTAACCTTCCGAAAGCGATGGCTCTGTAAATGTTTGATAGGTGTCAGATGTGCAGTTATTTTTTCCGGTAAATGAGAGTGGAGGTGGTTTTCCGCAGAGATGGATTATGGGATAAACCGGGTGTTCTGTATTGATGGAATGTGGGATAAGCGTCACACTTTATGGTGCAACGAAACCCTCGGAATTTGGACGCGCTTCGATGCCGTAGGCTGATTAAGCGAGACCCCATGCTGTTCCTCTTTAGAAGCTTTTTCCACCGCAGAACACCTTCACCCTACACTACAAAATCAAGTTCATGGACAGATGTTCATGGTTTTTTTTATTTTTTTTTTAAATCAGGTCCACGAATACAGATGTTAACGATTACATGCCACCTTACAGAATCTGTGTCGCCATGCGCAGGAGCTGTCGGGGTCAGAGGTCACCGCCAACTCGAAGGTTTCGAGTGCAGGGTTGCTAAGTCCCAAGGGAAGGTAACATCAGTGCTGAATTTCTCAATGTGATTACACAAGAGTGAAGCTACGCAAAACCCAGCAATGTCATGAATGTTTAAAGGAATTAATAGGCCGTATTCCTCTTTTTTTTTTTTGCAGGCTTCTCGGGACTGTAGGCTGACTCAGGTGGAGTTAAAATATGTCATGTTGAGTAATGCACAGCCGTTATGTTAGGAAATGGCTCACGCTTGCATTACGGTATGAACTACAGTAACAGATGGACAAGCTGAAGAGAATTCCAGCCACTCGACTAGTACTCACTGTAAAACACTTATATTTTTTGAGAAAGATCATATGTTTGAAACGAGTCGGGTATTTTTTTTTTCTTTAGACTCTACAAGTCCTGTTCTATAAACATTAACGACATTCGTATTTCTCTGACCTTGGACTGGTCTTCAAATGCTTTCCTCTGTCTACTGATGCACACCAGCAGACTGCCTGCTTTAGAGTACATCAGTACTGTTTAGTGCCTCTCTTGTTTTGATATAGTGAGCACTGGGTTTCCAAGGCAACCAAAAATATTGACCTTTAACTGCAAAACTCTATGTCCCTTTGTCACCTTTGAGGATTATTATTGGGCCATAATTTGTTCCATTTCACAAAGAAGTGCATATTTTGCTCAAGTCTGTAACCGCAGAGGTGTGGAAGGTCCTGTACGTGGGGGTTCCTGAGGGTTGTTGCCACGTGTCCATACCTGTGATCTGTATTTTACTGCCTTGCACCTAAATGACAGCATTCAGAGGAGGCTGCAAGGTCAAACCTGCAGCCATGTTGGAATTTGGTCATATAGCACAAGTGTGGCTTGTGAAACGTGTCCCAGCTAAAAATACAAACGTGCCCCCTTCTTTATAAAGGAAACAGCTGTCTAGTCTTTAGCCCCCCTTGCTGTACTGGGAACACCAGGCCAGTAACGTCGTGTCCGGATGGCATCCCGGGAAACTGTTCCCGCGCTCGTTTCCTATTTGCGCATATCGCGGGGGAACGACGAGGGAAGTGCGTCTTTTCTAGAAACGTCTGACGGACACGGCAGTGCACCTGCTATGGCAGTCAGCCTTGGCACCGCCGTCACATGACGGCTGGATTGCTGGTGGCGTGACCTTTCCGTTTCGCTTCACGCCTCGTGCTGATTGGCTGTGCATCTTTCGCTGCCCGCTGCTGCCACTGATAGCATTAGCTTGCTAGCTTCACCTGCTATTATCAGGCTGCTAATGGCTAACGGTGCTGTGAGGTTTTTTTTTTTATTATTATTTTAACGCTCTGAGCATGGAATTACAAAAGGTTTTAAGTTTTTAGGTCTGCATTTTTAAATACTTGGAATAAGGGCAGTTTGTTGTTTTGCTGCTGTTGTTTCAAAGATCACCTGTCAGCGCAGTTTTACACTGTATCCCAAAGGTTTTAAAAACCGTTAAACCGAAAACCGAAGTTGAACAAGTTGCAATAATAAAATCAGTACTTGGGTATGTGTGTGGGCTCTCACAATGACACATCCCAGAGGGCGACATAATGCTAGAAGGCCTCCCATTGCAGCTGTGTTCATGGGATTCAATCTCATAAACATTGGCAGGCCGGATATTTAAAATTAATTTTGGACTGTTTTTAAGTGTGACAACTACATTTTGTTTTAGCCACACCAAAGAGTCTGGGGCGTGCCTGACCAGTGGAGTGCAGACTCACACACACCTTATGGGAAACTGGGCTGCCCTCAAACCCGAGGTCACAGGTCTTTGGGAAATTCAATGGCAGGAAGAGTGTTAGATAGAGAATAATGGGCCTTCTGAGGTAATATATGGTGTGAACTGCAGTGATGCCGTGAAAGACTATCTCAGAATCTGGAGGCTGGGCACATTACCCCCTTTCCTTCCTGTCCAGGGGGATGTCGGTCCTTCTCTAAGAAGCTGTTGTGGTAATTAAGACTTTTGTTGAAGTCAAACTGTATCCAGGAGACAAACTAACAGTTTCTGGGCACGCCCTACACCGCCAGCCAAGATGTAGAATGGTTAACCAGGACTGGAACGGTGTCACCCAACTCTCTGAAGTTCATTATGCTTACAGTCACATTCGCAGCCAGTCACTGCTGCTTAACAGATTCCTCTTGCGCAGGTGACCTCAGATCTGATTAGGAAGGGATTCACATGTCTTTCTGTTTTGTTTTCAAGGGGACATGCTTGGGCTGTGATACCTGCAGATAACGTGACTTTCCTTTCCCGTCCGAATCATTGCCCGGAATTTTACTTTTAGCTGCTGCCACACTACTAAGACTGTTCAGAGCCTTGCAGTTATTATCCAGGTGGCGCTACATCATGATGATAAATCTTAAACATGGGCCAGAGTGCTGAATCCTGAACACACAGAGGAGTCCAGATCACCAGGAACCGGACGACTCCTACATAATAAACATGGAAGAGCTGGTTCAGTGGAGAGGTTTCCTTCCTCTTCCTGGAGTGCATGTATGTATGTTTGTATGGGTATGTGTGTCTGTCTCTGTGTGCATCTGTATGTGTGTGTGTCTGTCTGTCTGTCTCTCTGTCTCTCTCTCTGTCTGTCTGCACATACACTCCTCTTGGTAACTCTGGCTCTTCCACATAATGTGGAAAATGTGAAACAGGTAACTCTAAATTCAGCTTAGTCGCATGAAAAACGACCGGTGGTTCGCATTACGGCTGCGAGCCGCATGCCAGCTGCAGGCAGGAATGCATCCTGCAGAGAACCCAGCCGCCATACAGTAAGTCAATCGCAGGCTAATTGCGGCTAATTCCCTCAGACCCGCGTTTGTGTGTTTGAAATTTTATACCGATGCAGTTTTCTTCTCTGTAGTGAAAGTTTTTCACGTATTGGACACGTGTCAAATTTTAAGAACTGCTTGTGGTCCCCATCGTGATGCATCGTTACGCCTAGTCCATAGGAATTGCAAATTGGGGGGGGGGGGGTGTTTAGATCATGTATCTTTGGGGCAGATGGTTATATAACAATAAAACGTCAATGCGAGACCTGTGGAAGCCATTTGCCCGGATTACTGAGGTTCGGTAATTCATCGAATTGTCAAAATTGTCTCGGTGTGGAGGAAGGTGTGTCTGACTGGAGGAAAACCGACGGCTTTTTCCACATCAGCATTAGTCCGGTGACTGGTTCTTAATGCCAGCACAGCGGTAGTGTGGGTGGAACCCTTGGCTGGAGACATTAAAATGAACTGCTCTAGGTAGCAGCTAGTTTTTAC
>JAODKB010000049.1:10641850-10657008 GCA_026774385.1 Marcusenius ussheri
TCGTTATGGGGGGAGAGGGCAGGCTGACCTCCATAAAACCCGCCCCATACGTCTTGGATCCACAGAAAACAAAAGCAGGCTGCCTAATACCGTCGAGGTAGCAGAGCTAACATGAGGGACAGTGGGGGGGGGGGTGACATTACCACAGCCGGGGCGTCCGGCGGCCTGTGATACCCCCCCCCAAACAGGCAGCATTACTCTCACGTCAGTCTGCCTCAAGCACAAAGCACGGAATGGGCAGAGTCTCCGAGACGATTGTACTTGGCTGGGTGAGCGGGGCGTAAATTCCCAGGGAGCGTAAACATCGTGAGTCCGTACAGATAAAGGTGAGGGCTGAGCTGCTCATTAAACTAACGAAAATAATCAAATTCGCACGGCGGCGAAGGAATGGTAGCTCACCCAGGAGCAACGTAAAAGGATACGACACGAAAACACAGCGCAGAGCTCCCGTGACCCCGAGCAGACGACTCCAGCCTGACGTGGTTCCACGGTGGGGGATTGTTTTATTTCAGGTTAGGGTATGGCCTTGCAGGCTGCAGGCTGTGCTGGAACACAGTCTAATCCGTGCCAATGCGGAAACCCTCATGCGACTCCGAATGCGCGCACGCTGAGGCCCCTGCGGACTGCCGCGTTACACCCCGATGCGTCGGATGCGCCGCTCTCAAGGCCCGGGGCCATCGCTGATGGAAAGCCGGCCGATAAGCGGCAACACGTGGGCGCGAATGGAGGGGGCTGCGCTGGGCTGAGGTCGCCGCAGAAGGAGAGTGCCGGCCAATCAGAGAGCTGCTAGTCAGACCATTAGACATCCGGCCAATCAGGGAGGAGTAATTCATTAAAACGTGGGGTCGAATGGTGGTGCTAAGCTCTGGAGTGTGTCACAGATTTAGGGGTGTTTTATGTACCTACTTACTGCAGATAATGTGAAAAACAGCAGGATAATTAAGATTGCTGTCTGGCACAGTGCTTTGTTTTGATGCCAGAAAGGCCCAGTGAGTTAAATCACTTAATAACTCCTTAACTGTCCAAGCTTGAGTATTTTTTTGTTTTTTTTTTTAATAGGAGCATGTTTAAAGGTCAGATGAGAACTTCAGTCATCCATCTTCTAAAATAACAAATCTGTCATTGACAAACGCCTATGACACATTCTGGATTCTGATTGGCCCAGATGGCGGTCACATGACAGCCTTGGTTACCTGCAGGTGGCTGGGTGGAAGCGGCGCCCACGCAGGAAGCAGCGGTTTGGTGACTCGGTGCATTCGCAGGCGCATTTGGCGGCGTTCAGGGGCTGGTTCCTGGGGCACGTCTTGGCGCACTCGCACTGGCACGCGTCCCTGCTGAAGACGTGCCCGGGCTTGCAGGGGGCGGCGGGCACCTTGCATACACACTGGCACGTGCGTGGGTCGGGCACGCGGCCCGGCCCGCATGCCGCCTGGGCCTGCCTGCTGCACACGCACTCGCACGTCTCCTCGTCCAGCTCCCTGTCCGGTCCACACGGGTCGTCACTGGGGAGTTCTGGGGGGGAGGGGGGGGGATTTAGCTTCTTATTCCACACTCAGCATATGTTTTCCATTAAGATAAGGAAGACACCGCATTCATTCTCAAATTCTTTTCTTGTCATCTGCGTTTAATTTGCCCTGAGTGTACTGTACGCGCTCCAGCGTGTGCGTGCATGCGTGTGTTTTTCCATGGGGGGTGGACATGTCATTTAGATTAGCTGCGTGTTTGCACGCTCGCCGCGGCGATCCGCCCTAAATGACGCCCTCTGGAATGCCCCGCATCCACGGTTCCCGCGGTTTTCGCCCCCAGAACACGCTGGGCTCCACGCTGTTGTTTGACAGTCTAATAAACGTTTTGAAAGAGAACATTCCTATTGAAAATTCCTCGTGATAACCCCCCCCCCCCCCACATGGTGCAAACAGATGTTTCTCTTTGCATGCTGGCAAATCGCTCTGCTCCACGGCTAATTCTATTACCCTGTTTCTATGCGACTGTAAAATAGGGTTGTGCCTGTTAGAGAAAGCAGCCCTCGCCACGTCATCACAATGTTTGTGCTCCCCAACGATGGCATGCCGATTACGACGCTTGTTTTTCCTCGACGAAGGACGGCTGTAGCCCAGATGAAAGAGAGCGATGGAAAAAATTGGTGTTATGGCAGGATTAATGTGCTGTTTTTTATTTACTATAATCTGTCAGCTGTGACACATTGTAATTTACAACAACAGAGCTGTAACTGGTCATTACTGGGACAAAACTCGTGTAATAAAAACAAAATACGTCTTAAAATACTCGAAACTTCAGTTGTCGTTGTTATGACAATGACATTTGGTTCTTCATTCCTTGGAAGCGCTCCTAAGCCCTCTATCTGGCACAAGCAGGCCAAGCCATTTCTGAAAGCATCCCAGAAGAGCCCATGCCCCCGCTGTGTAAGAACTCGCACCCCTTACGTCATGCGTTCAAAGGGCTCACGTTCATCCCAGCCTACTTATCGACTACCGAGTGCCCCATCTCGTTCTAACCCATGCATCATCTCAGCGGGGGATCAAGACCGTATGTGGTATTTCCTGACAGCTCCAGCTACAGATGGACATGGCCCTCTCTGATGCAGACTGCATCACCTGCAGCATTCCTGGCATGCACAGGCGCTGACATAAGGCACATGATCCTGCGACAGCCTCATGCCCTCTCATTCTGGTCCAATACAGCCTGGAGGTATTTTTAAGACTGTTTTTTACGTCGTGTTTTTACGATTTATCCTATCCCTAAACTATGATAACAATAAGAACAAAGATTAAAGTACTCCTGCCGCATGGTCACAGGGTTAACATCCCTTCCTGGATCAAATGTCGGTACCAGCACCACGTACCAGGGCCTGATGAGAAGGTGTCGTCAGGCTGAAGTACACATCTGCAGAGGACGTCATCCCAGCTCTGGTTCCTCGGACATGTCTTGTTTGCCACACTGCACCTGGCAAGAGCACAGGTTGTCCATTTAGAGAAAGCAGGATCATTGTCAGCGAGGAATGGATGTTTTTGATGGATCTTTCAAGCATAGCTGGACTTCTTTGATCCATTCTGAAATACTAACATGCCCTCCAGGGAAAGGTGCATGTTAGCAGTGCAGGTTCAGTTCCTTCATGAAGACCAGGAGAAGGCCACAGCTCCAGGTCAGCCACTCTGGCGGCTTGCTGTGGGTCGTGGATCTGGATCCATATGGCCCTCAGGTCCATCACCCTGCTCAACACATCCCCTACTCACCTACACGTGTCTTAAAAACGCTTGCAACCACATCAGCTCCCCCCGACCACCGAGGCCCACCCCCTCTGACAACACAGGGGTCATGATACATAACCAGTCTCCGCACCGCACATTGCTCCGCACGCTGTTGCTGGTCCCTGCTGAGTCACATCCTGTCAGCATGGTACATAACCACTCTCAGTACCGCATACTGCACCAGGTGCCATTGCAGGCCCCGCCTCTCGCCTCATCACATGTTGTCAGTCTGATAGACATAATCGCTCTCCGTATCGCACGCTGGACCACCCGCCATCGCCAGCCACGCTTTCAGCCAAGTCACATGTCATCAGTATGTCGCTTTTCCCACAGAAAATCAGAGTAGCCTGAGCTGACGGGTGAAAAACGACATGGAGCATCTAGAGGGGCGATGATATGATGGCATGGATGTGTTCTCATCGTCATGGCAGCCCAGGACCGTTTGTCTTCAGTGAAGCAGCCCCCGCTCACCTGAGACAGGGCATTCCACCCGCTGGCACACATCACCCCACACTGTGGTCCTTGAAGCACCTCAACCTCTAGTATTACTAACCCAAAATATGCTAAAGCAGTGTGCACCTCCCTAAGTGCCAGGAGTATTACAGTAATACAGTTGCAAAAGTCCATACTGCAAGTTTACCGTAACTGTATACTGTAAGCTTACCGTACCTCTCAGCTCCCACAGAGTAATTTTCTTCAATGAAAACCTAGTGCAGATCCCCAGAAACGCTGAAAACCAGATCCACCGTTGATCACCGTGACTCGTGATAAGAGCAACACGCATGTCCTAAATGAATCGCTCTGTGTACTCCCCTGGATGTTTCGCAAATGGGGGCTAAAAGGTTGAAATGTGAGTTCCTAGACAGATACTGACACCATGTTTAGAAAGGGAAAAAGGCCCAGACTGAACAAATTTACCTTCGAGTCCCAGGCCAGCCCAGTTATTGTGGCCGGGCCCACATTTAGTGCGCCTGTGATCCAAGAGAATGCAGCCAGATTCCATGTATCCCTTGGTAGATGCCATTCTATAAACTGATCTACAGGAAATCTGCAGCCAGAGTTGAACGTTCAGATGTAAGGTATGCTACATAAAGTGAAGAATCAGAAGAGGTGCTTGCGTCTCTCTTGGAAGTAAAGCAACATGCCTGGCTGTCCTCTTGCTGTGATTTATATAGGCCCTGTTCCATTCAGACCCGTCTGTGCAGGCAATAGCTGCTGATCACCTCAGAAAGCAGCGCTGTAATCCAAAACCCCACAGTTGGGACATGTGAGATTGGCACTATGGTCTCTGATAACAATAAATGACAAGCTGAGCTTTGTCGCTCCACACACAAAGAATTAATGATGTTCAAGGCATCGTTCCTCTGACCGTATCTTTCCTCTGACTGTTTCCCTTAGCAATCTGATACCATAAGTACCAAAGTAAGTGAGGCTTCAGTATGGGTCAAAGTGGGCCGAGATGAAGGGACTAGACCTCATGGTACAAACTGAGCCAGAATGAGGCTTCAGTACGGGTCAAAGTGGGCCGAGATGCGGTGGAAAAACACTAAGGACCAAACTGAGAGAACAATGTCAAAGTGAGGAAACATGGTGGGTCAAACCTGATCATCAATTTATTTGTCTATACAATGGGATGTTATTGTCCACGCAAAAATTAAAGAGATTGTCTAAATTTTTATGAAACACAGAACAAGCGTCTTATAATCCTATCAACAATACTTTCTCGTATCAATTGTTATTTGTTTGACGTTCATGACCATGATATCTGGACGATGTGGTTCTAATTACCAAGCAGTTAGCAGCTCCGACAGACAGCACATTACTGCTCGGTCATGGGCACATGGGAGACATTAACCGTGGGCTACCCATAGCTACCACAGGCACCTGCACGTTGGCTAACACGTAACAGCTGTTAAACCTACAAAATGAAACCATCGGATTTTTAAAACACACTTTTAATTCTGGTTATAATTGTCAAGATCACACGTCAGGTTAGACTCTAGAAAACAGGCCACTCCACCATTTTCCTCTGTCGGTATGACGTAAAAGCTGGCGCTGTTTCGATGCTGAAATTCTTCAGCATATCCAGTGGTAAATGCGACAGCAAATATTATTGAAGACTCAGTTTAAAAAGCTGCAGATATTCCTCCCAGTGAAATAACCACTCAAAACATTTCTAACCATCCAACTAACTTCTAGCCACTTATCCTGGTGAGACTTACCGGGGGTGGGAGCATATTAAAGGTCACATGGAGCAGAAGCCTGAGCTACACCCTACACAGGATTTCTTAAAATACTCCCCATAATGGCCACTGGCCTTACTTTACTTCAGGGAGCCCTTTAATCTGGCAGCACTAAGTAGTCTTTTTGGGCCACAGAGCTCCCTTTCAGCCTGACAAACTTGCCTCGCGCAGGAAAAGATGCAGAGGTTCCCAAGATTCATGGCCAAGGTAACCATGGAGGACGGGAAGACAGCCCTGAACAGTAACAAAGTGTCCTTTGCATTAGCTATGAGTATCTTTCGGATCATCCTATATAATACCCCTAATCTTGCCTGAAGCCTGATCTACCCGCCCATTCCCCCACTGTGGCAGCTGCCCAGCCCCTCAATGGCACAAGCAGGCCAAGCCATTTCTGAAAGACGCATGGTTTGAGGGATGCATGTGCTTCTACTAAACCAGGCAGGTCCACCACAGTTGTCACTGACATCACAACTCCCCGTAGTTTTAATATTTCCAAATCCTTGTGATGAGGGACCTTATTTGGGGGATTGGTAACTGGCGGTCAAGCTAGGGAGACACAATTCCTCTCCAGACAGCCACATCTCAGCTTCTCTGGGGAACCTAATTCTGGGCAAATCTAGCAGAGACCTCTAGCAGTGGTCAGCACTTAATCAATGCTGTAGGAAAAGCAAATCTTGGCTGCTATATTCTTCCAAAATTGTAACATCACATACTACTTTTTACTGTTGTGGATATGTAAGTCTGAAATATATGACCCATACCCACACATTAATTTGGAGCACAGCCATATACCCTAATGTCTGTAGTATCTACCCCCCCAATCTATTCAACCCCATAATCTATTCAAAAAAATGGATAAAAGGATAGTAGAGGTCATATTAGTGATAATTATTATTAATGTGATTACAGAAAGAATGTGTACTGTGATTCTGTGAAGGTTTCAGCTCCAAATTTTTCACGATCCCTTTGGGAGGCATTGGCTTGTCTCCGTGGTGATATATGTAGTGTTCACTTTACACCCCCTTTATGTTTCTCTCCCCAAAAATGTGCTCATATAACCCCCCCTCCCCCCACTGGGGGGACCACAGACCTCACGTTCAGGGCCACGACACAATGGGTTACTGAACCCATCAGTCGCGGTACTGTCGCAGACGTCCTCGGGGGGCGGTTTATTCTGGGCCTAGCCCGCAGAAACCCGACCCCGAGGCACTGGGGGGGCCTCGCAACGTAACAAATTTCCCCAAACAAAAATGCCAAAAAAAAAAGAGGGAAAAAAGCAGATGTGAACCGCAGCCATACTGCGAAAGCTGCCTGATTCCGACAGGAAATGACTTCCAGTGCGACAGTAATCGCTTTAACTTTGGCAAATCCTGTTGTGCACATCGCACACCAGCTACTGCTTAATCCTTGATTACTTCAATGGCTTTGTTTGATCAGCCTGGCATCCTGGTGGCTGGGGGGTACCACGCGTGTCAGGGCGCATCTCCCTCTAAGTGCTCTGACAAACTCCAAGCCCATCGCACGCGCCGCGATCACACTCTCGAGGCTTCTTCTGTGAGCAGATAACTCATATGACTCATTCCTGCCTTTTCCTTTTCTACAGCTCATTCTGTTCGCTTTTCTCTCTGCTCTGACGGCAGGTCCTTCTTCTCCAATAGGTGTGTTTTGGATGCACTGCCAACTATGCATCCCGCAAGCTCTGTCTATCTAAACAGTAAACACACTCATGACTCAGTCAGGAATAAAATAACCCAGAACTGCCATCAGGTCTGTGTGGCAGACTGCTGGACTGTAACACTCCAGAGGCTCTACAGACTGTGTTAAATTCCTTAAGGAAAAACTGAAGATGACCGTAAACATTTTTTTTTCCGCACACAGAACAACAGTGTGACGAAAAGGAGCCGTACTTGGATGCCCACAAAGATTCGATTCCGTTTCGAGACCTTCCCAAAAACCTCATGCAGAATATCAAAAGGTTTCCTTCCAAGAAGTACAGTAAAGTTCATTAAGTTCTCAGATGCACTCCCTAGAATGGAAAGTTCATCAAAATCTATACGGGAAGTTCCTCAACAACCATATCCTACAACAACACATTGACAGGAAGCACTCGGAAGGACAACAATGAGCTTCCGCAGTAAATTACCTAGTGATGAAGCAGTGAGGAAAACCTTGCTGCGTCACACCCGTGTCATGCAGTGAAGTATTTACATCACTGTGAATACGGGGGGGAATGTCTCTGTTATTGGTGCAGATTGAGAGATATGTTTCTGAATGGGCACTTACTCTGGAAGAGCCCGCCTTATGATGGAGTGTGCTTGTCTGTAGATGTCCAGCTTGGACAGGCAGCGGCAGAGGGTGTGGTTAGCGAATCCAATGGTGACGGGCTTTGTTCCGTGGGTGATGGGGACGGTGATTTCAAACAGCTGCAGCGGAAGAGAGAGCCAGGAGCAGAAGGAGTCAGGTTTCACCAGGCTGAGAGCGACTGTTAACAACAAGAACAACCACGACAATACTAATAAATAATGGTCTCATTTAACTTGAGGCACTGCAGGCTGGATACATCCGAAGATACCGTCTGAGAAAGGGAATCTGATAAGGAACAGATAAACAAAGACCGTGTAACTGCTACAGACGACTAAAACCACTCTCTTAGCAAGTCACAGAGTATATTTTAAAAAGCACAGGAAGTGTGTGACAGGGACTCTGGCCGATTAAGATGTCACACAAACCGTGCCCTGAGTGTCACTTGGCTCAGTGTCTATTTTATAAACTGTCACATTAGCCAGAAGCTTCCGGAACTGGTCCGAGGCTGGGGGCCGCTTGCGGATACATGGGGAGTTGATAACGAGATGTTCCATTTAAGGCCAGACCACAGAGGTTCGCTGTTTGAGGTAATGTGTTTATTGAGCCTCACTAGGCAGGAAGGTCTTGACTCCTTATAAGCAGCTCTATGTTCTACAGCTTCCCTTCCTATTAATGCCATGTCTTCGATGAAGAAGGGGCCTCGAACCCTTTACCCCGCTGATGCTGTGGTCACCTGATAAGCTTGAGAGCCTCCCTTGCCTTTGAAGTCTCCAGGGTCGCCGTGGTAACCTCGCCCTTGTGCTGCTTTGTCTCAAACTAACGTCAGGGAAGCCCCGTTCCTCACCACCAGCTCACTCTTCTGAGCACCTCTCTCAGCTATAACCAGCCATGAAATAAACAAGTGCTATTACCCTCCGACTTCTCGCACCGCACCACAGAGTGCCAGTGACACAAAGACAAGCATGTGTCCCTCCTCTCTGTGAAACACTTTCTGTGATTGGCAAGTGGGTATGTCATTCTATAAGGCCCGCCTTCCTCTCCTGAATAAAAACACCTGAATGGACGGTACAGGGTTTCACTCAGGTAAATATTGAAGTAAGCGGCCAGGTTTCAAACCGGGACTGTCTGAAATGTGAAGCACGGCAGTATTAAGTTGCACCAGGGCAATAAGAACAAGTTACAACACTGCTAAGATCTGGCCCAGGATAGCCCCCACTTTGAGGGGGGGGGGGCACTCACATGCAATCTCGGAGGTGCAATTGGAGCACCACTGCAGCCTTCCCAGAAGGGTCAGGCAGAGAAAGTGATCTGTCGACTCCTAACCCATTACCCCCACAGTGGGGACACCCCCCCCCCCTCCCCATCTATCTACACCCCCGCATCACAAACGCTTTCCTGGAAGCTTAAGACCATCTTGACAGGGAGTCTGGGAGGCCCGATGACAGCTTTGGCTTAGCAGGACGTATCTCTCTATAAGAAAAACAGACATTAAATGCCAGAGGAGGAGACCAAGGCGGTGGTCAGCATGGGAGAGCCATCTAACCCAAGCTTATCAAGCAACGGTGACGAAACCACCAGCAGTTAACTGGTGACAGCATTTAGCTGCTGAAAATAGTTTATGGTACTGAGGAACTGGTAACATTTCCCAGTTCCCACTGGTTTTATGAACGACTTTGACCTTATTTATATGCTCCCGCTGGGCAGTATATTTCACAGGCACAACATCTCGTTTCATTTCTATGCTGACGATACCCACATTTACCTTCCATTGAAAGCCCATGAACTAAACTCAGTGATGCATTTACTTGCTTGTCTGATAGACATTAAGGCTTGGATGTCTCATAACTTTTTACAATTAAACGATAATAAGACTAAAATTATCCCCTGCGGGTCACCATATTGCAATATCCCTGTACTTGGGCCAACTTTCTACTTTTATGAAAGATCATGCACTAAATTTAAGTGTAATTTTTGACTGTGATTTTAAATTTGATCAGCGAATTAATTCTGTTTGTTAGAGCTGCTATATATTGTCTTAGAAATATTTCAAAACTTAAATCATCTTTACCACCTCCAGAAAGTAATTCATGGCCTGCTTTCATCCCATATACTGTAGATTATTAACTCTCTGTATTCGGAAATCACCAAGTCATCACTTTCTTACCTACAACTCCCCGGTTAGCCTGCTGACCAAGAGAAAAGACCGGATAGCATAACAGCTACACTGACTGTGTTGCACTGGCTCCCAGTCCAGTATAGGATGCAGTTCAAAGTTTATTGATTGTCTTTAAGGCTTTGAATGGGTCGTGTCCCTCTTGTGTTACTGATTAGCTTGCCTACCATTGTGGGTCCAGACAGCTGAGGTCCTCCGACAAACTTTTACTGTCTGTACCACGAGCCCAGAATAAGTATAAGGTGACGTAGCTTTTTCTGTGTAACACACCGAATCTCTGGAATTCTCTTCCACTGGACATTAGGTCCTCTCCTTCAATCCCTCTGTTGCGATTAAAAACCTATTTTTATAGATTGACTTTTAGTTCTGACTGTTGCCAGTTATTATTTTACTATTTTAGTCCTTTTTGGATGTATTGTATTGTGATTATTTATAGGGTTATCTTATTCTTGTTCTGTTTGTGCTTACTTTGTACAGCACTTTGGAATACTCTAAAGTGTGGTTTAGAAATAAAATTTACATTACATTACATTAAGAACCCCTCCCTTCTCCCCCCCCCAAAAAAAAACAGTGTCATCAAAGTAGGTTTTCTCCAGTTATCCAAGTGTATATATAAATAATGTAGTTTATTTCAGTAATTCAATAAATTAAATATTTACGGTAAAATAGTCAAACAGAATGAATGTGCAGTTGCAGGTTTATTTTTAGCACTCTCCAGATGTGAGGGCAGGGTAGGCAGTGGCCTGGGGGCGGTACGGGTGGCGTCCTGGGGGCGGTACGGTGCGGGCGGCGGCTGGCGGCTCACCGTTTTGCTGATGTAGGAGGTGCTGACATTCATGCACTGCAGCTCCTCACTGTTGCAGCAGCCTCCACATCTGTAGACAGACACGCAGGGTGGTTTATAGAAGGTGTTTGTAGGCGACCCCAGCTCTTTCCCCACATCTAAACACACTTCGCGTGGCATGCACAGCGTCTTTCTCCACTCTGACTCTATACCTGTTGTCGAGACAGGGAGACGACATGTGTTAGAGTGACCTTCATGTTCATACTGTGCATATGATTTACAGTTATTCCTTTACTGTATCTAAAAATGCTTTTTATGCTGCTCACATTTGTACAACGCTACTCACTTAAACACCATTGTAAAACTCTGGTGTATCATACACACTTTCCCATATTTTATTTGCACAAAATGACACAAAAAGCTCCTCGTTCGACTTAATGCGTCCGGCGCGAAAGGGTGACGTACTTTTGAAAACTTCAAAATCGTAGAAGGCGGCCGCAAACATGACAGGCTCCTCAGAGCCGCTCCCGGCGGTGTGGCCCCGGCCCCGGGGCCGCTGACCCAGCTTGTGCCGGCAGCGCAGGGAGGTCCAGCTGCCTCTGTATACAAGCTGCATGAGCTCGTCCACGCTGGACGCGGCGCGCAGCCGCTGCTCCAGTTCGGGCTGCACTTCCTCCTGTGCGGAAATACAAAAGCATCGTTTAAGGGGCAGCTGCCAATGCCGCGACTGCAGTGTCATCACAGGTGAAACTGGCGCATTGGCGGCCGATAGCCTAATAAGGCCTATAAGCACGGATGCAGAAGCACATCCATCGTCTGCCAAACTTGAGTAAGCTTTAAAAAATAGTATCTATGAATAAGGTCATGCATAGTCAGAGGTGTAGGGACAGGACAGGCAAGGCCTGGACCCCCGGGCTGGCCCGATTACATAGTGCAGTACAACAACAAATCTGCTTTAATTGTGTGTCTCTTTTGCACAGTGAAAATAAAGGAATTGTGTTTATTAAATTCTCTTTGTTGATATTATTAATTTAGACTTCATGCTAAAATAATGGTTATAAATGTTACCGGGCGGGGTGCACTGGGGGGGCCCATGGAGTTTTTGCCTGGGGTCCCCAGTGTCCCTATAATCATCTCTTTTAATAATTGATTTATTACTTCATCTAAATTGATTTCTGAGTTCTTTCCAGACTGCTGGACATTTCACTGTAGAAATTTAGAAATAATTGTGAGCTTAAGGTACAGCAGCATTTCCCAGGGATCGGGGTTTTATCTTCATCCCCTGCCTCCAGCAGTCTCACTTATGTATTTGTTTTTGCATGTTAATATGAGCTTAGGCTTGATACAGTCACGAGGTTGCAAACATCAGCAATTTAAACACGTAATGTCATGCAGCTGTGTGCAAACGATGCATCCTCGCAGCTCAGCGTGCTCAGGGCGCGACACACCAGGCTGACGCCATCACTGGAATGTGGACACCGGTGAATCCAGTTTGACCAAAGAGTGAACAGAACTGAGGTTGGAAACCTTAGTAGACTTTTCTGTGGCCTCCAGCACAACTCACCCCCCACACACACACACACACACACCCATGGGACTCTTGATGGGCCTACGCAAAGTGTGAAAACACAAGCACCGTGCACTTGGGGGCCAGAGCTGGCGGATGATGAAAAGCGATACTCCTGTCTGGAACATTCCAGGAAGCGTGCTCAGATACCCCCATGACTGATTGACCCTGCCGATAAAACAGCACAGATTTGTCTCTGAGGTGTCAAAAAATGAAGAGATGGGAGACTGAACAGAAGAAAAGCAGAAAATCCCAAATAGATTCCTCATCCTTCTCTTATCTGGGCGATTCGTCATATTTCATTAAGTGTGAAACCCCCCCCCCCCCCCCCATGCTTTTTAAAGCAAGCTGATAAACCGCACTCTGAACCTCTCACTCTGCCTTGGCTGCCGTGTACGACAACGCGTAAATACTGCCGGCGTTTATCTGAGGGCCCCGGCTGCCCTTAAGTCAAATGGACAAAGGTGAACGACAAACCTGCCCTGCGCTGCGGACTGGTCACGTTTTAATTCTCCTTATCTCAGCCGACCTGGCTGCTTTTCCGCTTGAACCTCTGGCGGAACAGAAAAGCTTAGAGGAAAACAGCGATGGATCTAGCCTCTGTCGAATACGGTGGTTTCTTTTTGGAATACAATGCTTCCTTTCTGGCACAAAATCTAGTAAGAAGAATAAAACAAATATTTGTACAGAAGAAATGCTAAAATAATAATAATAATAATAATAATAATAATAATAATAATAATAAAATTAATAAATTAATAAATAAAATCACCCGGGACTGAATATGTGATTCTAACTAGTGCGTTCATAGCTCTGAGTCAGACGCAGCAATTAAGTTCTTGATCTGTCCGGTGTCTGTGCTGCTGGATGTTATTTTACAATAAAATGACACATGTTGGGGGTGGGGGGGGTTGTCAATTATCAGGCATCAATTTATTGACCTCATCAGCTGAAGACAGAGCACCCACTGATAGCTGTCAGGTTACTGATGGATCAGTAGGACGGGAGGTGGTTAAGCCAGACATTTATCACCAGATCCTGGGGACAGCGCAGCTGAGAGCACTGGGTACCAAAGAACATTTCTCATCAAAGTCCAACACAGACAGGAAAGGCTACAAGGACCTTGCAGGAAGTGACCATTCCAGACTGCACGCTTTACTATTATTTGCTCAGGAAACTCAAATACTGGGGAGAAGGCTAAACTGCGCTATTGTGGCGCATTTATTCCGTGTCTTTGTTTATAACAATTCCTGAAATAACGTCCGTAGTCTGTTTCCTACCAGGAACAATAGAAGACACGGGTGTGCAAACAGGGTCACACATTACTCAGTCGCCTGTTTCCCAGTTTAGCGGGATTACTGTTATTTTTCTCTCGTTCTTTCCATGCAATCCATTTTATGTGGAAAGACAAGTGAATTTTAGTGTTAAAAAAACGTATGTGGCCACCTGTGTTTAGTTTACAATGTCTTAAAATGTTTTTTTTTTTTTTTTTTAAGAAAGAATACCTATTACGCCTATAAAAGATGATAAAATAGTAGTCTAGCACAAAAAAGAGAGTTATTACTAAAACAACAATAGCCAAGATATTTTCTGGTTTTCTCTGACAGCTTTAATTTTACTGCTTGTTTTCTTCTGTCGATGATGACTGTCAACGCTAGAAAACCGCCGCAACATTGGTAAACCTGAACTGAGAAATTAGCCACGGTAAAACACAAACCCTCCAGTTGCTAAACCGCTTGTTATTCCGCATCTGTTACTATATTGCTGAAGTGCACATGAATACTCAGTGAGTCTGACGAGGAAGGAGAAGTTAACATCCCCTCTACTGGACTATTTGTTGAAAACTGCCGGACTTTTTTCATTGTTTTGTTAGTTTCTTCTGATAATGAGGTTACTTGAGGATGCCTTCTCGTTTGATTTGAGGATCCCGGTTTATCCGGTTCCACCTCACGGCGACAGAAACACGCGGAGCGCAAAAACAAATGAATCACAGCCCCTATGTTCCCAATTAACGCGCCGGCCGATGGGCGCCCGTCCAGCTCCCTCCTTCACGCCGTTTCAACCTGCATTTCATATTATGTATTTCGGTGTGCTTCAATCCCTGTGTCCGTACTGCACAGGACACACGCGTTTTTGGCAGCAAACTGTTAATGAACCTGTCCGAGAACAGAACGAGTGGGATCACATTTGTTCTAGCCTAGTTCAGCATGGTGAAAGAGAGGTATTTCGGTATGCGGATAATGACGTATAATAGCACCGGACCGTGCATTAGTTGTATTATCATTCAATACGGGCATTGCGTTAGGTACTGCGGTTATAGATGATTAAATAATTTAAGTAATATGAGATATAAGGTGACACCGGAGCCACCAGTCTCCACTCGCTAATCGGGGTCGCTGGTCCCTTCTGGATTCCAACGTGTCCCAGTGTTTTAACTCCCTTCAGACTTCTCGTAATTCTTCTGCTTATTTCATTATACTGACAACGAAAAGACGGCTTTTAATAATGACTATGTGAGGTAAATCTGATAAGCAGCATTTAACGTGGCCAATCATAGGATTACGCCCCTGTTCTGGGTTTTAAGTCGCTTAAGTGAAATTGTGGAGCATTTTTTTAATCACACACCATGTCCAAGTGACTGTCTTATTGCAGTTTGCGCTTTTATACAGTTAATTTAGGTTTCTGTGGCTAGTTAGACATTTAAGAATATATATATATATATATATATACACACACACACATACACAGTGGTACCTCGGTTCTCGAACTCACTAGAACTCGAATTTCTTGAAAGTCGAACAAACCAGTTTGACCTAGA